>RWGZ01001071.1:4862-325080 GCA_009725065.1 Utricularia reniformis
CTTCATCAAGATTTCTGAAAAATGATTCTCTCCATATTTGTTGCACAATTGCTGTCGTGAAGTCCCCATAGTAACTTGGATTTAGCGTTCTTCTGGTTTGCCTCAGGAACAAAGTTGCCATTGAAGAAATTGTCCTAGTTTCTTTATCTATCTTTTAAATCCTTGAACGCTGTTTTCTATCTTGACTTCAAGAACAAAACCTATCTTCTTCTCCTGCTCCGGAATTAATAAACTTAGTGCTTCATATCTGGAGATTGAATGTTTTGTTTACAAATAACATCTTTAAAGGCTTGCAAGCTTGGCTGGTAGATAAATAATACGCGGACACAAATATGGGAACATGAACATTGTCATATTCAAGTATCTATTAATGAGTTATGACTAGCTATTTTAAAATTCTAATAATAATAATTTTTTGGTTCCAAACAAATATTGGGGTTTAGACTAGAGTTGTATAAATTTAGGATTCGATCCAAGTTGTATAAAAAAATGTGAATCACATTAAAAATCGTATTTTAATTAAATAATTTATTTATTTTAATTAATCAAATCATCATATAATTAAATATACTAAAAAGTTTGGGTACCGTTTACTATTTTGTACTATAATATACCATTTTTTTGAAAAATTATTACAATATACCTTAAGATTAAAATGTGTTTTAAATATTGCACTCAATTCATAATATTTATCGTATATACATGATAATTACTATAATATGCAACATATACAAAAAATAAATATTCTAATTATTTACTTTCCAATAATCTGTACATTTTGTTTCTTATTTGTAACAAAAATACAAATGTCAATAAAATGGTAATACTTTTGATAGTTTCCAAGTTTGAATATTCCACATTCTTCTTCTTCTCCATCAGACAATAATGACGTGTATACAAATACCTAGAGTTGTTCACATTTCCACATACACCCAACTTATATATATATATTATATATGCCTAACAAGACTCAGTGTTTTCCAAGAGAATGACGACCGAAGAAAAGACGGCATCTGTTGCTGTGCTCCATAATCATACCTCTTCGGTATGGTTGCCAAGGATGTACAGTGGATCACACACCTTCACAATAAAGAAATACTCATTATCCAAGGGAATCGGAGTTGGGAATTTCATATCTTCTGATAAGTTTGAACTTGGTGGTTGTTCATGGCAGATTAGGGTTTACCCTGATGGGTATCGTAGTTATGCATCAGATTACACATATTTGTCACTATATGTTGCATTAGCTGGTGGGGAATTAGATAAACCAGCAACGTTTGAAATCAATCTTTTAGATCAAAGCGGAAATGAGAATGACATTGTTTACAAGCATTCAGTTCCCACTGCATTTACACACATAAATCATCTACAGTGAGTCACAGTTTCTTATCTTAATCAACTTCTTTAATATGACTCCACTCAATTTTTATGTTCGCAGGGGATCAGAGACTTTCGTCGAACGAAATGCATTGGAAAAATCAGGTTGTTTACAAGATGATTCTCTCGTTATTCTTTGCAAACTTACTGTTGTTGGGTAAAGAGTTGTTAAGTTTGTAGATCGGAATTGATATCGATTGGTTACACTTGGATGATGCTCAGCAATGTAGTCGATCGGGACACACATAGAAGACGAGATGGTCGGTATTGGTACCAATCGAGTGAGGACCGAAGTACGCAATCCGAATGTGACAAAGGGACCGAAGCAATCGGTAGAGGATCGAATGCACGTGATCCGAAGATATGAGATTGATGCAATCGGTCAATGACCGAACTGAGATATGGTGAGGCCCACTAGTCTAGGATATTGACAGTTATGAAAGGAAATAATATTATATCAAATCAGTATATATGAACGCATATATATAATTTAATTATAGATAATCATGTATGGAGATATGATCAAATATTAGGGATATTTATTTATTATCTTAATTATCTCAACCACCCCATCGATATAAAAAGGTCTTAGGGTTCATTGTCATGTACTTTAATACTCTTGTATTTCGAGTTTCCTCTTCGTGTGTGTGTGTTGTACTCTTTTCAAGTGATAGTGAATTTGACCGTTTCCGCCCGTTACGTGGTTTTTTCCTATTCCGGGTTTTCACGTTAATTTCTTGTGTCGTTATTTTCTATTTACTTTAATTCTTAGGTTCTACTTAATCTATCAAGGTTGTTCGCACACGTGTTCAATCCCCAACAAGAATAACTAACTTCTTTTTCTACAAAATAATTTATCTTCATACTTTTCTTATTCAATAAAGTTCATGAATTTTGCTAGGAATCAGATTCAAATATCGCACATTTGTTTAATAATTTTAAAATTGTCAACTAGCTAAATCGTTGTTTTAAATTAATTTTATGTAAATGTTAATTTGATTATTTTAACATGAACATTGAACATCCCTTATCTATTTCACAACTTGAGATTAAAAATGAAATAAGGGTATATTAGAGATCATAACAATTTTACTGTATTTGTACTTAGTAGCTAAATGTGATTATCATTATATCGAAATTTGACTACATCAATATTGGACCCACAAATGAAATATAAAAACGAGATTTCACAATTCAATATAATAAATAAATAGGTTTAGAAATTTAACCCAATTCATTCAAAGAATTTGCTAATCAACAAATACATTAGATAAATTTCTAATATTATCAATAGTAGAAATTTAAAAGAATTAATTATAAATAAATATTTAGATTGAAAAACATAAATTAGATGTAAAACATTTATTTATTTATTATAAATAAATATTCAACATTTCAATTATCCCTCAATCATTTCAAAACTATCCAAATATTAAAATATTCTTAAATATTACACAATCTTATGGATCAAGGCAAATCACCCCCACAATTGATCATATTGTAAATTTATTTTCAAATGTGTATAGATCGATATACTGCTTTTATCAATAATTGCAATTAGTCGCTAAATCGGTATGTCGATATCGTCAATAATATTAGGGTATATCGATCATCTTGGTAGTATGAGTTATAAATATAATCTATACATTACAAAAATTTTAGTTTTAAATATTTGAAGAATATTATCTTAATAATGTTGTAAATATACATATAATAAATGTTAAAAATTTAAAAATTTAAATATGAAAGGAAAATTGAAATTTTATTAATTTAATATAATTTATTTTTTTAAAAAAATAAATTATTATTAAGATATTTTTTTAGAAAAAATAAAAAATATTATTATTTGAAAATAAATTATTATTAAGATTGAATAAGAGAGTTTTCCCTTATTCCAATCGTAATAAACTGTAAATATTTGAAAATATCATTATATTTGAATCGAATCGAACCGAACCGAAAAATCTTCAGTTCACTAACACAGGCGAACATGTGATTTGAAAACATAGGCTTTAATGTAATGAATTTAAAAATCAACAATATGAAAAAAAATGATAAAAATGTATAATTAGCCCCCAACTTACATGCTGTATAAATGACATGCTCTACAACTTACGAAATTGCAAAAATGAGACCTAAAGTTATCAATACCATTTGTTTTTATCCCTACTATTCTAGCACCTGTTTTCCGTAAGTTGAAAACCGTTTGAAAACCCCTCACAAAGTACGCAAATAAGACTCGTTTGAAAAATGATACAAAATTAACCCTTAATATTAGAGAATTGTGAATAAAATATTCAAAATTTACGAATTCATTAAAATGTTAATGATACATTATATTATAAACTTGAGGTATCTTATATGCATTTAATTGAAGTTGAATTGTTACTAGTAAATATTTTTACTCAAAAAATACACTAATTTCGTAATTTAGAGTGTATGATTTTTACCAAGCCCAAAAAAATCATAAAGTTAACAGTGGGGCACTGAAGAGTCACAGTGGGATTGTGATAATGTCTGTTGAAGAAACGAGAAGCCAATCGTCATGACTTCATTAATGCGACGGTATACAGAGAGTTGCTCCCAATCCCAAACACCAGACTTGTTGTATATATATAAGTTTGAGAGTTATTCCACATTCACTGTTTTGTTTGTAAGAATGACAGAGGAAAAGAAGCTATCTCTGCTGACAAATACCTCTTCGGTATGGATGCTAAAAACCTACCAAGGAACTCACAGTTTTATCATAAAGAATTATACCATTTCCAAGGAACTATTTGCAGGGAAATTCATATCTTCTCAAAAATTTGTCGTTGGTGGATGCGAGTGGCAGATCCGTTTGTATCCTGATCGTTGCGGATATATTGCAATATATGTTGCATTAGTTTCTGGGGGATTAGATACATTTGCTTCTTTTGAATTGCGTCTTTTAGATCAAAGCGGGCAGGAGAATCACACTGTTCACAAGCAATCAAAATTCATTCCATTTAAATCCATAAACCAGGAGGAGTGAGTCTCTTCATCTCTTCTATATACATTATTATATTGAAGTTGCTTTTCTATGATGTTACTAATGCAAATATATTGAACTTTATGGCAGGGGTAACCGCTATTTCTTGAATGTAATTTCATTGCAACCTTCAAGATTTCTAAAAGATGATTCTCTCCATATATGTTGCACAATTACTGTCGTGAAGCTCCCATATTAACTCGGATTTAGTCTTATGGTTTGTCTCATAGACACCATGTTTCCAGTGATGAAACTTTCCTAGTTATTTATCTGTTTTATTCATTCCATGGCCTGCAAGCTATGATAATAATAATTTGTTTTGTTCCATCCAAATTTGTAATAAAACCAAATACTTTGTTCCTCCGCTGCTGTGGAATTAATAAAGGCTTGCAAGTTCTGATAATAATAATTTGTTTGCTTCCATTCAGAGTGACAACTCGTAAATGTCTGTTAGGTGATAAATCATGAGTTGATTGCTGCTTGTATTTGTTCCAGTGTTCTTCCTTTAGTTTCAGGTACTACTTGAACCACAAACACAATCGCAATCACGTTAACAGTTGCATAAACAATGAATGTTCCTGCAACCAAAAATACCTCAAACTGTGAACAATCGGTAAACTAAACGAGGATTAATGTTTGGTTATTACCGTAAGGACTCCAGCTCATGAGGAAGTTAAATGTGTAAGAACAAGCCCATGCTCCAAACCAGTTCACTAATGTTGCAAGACTACCCGCTACTCCTTTTATATTTATAGGAAATATCTGCATTAAATCAAAACATTCTTATTCATTTATGATGTGTTTCGAGCTAGACGT
The DNA here is from genome assembly GCA_009725065.1 of Utricularia reniformis. Lineage (NCBI taxonomy): Eukaryota > Viridiplantae > Streptophyta > Magnoliopsida > Lamiales > Lentibulariaceae > Utricularia > Utricularia reniformis. Next base: position 10,066 of record RWGZ01001071.1, read on the forward strand.
AAGAATAAGAATACCTCCGACATCACCACCCACGGAACAGCTCCCATTCCGATTGAAAACGATCCTATGTAAACCTGAAGATTTCATTTCCTTTTTGTAAGAAACAATACTTTGAGTTGTGTTTCAAATGGATTACCAGTATCCCGGTAACAGCAAGCGCCGGAGCAGCCTCAGTTGCGAGTTTGATCTCCTGATAAAGAGTTTTAGTCCAACCCCTCAACCAGATTATTAGAAAATTGAGAGAAATAGATACCTTGAAATAAAATGAAGAAGCTGTCAGCAGAGAACCAAGAACCAGGCCTGCTGCAGAAATCTGCACCAAAAATGGTTACAATTAACAATTTGGTTGATATGGCAAATAAGGCTATTAAGAAGTGGGAGCATTTTGTGAACATACAATGTTTGACTTTTTCGAATTAAAAAATGAATATTGTTCGAACACAAACATGTTCACGAACGTTCGAATTGGCATATTTTTTATATTATTTTTGCATGAATATGAACGAAAGGATCTGAACACGGACTCCAATACAAAACGAACGGATCCAAAAACAAATTAACATGCATACGAACATGAACGAGATTTTAGAAATATGAAGAAGGTTCGAACATGTTTTTCTATTCGAATTATAATATGAACCAACACGAACAAGCCAACCTTGACTCGTTTGAATCGAATAATAGCTCTAATGCAAATATAACACAATGTGGCTGGAATCTTACAATTATTAGAGGTTTTCTGCCTGCTCTGTCCATTAACATAGCGCCTACTGCAGTGATGATAACCTGGAGGATCGCATATGTAATGGTTCCTATATTTGCCGGGAATCCTGCAGTTCCGAGGAAGGTATAAAATCATGAACATAAATCAGTGCACAATTAACTTTTCACTCTTACCTGCTGATTCAAATATGCTGCTCACATAGAAACACACTCCATTTATGCCTCCAAGTTGTTGACAGATCATAAGCCCGACTGCGATCTGCTTCGACATTGCAAGTTACGAGAGTTTTGGTAAAACAATCAGTGTTTTGAAAAAGGAATGAATCCATACAGTGACTGATCTTAGATATCTTCTTTGGAACAAATCAAGAACTTTGGCTTTAGGTAGTTTGTCCAGAGTTTCTATGTAATCCTGTCGAGTTCACACATCTCATTTATACGAGAAAACACGAGATTAATTCGATTGCTTTTGATAAATAATGTCTATACTCGAATTTCAGCAGCCTCTTCTGATATGTCTGAATTCTTTCCCCTCAGTCTCTTCAATGAGGCTTCAAATTCTTTCTCATTTCCTTGCTTTGCCTGCATAAGTTTGGTAGTGAGCATTCACATATAAATTCTTAGGCGATTTCAGAAAGTACGGGATGATTCTTACGAGCCATCTAGGTGATTCCGGGATGATAAAAAGGCCTAAAACCAGAATAGCACAAGGGACTATACCTGCAACAGTTGAGAAAACATTTGCATAGATTGAATGAAGAAATATATGAACCTTGACTAACTTACCAATCAATGCTAAAGTTCTCCATGTTAAAAATGTTCCGATTACAAACGACACCGATACCCCGGTAACAATCATGAGCTATTATAATGTAACAAAACAAGCCAAATAAAGGACACAATGAAACTTAGGGTGTTATACTCATTCAGAAGCTAAGTTGCCTCAAATTTTACCTGGTTTAACGTCGTCAAAGCACCTCGTAAATCCACCGGAGATATTTCAGCTATAAATACTGGAATCTAACAAACAAAACTAAAAATATGAAACTTTTTGTCCCTTTAGATCAATAAACTTACAGTATAGACTTCAAGTTTACCACATAAGAAAAGAGTCCCATTCCATATCCAGTGGCCAATCTTCCTACATCTAGAAGGATAGCTTCCTGTTAAATTACAACGATTAGTGGATCGAGATTCGGTTAATTAAGAAATCCAAAGCTCCGGTCACCGGCCATTACCTGAGCAAAATAAATGGATAGCCAGCCTGCTGTGCAGAACACACTTGATATCAGCATTGCCTGCGCGTAGACAGTAAACTCATTTGTCATATAAATCTCCAAATTTGTGATTCAAACTTACCCCTTTACGCCCTCTGAAATCTGCTATTACCCCACTTGTTATTGCACCAATAATCGCTCCAATAGAAACTATGGAGCCAAATAATGAATACTGCAAAAAGAAACACGGATCAAGCATTAAAAATCCCAATCTTCAATGAGAACATCTATGATCCAATAACCTGCGCTAGAGATAATTTCACATCTTCTCTAATAGCCGCTTGTGTCGGTGAAGAATACCCAACCTGTAAATATCAAACTAACAGTTTCTATTCACAATAGAAGATTGAAAAAGAGGGATTAATCCGCAACTTACACAGNAGTATTAAAAAAATTAAAATACAAACAAAAAATAAAATTGGTGATTTCTTTTGATAAGGGATACCTAAACTCTTGTCCACGGAGGAAATTCAACACCTATGATCATATGGGCATTGACATGGTTATCTACAAGATGGAGAAGCATGTATTTCTCTATGGGTTTCTCAGTTTTTATAGATATAATATATATTCCTCACAACTTTATATTAAAATGGAATAAGGGTATTTAAAAGTTTATAACATTTTTTTATGGTAATTTATTTGTTAAATGTGATTATTATTATTTCGAAATTTGAGTATATCAAATTTACTACATGTTATCTTTACTATTTTCATATTTCTTACCACTCAAGGAAATCCAATTTGTAACCTAAATAGTCAATAATTTGTTAAATAAAATGAATCCTTGAAGAATATATTTATTTTTTAAGAAATTATAATATATTTACCCAAGAGAAATATTTTAAAATTTTAAATCAACGACTATGTTCTTCAAAGGCTTGCAATATCTGATAATAATAATTTGTTTTGTTTAATCCAAAGAAATATTTGTTTTATTGATTCAATAAGGAGCCTTTATTGCATACTTGGGAGTGTCTGTTTCATAGTGTTTATACATTACAATGATGAAGAAAAAATAAGTCATGAATTGATTGCTGCTTGTATTTGTTCCAGTGTTCTTCCTTTTGTTTCAGGTACTACTTTAACCACAAACACAATCGCAATCACGTTAACAGTTGCATAAACAATGAATGTTCCTGCAACCAAAATACGTACGTTAACTTTGAACAATCGAACTCGAAGATCGAAGATTAATAATGTTTGGTTATTACCGTAAGGACTCCAGCTCATGAGGAAGTTAAAAGTGTAAGAACAAGTCCATGCTCCAAACCAGTTCACTAATGTTGCAAGACTACCCGCTACTCCTTTTATATTTATAGGAAATATCTGCACCATTTCACTTACATTATTACTCATTCATATTCCGGTTCGAGCTAGACGTAACAATAAGAATACCTCAGACATCACCACCCACGGAACAGCTCCCATTCCGATTGAGAACGATCCTATGTAAACCTGAAGGTTTCATTTCCTTGTTATTGTTATTGTTATTGTAAGAAGCATCATTTTGAGTTTTGTCTGAATTGGATTACCAGTATTCCGGTAACGGCAAGTGCTGGAGCAGCCTCAGTTGCGAGTTTTATTTCCTGATACAATACAGAGTGTTGATCAAGCCCTTCAACTAAATAAGAAGAGAATTTTGAGAGTGGTTAAGTTTTTACCTTGAAGTAAAATGAAGCAGCTGCTAGCAGAGAACCAAGAACCAGGCCTGCAGCAGAAATCTGTAAAAAGTGCCAGCAATTCGTGAACATACATTATTCGTCTTGTTTGTTTGTTCGAATTAAAATATGAACACGGTTTGAACAACAAAATTAGCTTGAATATAAATTCAAACTAACACAAATATGTTTGCATGCATTCGAATTTGAATATATTTATGCATGAACATGAACGAAGAGATCAGAATACGAACTTTAAACACAAAAAAAATGGATCCAAGCACAAATAAACACGAATATGACGAAAACGAACACGAACGAGATTTTAGAAATATGAAGAATATTCGAACAAGTTTTTCCATTCGAATTATAATATGAACGAACACGAACAAGTCAACCTCAGCTCATTCGGATCGAATAGCAGCAAATAGAACAGAATGTGACTGGAATCTTACAATTATTAGAGGTTTTCTGCCTGCTCTGTCCATTAACATGGCACCTACTGCAGTGATGATAACCTGGAGGATCGCGTATGTAATGGTTCCGATATTTGCCGGGAATCCTGCAGTTCCGAGGAAGATATAAAATCATGAACATAAACCAGAGTGCACAATGAACTTTTAACTCTTACCTGCTGATTCAAATATACTGCTCACATAGAAGCATACACCATTTATTCCTCCAAGTTGTTGACAGATCATAAGCCCGACAGCGATCTGCTTCGAAAATGCAAGTTAAGAGAGTTTTCGTAAAATAATAAGCGTATTTAAAAAAGTAATGAATCCATACAGTGACTGATCTTAGATATCTTCTTTGGAACAAATCAAGAACTTTGGCTTTTGGTAGTTTGTCCAGAGTTTCTATGTAATCCTGTCGAGCTCACACGTCTCATTTATACGAGAAAACATGATATTCATTTGATTTCTTTTGATAAATAATGTCCTTACTCGAATTTCGGCAGCCTCTTCTGATATGTCTGAATTATTTCCCCTCAGTCTCTTCAATGAGAGTTCAAATTCTTTCTCATTTCCTTGCTTTGCCTGCATAAGTTTGGTAGTGAGCATTCACATATAAATTCCGAGGCAAATTCGCAAAGTACGGGATGATTCTTACGAGCCATCTAGGCGATTCCGGGATGATAAAAAGGCCTAAAACAAGAATAGCACAAGGGACTATACCTGAACTAGTTGAAAAAACATTTCCATAAGCTGATTGAATGAGTAAATATATTAAACTTCACTAACTTACCAATCAATGCTAAAGTTCTCCATGTTAGAAATGTTCCGATTATAAACGACACCGATACTCCGGTAACAATCATGAGCTATTATAGTGTAACAAAACAAGCCAAATAAAGAAGGGCAAATGAAACTTAGGGTGTTATACTCATTCAGAAGCTAAGTTGCCTTGAATTTTACCTGGTTTAACGTCGTCAAAGCACCTCGTAAATCAAACGGAGATATTTCAGCTATAAATACTGGAACCTAACAAACAAAACTAAAAATATAAAACTTGTTGTCCCTTTAGATCAATAAACTTACAGTATAGACTTCAAGTTTACCACATAAGAAAAGAGTCCCATTCCATATCCAGTTGCCAATCTTCCTACATCTAGAAGGATAGCTTCCTGTTAAATTACAACGATTAGTGGATCGAGATTCGGTTAATTAAGAAATCCAAAGCTCCGGTCACCGGCCATTACCTGAGCAAAATAAATGGATAGCCAGCCTGCTGTGCAGAACACACTTGATATCAGCATTGCCTGCGCGTAGACAGTAAACTCATTTGTCATATAAATCTCCAAATTTGTGATTCAAACTTACCCCTTTACGCCCTCTGAAATCTGCTATTACCCCACTTGTTATTGCACCAATAATCGCTCCAATAGAAACTATGGAGCCAAATAATGAATACTGCAAAAAGAAACACGGATCAAGCATTAAAAATCCCAATCTTCAATGAGAACATCTATGATCCAATAACCTGCGCTAGAGATAATTTCACATCTTCTCTAATAGCCGCTTGTGTCGGTGAAGAATACCCAACCTGTAAATATCAAACTAACAGTTTCTATTCACAATAGAAGATTGAAAAAGAGGGATTAATCCGCAACTTACACAGGATCCAAAAGCGTAAGAGCCACAAACAGCAACAAATGTAGTAAAATACACCATGAATCTTTCATCTTTGCGTTTTCCCAACGAACCATCAGGCGAAAGAAGTGAAGTGGTGACGTCTTCAATGTCTTGATTCTTCGCCATGTCTGCAAATCTTCACCGGAACAGTATGTTTTATATGAGATAAGCTAGACTTGAAATCATTAGGCTATCAAGAGTTTGTGTATAAGTTGGACAACATTTAAATCACGTGTTGTTTGGACCCATCTGAGTTGTCCGAACTCTAACCCCACGTTTCATTCTGATGTTCATTACCTGGTTTCATGGGATTAGTTATTCAAATTAGATCCAATAATTATGACAGTGTTTGTAATTTAATATTATATATATAAAATTTAAATTATATTAAAATGTGGGATTTATTTAATTTTCTAAATTTTGCAATTTATATTTTGTTTAAAAATTACAAATGAAACAAATCAATTTAATGTTACTGTTAAATTTGATCATTACGTTATTATATACGAGTCATTAAACTAAATTATGCTCCTTGAACTCTTAAGAACTATGAGTAGTGATAATGTTTAATTTTTCATATTACTATAATTAATATTGTTTTTCAACTTATAATGAATCATTAATTAAATAGTTTTTCTTGCTTTGATTAATAAATAATAATGCGAAGTTTCTTCGATAATTACTAAACTTGATAATATTAACTTGATTTTTATTGTTTTGAAATAATATATGTAAATAAATTATGCAAATATTATGTTAATTTTATTTATAAGAACCAAATTTTGATATTAACACTAAGTTGATATATTTGATATGCATTTTATCAAATGAAATATATAAATTATGAATTTTAAAAATTAAATAATTAATCGTACTTTAATGTATTTGAGATGTCATGTGTTGATGGGATAAATTATTGAAATTAGATCCGGAAATCATGAGAATGTTTTATAATTTAATCGATTATATAGATAAACTTTAGATTGTTTAGTTATATTAAATCATTATGTAGTTTTAAAAAATATTAATAATAATTTATGAGTTATAGGCTTTACTATTCCAATAAATACAAAAAAATATCGCAATAAATTATAGTATTCATTATAATTTTGTCATGATTTTAAAAAGTTTTATAATTTTGACAGTATCAGAATAATTCATTTGGTTTCAGAATAATTCATTTGGTTTATAGCAGTAAATTACTGTATACATAAATATTTAATAATACTATAAATTCTTATTTCAATTTTTAATATATAAAAGACATATATTTAAAACAATATTACGAATTAAGATATGCAATATTATCAATATTATTACATGTTCAGCGATAATGATTGTTCAATNAAACGTATACGGTATATCGATCCAAATAACTTGTCTGGTATATTGACAGATACCGGTATTTAAAAGATTGACTAAATTAAGTAAGTATAAACAGAATAACGAAATTCTAACAGGCCTTGAAATCTCAAGAAATAACAAAAACCCTGAGCTCGCCTCTATCTCCTCTAGTAATCCGAGTATCCGAATCAATAAACGTAACTTCAAACTCACCGGTACCTGCACCAGCCCTCGGCCGCCGTACCCATTCCGGCAACCGCGGCAGTTCCCACGGCGGCAGCTGAGCCAAGCTTCCACTCGTCGTTTTCATAATCGTCTTCTCAAAACTAATCTTAATCCTCGAGCTTCCTGTTCTTCCCAAATCAACAAATCAGATTAACAAACCCAACAAAAACTTAACAAATCAGTTACTGACTGACCAATGAGTTCAAATTTATGCACCAAACTCGCTGTTAGAGCAACAGAAGGCAAAGGCCAAGGAACCCCAATTTCAACATCAACTATATTATCAAAGTCTTTGCTTAATACATCTATTCTTTGAAATACTTGGCCAAGAGTAATAGGAACAAGTCGCCCAGTAGGTGGACCGGGTCTGCTACCACCAAGACTACGAGATGAAAAAGCGCTACTGTAAATCAATTTCCATCTTCCTTGTAACTTATCAAGATCAATTGAAAGATCAATAGAACCAGCAGCAGTTTCGAGGTCTTTCGCTGCTGTGTCAGCTCTAGTTAGGTCATCTTCGTTTGCGGCGAGACCTCTGTTTAGCCCAGAAACTGCACTGAGCAATTTGAGCTTTAGGGAGTCGAGAAGCTCACTTTTTTGGAGATCTGGAACGGCGATTTGGGTAGAGGATGCGTTTGTGACGATTCTTGGTCTGAAATTGTAGGGTTTGAATCGTGGAAATGGAGTTGAGTTGTTTGAAATGAGATACGAAGATGGGGAATTGAGTAGGGATGAAGGCAATTTCGTGGAGAAGGGGATTAGCGTAGAAGCCATGGATGCGAACAGGGGAGAATTTCGATTTTCTGGGTTTTTGTTGTTTTATTTTTATTGTGAATTTATTTATGTGGAGTATGCCGCTATCTCTAATACTTGCTGTAACTATCGAGAAATCTGGATGGAAATATAGAGTTTGTTTGGTACTTAAATTAAAACTGCCGTGAGGTGCGATACGATGTTCAGATTGTGATTTTTTTATGTTATACAAAATATAAACTTAATTGTTATGTGATAATCGTTAAAAAATCACGATATCATCACAGCTGTTAAAACTACCTGTGGTCTCATCTTGATTTTGGAAAAGACTAATTTACCCTTAATTCTATTAATTATAATATAATTATATTTATTATTTTATATATATAAGGGTATATTAGTATTTTTACCTAAATCGCGATCATAGTATCACAATTTTCCCAAACATATTTAAAAATTCACGATTATCATATTTCACCGCACCTCACCACATCTCACCACACCGCAATTTTTAAAAGCTATACCAAACAAACTCATAGTTTCTCCGTCGTATACATGATCATATCAGCGCCCATATAATCATGGGCGCTGAATTTCCTCCGCGAAAATCACAATTTTTTTTTATTAATTTATTTAATAAATATGTATTAAATATTAATTATATTTATTTGATAATTAAATTAATAATTTTATTTAAGATTCAATAGTCATATCGGTTCGGAATCACGTATCGATTCGGATCAATATGAGTGGTACGATCGGTGTACCGACCAGTATCCAAAATTTATTTTTTAAAAATTAATATTTAATTAGTTTTTTTGGGTTAGACCTGAAAAACCCGGAAATCGACCCTAATATCCGGTATCGGGTGGTACGAAAAAAATACCTATACCGATCAAAATTTTAAATATGAATACAATCGAAATGAAAATAAAGAATAATATAAATTAATAAATAATAATTAAACGACAAAATCATCGAAATAATTAGAATGATCACTATTTCTCGCATTACTAGAAATAATAAATAAAATTGATGAGATATAAAGATAAAATTAAATTTGGAGAGATGAGATGATGTTGATGAAATCGAAATAAAAAAATGATGTGGATGAGTGAGAATTTTTAGAAGTGGAAAGAGAATATAATGTGGATGTGGGATAATGATGATGTGTAGAGAGATTTATACGAAAGAAATAGTTTTGGGCGCGGACGAGGTTACAGATAGCCTAAGGCGATCCTCAACGTTGGGCGGCCAGTCAGACTGGGCACCCAGCTGTATAAAAGAATAAAACTTATTAATTACATGTAGGCAGTTCACATCCGTCCTTAGGAAAGAGATAAACAATGTCTCTTTCCTCACATTAAAATAATCATATATCCCAAATTAAAGCAATATATTCACAGGCTGTTGCATCCTCATTCTCTTTATCTGCGATTTTTTTCGTTGCTTAACCGGAGGGTTGTGAAATAATCATTCTCAGGTAAAATCTCAACTTTGCTTCATGAATATCACTACAATCATAACTGGAAGACACACTGTCGAAATAGCTTTTTTACTCTTCTTGTTTGGAGTTAGGGTTATATGTTTCATTTGTGGGTTTTTATAGTTTGTGAATGTTTTTATCATTGAGTAGGTAATTCATGTTTGTGATTATGTTGATTATGCATATTAAGAATTTTGGAATATTTTTACAGATTTTCCGTTGATTTATTTTACCTAAATTTCTAATGACACTTGATTTATATTTATTGATTTGCAAAAAGAAAGCTTACTGAAAAAATTTTACACTTGATTTTCTAGTTGATTTAATTCAATTTATTCACTAGTTCATTTGATTATGTTGATTTTCTAAAGTAACTAAAAATCATTGCAAACTTAGTCTCATTACTCTTCAGATATGTGACTTCATTCCTTAGAGTTTAGTATCTGCACTAATGTTTTCTACTTATTAATTGATATCTCATATCATAATTCTATCTAGTAACTCGTTATGGAAAATTTTTTTTCATTATTTCAAAATATATAATTTTTTTAGTTTTGAATTGATGTGTTTCTTTCATAATTCATGATTAAATTATAACCAGCCCTCCAATTAGTTAAATATTAATACTCTAGTCAAGATTTACACTTTATTTATAATTTTCAAACTTATATTTATGTTAATATGGTGTAATAACGATTTATAAGTTTTGCATTTACAGTTTCATGGCGACTTCTCAAAGATGGATAGAAGAAGAAGTTGAACTTTTATGTTCTGCGTGGTTGAACACTTCCGTCGACTCGGTAACTGGCAATTCTCATAGGATAGAATCATTTTGGAAGGCAGTGACAACTTATTATTGCGAAGCAATTACCTCGGGCAGGAAAACATCAAGAATTCGTGACTCTGAAGCTTTAAGGAAGAAATAGTGCATGATTAGCAAGGATGTTCAAAATTTTTGTGGGAAATATGATAGAGTGAGTCGTGCTCATCCAAGTGACTTTAATAGTTACGACTATATTGATAAGGCTTTGGAAGCATACCACTCCGAGTTTGTAAAATCATTCACTTATTTGAAAGCAAGGAAAGTATTGCGGGATCAACCTAAATGGAGGACGGTATATCTATTCCTTTACATATACCGTTTGTTTGTCTTTCATGTTATGCTAGTTAACTTCTTTAGTTAACTTAATATAGGTCATTGATAGTGGAATTTCAAGAACTGGAGGGAGAACACAAATGAGTGATGTTGGGGGAATTAGATCATCGATCCAATCGTCACAGATGCCTTCTGAAACTGAGTATGGTCCACAAGTTGAGCAACGTCCCATTGGAAGGGATAAAACCAAAAGACAACGCAATGCAGGAAACACCTCTAACCAAATATCTAACGAAAAGAAAGAAATTTTGGTGTCGTATGAAAAAAGGTTAGCAGAACATAGATCCAAGTTAGATAGACAGAATGATCTATTTGTTGAACACAATGCAATTTCGTCGGCTCGAGAGATGAGGAAATTACTTGAGATGAACACCATCGTCCTTAATGAGGTGCAACTACGTTTCTACAATGAAGCATTTATATGAGTAGTTGCAACTTGGAACAATGTGTCCCGTTCCTTATCTGATCAACCTACCATGAACTTGAGCGATGATGATGATTGATTCGTTAGTATGCTTTGTAACTTTTTTACATTCCGTTAGAATACTAAAATATCTATCACTATGTGACTTTCTCGTTTTGATGCGTTTAAAATATGTTTTATGTTTTGGAACTATGTTTGTGTATGAGTGAACTTTTTTACAATTGCATCGTAATTTTGTAATTGTGTTAATCAATAATGTTGAGATAATAAAATCATTGATGTGGTTTGTTTGGAAGCATTTAAATCAAACAAAAATATTTGTCATTGTATTGTTTTTTATCAATAATGTTATATCTATTCCAACTACTCTACCTACTCGGCCTAATATTTCACATACTTCTTCTATCCAATTACTCAATTATTTATCTCATATCTACCACAATTACCTAATGTTATTTAAGAATAGATTCATTGTTTGTTTGGAAGCATTTAAATCGGACAAAACTATTTATCATTGTATTGTTTTTTATCAATAATGTTATATCTATCCAACTACTCTACCTACTCCATCTAATATTTCACCTACTTCTTCTACCCAATTACTCACTTATTTATCTTATATCTATCACTATTACTGTTATTGCTGCTAAAAATCTGCAATAACAAAATTTAGACCCCTTTTACGGATAGGGGTCGAACGAAAAAATAATACGAAAGCAAGAAGTAAAAAGACACGATTTTTGTAGGTGGAAAACCTTTCTGTAAAAGAAAGGATAAAAAACCACCCCGGCCGTAGCCTTTGAATCCACTATAAACGTTAAGTTCGTAGATTTACAATAGGAGAACATGATGTAGAAAACCAAAGAAAAAATATCATGTTTTGATGGCCGTAGTCGTAGGTTTCCCGGGCGAAAAAGAAAAGAATAGCGGGCTACTCCTTAGGTCAAGAATCCAAGCTCCATTAGGTCAAGAGTCCAAGAAAAAACCCCCTTTTTTCTTTGTTTAACCATATTTATATAGATAATTAATCCAGCCCAATTATATCTCACNTGTTTTGATGGCCGTAGTCGTAGGTTTCCCGGGCGAAAAAGAAAAGAATAGCGGCCTACTCCTTAGGTCAAGAATCCAAGCTCCATTAGGTCAAGAGTCCAAGAAAAAACCCCATTTTTTCTTTGTTTAACCATGTTTATATAGATAAATAATCCAGCCTAATTATATCTCACTAGGCCCATCATTAATGGAGTCCAATAAATAATGACCCATTAATCTCTAAATTAGGCACAAGGATCCTGTAAATAAGCATCCTGATCCAAATACCACGATAAGTTATAAACAATGTCAATCATCAAAATATCTCGATCTGCTTCATTTCTCGACTTGGGAATGACTATATAGAAATATATTTGCCATTGAATAATAAATTTCTCAGGGTGATATCAATTACCTATTGTTATTTAAGAATGGCTTCATTGTTTGTTTCAATCATCCCAAGTCTTCATCATTATATTTTCTTCACTGCGATATGAATCTCAATAATATATCTGTGGAGTTACAACTTTCGGAGTCTAGGAAATATATCAGACTTGATATCGCCTGCAATGGAATAACTAAAGAAGGAGGTGCAACCCGGTGAGTCGTCCAATAAAGCAAGAAGACGTAAGTCTGGAAAGTGTCATGTAGTCGAGCGTGGTCGGGAGACTGGGCACGCTCGACTGATGGCGGATTACATCACTACCAACTCAACATACACCACTGCACAATTTCATCGTCGTTTTAGAATGTCTTGCACATTATTCGAGCGGATCTCTACAGCAGTTGTAGCTGTAAATCCCTATTTCGAAGAAAAACTAGATGCTACTGGCCGTTGCTCTTTATCGACACTTCAAAAGTGCACAACAACTATACGTATGCTAGCGTATGGTTGTTGTGCTGACGCCTATGATGAATACATTCGTATTGGTGAAACCACCACTCTTGAGTGTCTTATACATTTTGTATCATCAATTCGAACTGCATTCGAAGCTAGGTACATGAGACGTCCGACCTCCGAGGACATTCAACGCTTGATGACATGGGCAGATGACCGTAGGTTCCCAGGAATGCTTGGAAGTATCGATTGCATGCACTGGAGGTGGAAAAATTGTCCAGTAGCTTGGCAGGGTCAGTATGCTCGTGATGATAAAGGTTTCCCCACAATAGTTTTAGAGGTTGTTGCTTCTGCGGATACTTGGATATGGCATGCTTTCTTCGGAACGTCTGGGGAAAATAATGACTTGAACGTTCTGAGTCACTCAACTTTATTGGATAATTTACATACATGCAAAGCACCAGAAGTTCATTTCTCCGTGAATAGCAATACATATAGTATGAGTTATTACTTAGCTGATGAGATATATCCAGAATGGCCAGTGTTCGTGAAATCAATCACTCTCCTTCAAACGGAGAAAGCACGACTATTTGCTGCTCGACAAGAGAGTGATCGAAAGGATGTAGAGCGAACTTTCGGAATACTTCAAGCGAGATTTGGAATTATTACTAACCCTTGTCGTTTATGGGATCAACAAACTCTATCAGATATCATGTACACATGCATTATATTGCACAACATGATTGTTGAAGATCGAAGCCATGTTCTTACTTCCGATTTGATACAATTTGAACAAGAAGATGTTAATCAACAAACATCTTCTCTACCTGATCAAGCTAATGTATCATTTCAAGCGTATCTTCAATGCTCATTGAAGTCTAGGGAAGTGAGAGCTCATCGTCGTCTTAAAGCTGATTTAATAAAACATATGTTGGCTCATTCTCGTATTAATTAGTGCATTCTACTTTGTATAAGTATTGTTGTTTGAATCAATTTGTTTACTTAATCAAATGTTCTAATGTCAATGTTAATCTAAAAATATTTTAGCTTACTTATGTTCATTTTATTTACCAATAATAATGATTTGATAGGTTAAAAATTGAAATAAACAAATAAAATAAATAATTAATGATTTGATATGTTAAAAATGGAAATAAAAATAAATAAAATAAACAAATAATAAGAAATAAACATGGTTGTAGAGTTGAGAGGAAAGTTGTTATTTAAAATATTGATATTAATATTATGGAAAGATAAAGATATGTGGAAAGAGAGAAAATAGATGTGAAGAGAGAGAAACAAATTTTCGGACGGACAATGATGGAGATAGCCTAAGGGTGGACCCTCAAGTCTGACGATATCTACTTCATCAAAAAAATAATTAATTTTTCAAATTTAATACATGTCATTATTTTAGATATGGTTTTTTTTAAAATTTGCTCCTCAAAAAATTAGATCAATTATTATTACTTTTATAATTTTTTTATATTTTTACAATTCTCTTAAATATTGAATCAATTTTATTATTTTTTAAACTACTTTATTTATTTAAATATTTTTGACATCAATGTTTATCTATAACATATTTATTTTACTAATAGTTAAATTAAGTTACCCACAACAATATAAATAAATTAAAATTAAAAAAATAAATAGATTTATAAAATAATGTAAATAATTAAAAAAATTAAAATTGTAAGTGTTCGGACATTATTGTATGGATGAAAGAAAAGTTGTTATTTTTAAATATTTATATTAGTATTAAGGAAATATAAAGATGATGTGTACTAAGAAAAAACTTATGTGTACAGATAGAAACAAGTTTCCGAATACACATGGCGGCTGGAGATAACCTAACTGGAAAGAGTGAATCCACGTGTTCCATTGTCTATCGCTTTATTATTTCTTAATTTTGATTCAAATAAATAAAAAATTAATTAAACAATTTTTTAAAATAATTAATTCATTAATTAACATCAATCTCAAATCAAAATTAACAAAAACTTCTAGACAGTAAAATCATACATTTTAAGGTTTTATTTTGGTCATCCAAAATTATAACATTGGCCCCTAATATGACAAAATTGATCCTCCAAATCGGATTTTGGTCGAAGATCTAAGCTATCAAAATTGGAAATTTTGAAATCGATTACGTTATACAAACTAAACTTTCAGAATCAGTTTTGATATTTTCATACTTTGAGAATCATAATTGTCATAATTGTAAAATTTTAAAAATCAAAATTACCAAAATTATGAAATTATAAAGACTAAATTTACATATCGTTCATTAAAAATATTCTTTGAAAATATTAATACACCAGACTAATTGAACACCCAATGCATTGGATTGGAGGATGCAGAACAATTGTACAATCCACATATCACCCATAATGAAAACATCTCTTCATGGTAATATTTTAAAAAAAATATAAAATATTTAAATAATAAAAGTATTAATACCCAACTTTAAACTCACAGTCTAGTGATTAATAATCCAAATTAAAGAATTGTGGATGCTTATGTATATTTAATTAAATTATGTCATTAGATCCTCTGTAATTAATTGAATTAATTAAGTAAACCAGATCCGTTAATTGGACTGGCCCATTTGGTTATAGGCTTAAACAATGGCCCATTAGGATTCTCATTCATTGTTTTTTACAAAATTTATTAATTATTTTAATCAAATAACTATAATATATTATTTTTAATACATTTTTCGACAATAAATAATATTGCTCACATTTTCGCTGTAAAAAAATTCTTTCATTAGTTACTCTATATTTCTATTTATTATTTATCTAAAATGATGTTATTTAAATATCCAGAATTTTTTCAATTATATATTTTATCATGAGAAAATGAAAATTTATATACATTTTCATTGAATATAAGTCACTGACGTGTCAATCTTCGGGCCTCGGACACGGATTTAGGGAGCAAGGGATTCGGCGGAGATCAGCTTCTCTTCTACGATGCCAAACAAGCCTCCCAAAATAGCTTATCTTTCTCCTGCTCGCTCATCACCGCCTCCTCGCGGCTGCGGAATTGTTCAACGACACCGTCTTCTTCCTCGCTGCACTCGCATTCATCACAACTCCAATCTTCCTCATCCCCAACGCCCTCAATCACCTCATCTACAACCACAACATCGGTATCTACGTAGCTACAAGACAACGCATCGTCTTCTGCGAGATAACAGTCGTCGTCGGTTACTGGATCGAAAGCGCCGTCGGAATATTGTGCCTCCGAATCGCCCGTGGATTCGAGTAACTTGTAACCGGAGTTACCGATCCACGCCCTAACCTCCTCCATCGCCGGAATCGGTTAAAAAACAACACAGTTCCTGCTGCAATCAAACGCGTAGAGTGGAATTATTCAACAAAATCGTAACTCCGGCGACAAAATTAAAGTTTTTAGGTCGCCGGTGGTTGTTTGTCGGCAACTGTATCCCGGATGCTGATTCTCTTCTCATTTTACGTCATTATTCCATTTCCGACCACTTATGTCTTCACTTATATATATACAAAAAAATCCCTAGTTTTTATTATATTTTAATATTTATTTAATTAAAATCATATGATAAAATTTATTACATGATAACACTGTAGATTTTTTTTTCGGCTAGACACCACTCGATTACACTGTTTTCCTAACTCCTCGCATTTAATTTCAATAGGTATGATTGGTATTAATTGGTATCAAAAATTATTTATTTTAAGTAATAATATATATATATAACAAACAATAATTGAACAATTTCAAAATAAAACCCGAAAATTCAATATAGATATTCACATTTATGGGAATAATCGTTTAAAAACGGTTAATTTTTTTAAAAAATATTTTTGAATTAAAAAATATAAAATTGAAAACATTGGATTAAATTTAATTAAATTTAAAAGTTAAAACGAACCTTCCCATTCATTTTGAAAAATAAGAACTAATGAAATTTGCATTTATAATAAGAAGACACGTCACGTGGCTATATGATTTGGACTTTGAATAATCTTTGGAAAAAAATCAGAATTTCGGGCTTCTAGAAGGTTTCATTACTTTCGATTACGTGTGTCCACGTCACAAGGATAACATTTAATATTTCCAATCC
Organism: Utricularia reniformis; assembly: GCA_009725065.1. NCBI lineage: Eukaryota > Viridiplantae > Streptophyta > Magnoliopsida > Lamiales > Lentibulariaceae > Utricularia > Utricularia reniformis. The sequence goes on from RWGZ01001071.1 coordinate 27,228, forward strand.
AATTATTGTTATATCAATTCTCTCAGTATTATTTAATTTAATATCTTTTCAGAATGTCCTTTAATAATATTATATTAATAATATATAAATAATCATAATAGTAATTTTAATATTAAAAGTCATGGTGTTACGTTTCAAGATCTGATCTTTTTAAAATCGTAAGTTGTAGTATGCGGTTCTATTAATGATATATTATTAAAACCGTATATATTTTAAGTATAAGTATATTTTCTTGGTCATATCTGATACTTTATATCTATGTTTTTAAACCGGTTTGATAGATCGAACCGGAAATCTTCCGATTCAATAGAACCGGTACAAACCGTTGCACAAATCATAACGAACCGTAAATATTTTAAAATATCTTTCTATTTGAACTGAACCGCAAAATCTCTGGTTCACTAAAACCGGTTTGAACTGGCTATTCAACCCGCGATTTTAAAACATAGTTTTATATATATTGAATTTTATTTAACAAATTTAAATATAAAATAAAAATATATTTTATTGATGCAAATTGACAAATATGCCCGAAAATGTCCAGTGCCAATACAATTATGTTGAATGTTAGATGGCATGATGCCTCCTTCTAGAAGATATAGTGGGCCCCAAAATACATTATTTTTATTTTATTAGTGAAAATATATAATGACCACAAGAACGTTAAATTAACGTGAGTTGATCCATTTACATTGCCAAATTGTATATTTTATATTTATTGTTTTTTCCAAATTTAAAATGTAAAATATAATATACTTCTATGTTTTAATCAAGAAATCTTTAATACAACATAATCAAATTCGTAAAAAATTAACGAATCTCCTACTCTCCCCATACAATAATTGGTGCAACCTAGGCAATTTGATTACATTTAAAATAAAGATTTGATTTAATAACAATTTGCAATGGTTCGATAACTCAGTGAGACTTAGGTCGGATTTGAGAACATTGACAAAATAAAAATACATACAGAATCAAATTGAAGAAGATAGAAGAGTATTCATTCACCTATAAACTGATGAATGAGAATATAAATGCTACAAAAAAACTCTGTGACTTAAATAGCCTTAAGTCCAGCAAGTAACCTCAGCTTCTCACAAAGTATGAAGATTATTATGGTTTGTGGAGCTAATCTTGCAAAAACCGCAAATCCCCTGTTCGATTTACACATCATTAAGCACGAAAAATACGTAGTCGAATCCATTAAGTTCACGAAACCTCACCCTTTGTAAAGACCTCGGGGTCCTTCTGTAACCAAAATCTGATTCAAGTTCAGGAATGCAGATTTTATCATCATTCTTAGTCGAGTTGAGTTCTATATAGAGATGAAGAATGTACCTTGGATGCGCAATCGAACCCGTTTTTATAGCCTCCGATACTTTTAGATTGTCTCTGTAGCATAAGTCTGGTTTTAATGGTATCGACCGGCGCTGTAACTACGGTACTCACAGCGCCTGCTATAGTGCTTGAGCTGAAATATAGAAGCTACAGAATCAGAAGTTCCCCGCTTTATAGAAATATTGATCACGAAAGGCACTTCAACATATTCAAGGAAAGTATAATTACATGAGATGCAGGTAAAATCCTTCTTCAAGAGAAGTCCATTTCAACAATAGCTGCATTGTGACTTGTGAGTATCAGAATACAAGAGTACTCAGAGCATGAAAAAACAACGAAGTAGATAAAGGGCAAGGTTTGAACTTAACACGCTTGGATTCATCATAGGTTGCTAGTTGTGATCCAGTTAATGCAGCAGCTCTAGCCATTGCGGGTCCGACGCCCTTCCAAAGGGCTAATACGCCTTCTTCGGAGGCGATTTTATTCAGCTCGAATATGGGGCCTTTGGAGTTTGTATTCATCTGCAGTCTTACCTAGAATAAAAGAAGGCCGAGATTACAAAATCCAACTTGAGTTAGAGGTCCATTGTTCTCATTACTTTAACAACTTCTACTGGATTGGTGAGTGCTGTAGCAATGGCACCGGAGAATGCTCCAGATGCAATCTTCATGAAGATATTGGTGGACTCACAAGCCAATTCACAGACATATTTAGATGGTTCGTATAAGCCTAAACGAAGACCTCCATAAAGAACTGACCTTGTTAATGCAGGTGTCAATCCCAAATACAAGGACCTAAATCCTTCACTTTTAACCATTTGCATTGTTAGCCTACTCTACAGAACAATTACGAGCATCAGCATCTTAATCTCGACAGTAAAAACAAAAACTGCGGTTTTCAATTTTCTTACTTACCATGCCTGTCAAAGGGCCCTTTTGGCCAACAAGTTGCATTTGCAGTCTAATTTTGACAACATCTATATCCAAAAGAAACCAGTTTACAAGCAAAATCCAATGTTAAATTAAAAGAACGTAATTTCAATAGATCAAGAGAAAACCTAAAGGATGAGTGATGGCAGTGGCAGCGGCAACAGATAATCCACTCGTACCAAAGTGATTTACAACATCGGAAGGCGAAATCTTCAATTTCTCATTACTTGATCCTAAAATTGAAATTCAATCTACAGATAAGCAACAAACAAAGAAGAAATCAGTACAAACAGAAACAAACCCCGGAAATCAGCTCCTACCAGAAGAAGAATCTCCGGCCATCAAATACGACAGCGTTTTGCGATCTTTCGGCAGGGAAACAGAAAAAAAGTATTCAATTCGATTTTCGATTGGTTACGTTACTGTGCGCGCTGACTGACGTGACACAATGTCCAAATTATTGAAAAATATTTATATATTTTTTATAAATAAATAATAATTTAAAAATACTTTTCTAATGTATGTATTCTAAAATAAAAAATATTTTATTTAACAGATTAATTTATTAAATATTATATTACTTAGGCAATCATGAAAGTAATATTATTGGCTTACCAACCTCGAATAAAACCTTGATTCAAGTTCAAATCAGTTCTAAAAAATCAAGTTATAACTAGAACATTGACCGAACCAACTGACTCACAAACCGGCTTGATTTGTTTGCATGCCTAGTTTGAACCTTAAACCGAAAATATAATATTAATATGATTATCAAAATACATTATTAAACACACATTCAGCAACTTGATAGAATTTGAAATAGCTAAGGCTTTCCAAAAGAGTACCTCTGAGTAATGCTTGAGCTCCTAAAAGCTTCTTAACCAGGAAAGCTGCTGTAAATATTACTGGTTCTGAGCTGGTTTGCATCACTGATATCATGGCTCGAATGGACCGATATCTTCAGTTATTGGCATTGAAAGGTACCGGTTTACTACCGAATCCGCTTCGTTTTCTAGGTTGATGGGATCAATGTTAAAGTTTGGAACAGGAAGAGGTGAGTTTATCGGGCCCTGAAGGCCGTAAAGTCGATACTCGGCTTCAGTTGGAAGATATGGAGCACCAATGGAAGAAGGTGGATTGCTGCTAATCAGTTGCCTTATTTCAGAATCAATTTCTTCAGGTTTCCTAGTCGTAAAATCATCTACGTGTGGTGTTGGAAAGAACGGCATTGCTCGTGGTCGAAGACCGTTCATTAGGTATTCTTGCTCCGAAAGAAACAGAGGATTGTGATGAGGAGCATTGCTGTAAGGGCCAACATTGTGGTGTGTTACGGGATGCGACAACCACGGTGTTCGCCGGAAAAGATTCATCAGTTCGTTTACCTGAAGAAAGTACGATGGGGGATTACGTTTAAAAAGTGAATGAAAATTGGAATGCAAAAATATTACTTGCTTCAATGTCAATGCAGTTCTAAATTTGCGTTTTTTCTCATCATAGCTATCTTTTAGTGCTTCCTTGAAAGTGGATTCAGGTAATGGAACGGAGTCGTGGATTATACTGAACCGAACCTGCAAAATTGCAAGCGGGATCATCAAAATACATGCCGTAAATGGAAGAAAAGAAAGCAAAATCTGTAACCTGAGCAGGGAAAGCTCCACCGAAAGCATACGGTTCGAGCTTCATGCCACCAGAGGAAGCTGCTTCGAATACACCGTACAAGAGCTTGAGATCATAATCATAGAGAAATAGTTTAAGTCCAGGCTTGATGCTCAATACGATTTCCTTCTTACTAGGAGTAACACCCAATAGTTGGTATTTGAAACAATCTGGTTTTGTTTTAGCATTGCACATAAAAATCATTCCAGCAAGATCGTTTTCCGATTCGTTATTCCTCTTCTTTGAGTCCACATTCTTCGTATGGACAATAACTTCTTGTTTTGCCTTCTTGCAAGAACTAATTTGCTCTTCGTCACTCTTAGGAACATCCATGCTTCTTCCTGCAAATTTCTCTTTTCTTTTCCTCTTCATCTCTTTATATCTCTGTAAACCAATAGTGGATTCTACAGGTTTACCCCCTTTTGAATCATTAACAGATGATTTGCTTTCAACTTGAAGTTCAACCGTATCGAGCTTAAGCCATGAACAACGCTTTGCAGTGGGAGGATTCGGATCAGATTCTTTCGGGTCAGTACTTTTTTCACCTTCTGTTATTTTTGTTTCTAGATCTACATCATCTGAAGTAGGTTCAGTAGCAACAGGAGGGCTTGCTTCTTTGCATTCTCCAGTATCTAAATCTGCCTTCTCTAATTTACATTCAGGGATTGCAGCAACCTTTTTCTTTCTTCTAATCGGCATCTGATTGTTAGGATGCTAAAAGAACAGCCTCAGAAGAACAATTCAACAATGCTCACACAAAAGTTCGTCTAAAACTGCAAGAAACATGCTCAGAATGAATTTTGACGGATGCAACACAATTGAAGCTAATGGGAAAGTATACATAATACATAAACCGTGCTAGTTTACAATCAATCAAGATAAAATATAGTAGCTATGAAAAGAAGTATTGATCATGTGGATTCATTGGGAAAAACGCAAAACCTTCATTGATGGGTGATCGGGGTGTCAATTCGGAGAAAAACATGGATAAAAAATTATCTTTTACCTGTGTCGCTAACATCAATCAAGAGAGTGGGGCAAGAAAACACAATTCACTATAGAAAATTTCCTTAATTTCAAGAAAATACGTCGCACCCAAGTTGTAGTTCAATCGAATTCCAGAACCACGTTATTCCGCCACAATCAACGACAAAAATACTTAAGTATGATTCATGAATCAACCCCAAAAACCAAGAATTTGCGAACAAACCTTCAAATTTTGCCTCCTACGATGTGAATTAGAAACTCAGAACAGGCTGAAGCCCGTATCCCAATAAATCCACACGATCGATAAAGCAAGATAAAACTGTGGAGACGAAAGAAACCAACTGTTATTTGCGAAATACGCAACGCGCATAATACCAATAAATAATTGGGCCCAAGGCCCAATTTCAAGTTATTATAATATAATTTAATAAACTTCAATTATTTATTATCTAAATTAGTACTTCTAAAATTGTATTTTAAAATAATGTTATATTAACCCTATTATATGATTATGACTCTATTAACTACATATGAATAGGGTATAGCATAGAAACTCCTAATTCCATAACATGTTTGATCATGGGATCCGATCACACACTAATATACTTTTCTGAACGAGACATTCCCGAGATTAGAAATGCGAGCATAAAGTTGAAAATACCATGAATTTGTTTAGATCGAAATATTTGATAAAATTATAATATAATAAGTATACTTTATTGAAAAATATAGTAAATTACAATTTTCTCAAATTAAAATGGTGACAATGATGAAATTGTAATTTTTAATATATTACAATTTTGTTTTTGTTTTGTGTACATTAATAAATAACAATTTAATAAATATATTTCACTGATTCCGATCCATATAGCGATTAAACCCAAATTTTATTCAACAACTAAATAAACCTAATAGACAACTTACAATAGTTTCCATGGTGTAATTATAGTTGAACTTGAGGCCTCTTACCCCCCCCCCCCCCCACTCTCAATCCACCCAAAAAAACTACTGCAAGACAATAAGAACACAGAGCCTCGTCGAAATAGCAAATCGAAAATCTCCCGTTTCAAAGGCAGATACACGATCCTGATCCATTAGGTATTCTCAACGACTGTAAATGCAGGCAAGTAGACTACTTAAACAACACAGATAACCATATTACCTAACAAAACTCACAACTTTCAGATCGATCTCAGTGTTCGATCTTAGCGAATCGTCCCTTTATCCTCGTCCTTGCTTCGGCACGAACCTTTCTTGATTCGTACCTGATTTGCTTCTCATACCTATTCATATCCAATAACGAAACTCATCACTCAGACTGATTACTTCAACTGTTAACTGTTAACTGTTAACTAACTAACCGTCTGTTCTTCTTCTTCTCCTTGTAACGTGAAAGAGCAGAGTCCCTTTCTTGAGTATTCAGTTTGATGCCGTTAAAATCAGTAGGAGTTTCATGAAGAAGATGAACTGGAACAAGCTCTGGAACACTGTCTGTATCCGAGGGATTTATCTCGAAATTTATGAACTCGAATATGTCATCATCGTCAACTTCAGTTGGAGTAATCTGCAACAGTGAAATGGGATATTACACAGTAATAAGCTTGATCAGTAAAGGAGTAATGAAGCCTTAGCTTTACTTCATAAGAAGGGATTGAAACTGTAGGCTGAAGGTCTACAAAATCATCAGTTACTGGAACTTGTGAATGAAATTCAGATTTGGGTTCAAGATCTTGAAGACAACACCCATCGAAGTCTGGTTCAGTTCTTGCCATTTTACGAAGTTGGGTTAAGATTTCTTCTTTGTGTTTACCGCACGCTGCGTTTCGGTTCTGCAATTTATAAACAGATTATGAATCGCGAAAGCCCTAACAGAGAATGAAGAATTTAACAGTAGATTTTAGAGAAATTGTACCTTGGGCAGATGAGGAACCGCCATAGCTTGCAAATCTTGGCCGGAATTCGCGAAATCGTCGTTGATGATAATCAAATCATCGAGACAAACGACGGAAGGAGTCTCCCAAACGAGTAAATCCATCCATCCATCATCATCGCTTCCACTTTCAGAACCCACTTTATTTTTCCCCAATTCCTCTAACCCAACGAAGCTCAATAACTCAGCGACCGAAGGGCAGCCGCTAAAACCCTCAATTGGCCTTCTATCATGAACAGCCCTAAAATCGGAATGAAATTCCCAATCGCAATTCTGACAGAGTACGACGGAATCAGTGAAACAGAAAATCGAACAAGGCGCGGAATTACATCCATCGCATAGAAGAGAGCGAACGTGCTTGCGGAAGAGCTGATTAGTCGTGTGGGCTTCACGATCGCAGTTTAAGCAAAGCTTTGCGGAATCAGCTCGACAGTAAAGTAAGGCTTTTGATGAGTTACATAAATCGCAGAGACGTTCATCGGGGGTTTGTTGTTCAGGTAAGCTCATGGCGGCTTCAGTTCAGTTTAGGTCGCCGGAACCGATTCAACGAAAAGTCAACAAGAAAGGCACACCCAGTTGAGTGGACACTTCAGTGACGCGTGTCAAGAGGAACAAACATTATCTTTTTATCTCCTGCTTGCAAGCGAACCTTTCTCTTTTCATAATGGAGGCAAGTAGCATGGAATAACTTCCTGCCATAGCTAAATTAATTCATAATACTTTCACAACTTGCAGGCCAGCTGGAAATGGTAATAAAAATCTATGTTCCTTAGAATGTGGAAAGTGAGATTCCAACGGTCTGGATGTGAGATTAGTCTTGTACGGATTTGATTAATGTAAGTTAATTAGTGAACCCTCAAATTAGTGAACCCTCAAATTAGTGTTAGGTAAAAGATAGACTCGAAAATTACGAAATTTTAAATATGATATACTATTTAATAAAAAATATATATTTAAATCCCTCAAATTTCAATTAAAAGAACATAAGACAACATTACTAATATAGTTTATTATTATTGACTTTTCACGATTTCGATAATGTTTTATATTCTCATGAACAATTCTTGAACTTCAAATGTTAATTTTATATAATTTTTTAAATTAACAGAAATCTGAGTATTACATTTATTAGAGAATAAACAAATTATATTAATAATTTTTTATATCATTCTTTAAATTTCATAAGTTGATAGTATCTCATTTTAACCAACTCGTGAGCTGCAATCTACTTATGCAATTTTCTTGTTAAAGAATATTGAGAAAAATATAAATAAATTATTTTTTACAATTTTCGATACTATTTGAATTATTTCAAAAAACTTCACATAAATCAATTAAAATAATAATTTTTAGTTATTGTATTTTTTATAAATCGCATATGCCAATTAGGTTGGATTGCACCATGGTTTTAAAATCCGGTCCAGTGGATCGGAAATGTTTTCTACTAATCGGATCGATTTTAACCGATTTAATAAAAAAATAAATAATAATATTAATGAACAAGATAAATATATTTAAAAATATATTTTTTTACAAACATCTTTAAAATTTTTTTTAATAAATCTAATTAGATAATATAAAAAAGTTTTGATATATATTTAAAAAAAAATTAAAAATTTTTAAAAATAAATTCTTAGAAACCGATTTTGAGTGAAATAAACCGGTTCAATCGGATTTTTTGGCTCCAAAAACCGGTTTTTAAAATAATATGACAATCGGTTTGAATCGGAACGGGATAATGAACGATTCCCGGTCGAATCGGCCGATCAGACCAGTTTTTTAAAACCATGGATTGCACTATCTGAATAGGTAATGCAACCTATAAGGAAATAGAGAGTGAAATGATTTTAACTAAAATTGGTTAATATGCAACCACTTGATAAACCTTAATTTGTAGAAAAGTTACATCTTTACATATTATGTTGAAATTTAGAAGCCAAAACTTGTGTACAAATACATGTTTTAAAATCGAGTTTAGAGATTGAATGGGCGAGTTATCGTTTCATTCAACCCACATAAATACTTAAAAAATCTATTAGACTGTCTATATCGACAGACAAGCCCGTATGGAAATACGGGCTTGTCCGCCTAATTGATCGCCATATCAGCGCCCATGGTTATATAGGCGCTGATGTCAGCAGACGAAAATACTGTCCGAGGACAGAGGCTTGGGCGTCCTTTGTATGTGGACATTCATTTTATTTTTTTTAAAAATAATTTTATTATTATATTATTTAATATATATATCAAATTTAAATATTATTTTTATAGATTATTATTTTATTTAATAATTAAAATATATAATTTGATTTAAAATTCAAAAATTTTGAAATATCGATAATAAAAACATAATACGAATAAAAAAAAGAAATGCAATCGAAAGAATAATTCGATAAATTTGCAATGTTTTCATATCTTTCGATATATTGATTGTACGATGAAAATCAGGCTATATCGGTATTTCGACCGGAACCCAACCCGGAAAAAAAATAAATATTCGTATAAGTTCGGACATAAACAATTAAACATAATACATACAATGATGCAAATTAATAAATAATGTTTAAACGTCGAGATTATTGAAATTAAAACTATTATCATTAAAATATAATATTTATTGATAAATTGAATAGTAAATAGATAAAATTGATGAGATAGAAAGATAAAATTAAATTTGAAGAGATAAGATGATGTTGATGAAAGAAAAATAAAAAATGATGTGGATGAGTACGAATTTTTAGAATTATAAAGAGAATATTATGTGGATGTGAGAGAATGATGATGTGTAGAGAGATTTATACGACGGAAATGGTTTTGGCGCGAACAAAGTTATAGGTAACCTTATGGTCAAATTTATCAATTTTTTATAATATTTTATCATTTTTGCTGCACCACAAAATTTCTTAATTGTAACAAATAACAATGTTAAAATACCACATGTTTCACATTTGAAAATGATATAATTATAATTGGTTTATAAGAGAGAATTGATATAATTATACCATATTAATGATTTCTTTAAATATATTACGGTATGCTCTCCTCCTCTTATACGTTATATTTGTCTACATTCTCGTTATAATTCCAACCAAATTTTATAATTTCAATAAAGAATGACTTACGCATACTCAATTTTTTTGATGATTTTAAATTAAATGAAACCCACCATAACAAAAAATAAGGGTGATTTGAGTGAGTTGGGTTTTGAAAACTCGAATAAAAAATAAAATATTTAATACAAATTCAAACGAAATAAAAAAATAATTTAAACTCAACTTATATAGAATTCGATCCAACCAATTTCAACCATACATTACACAAGCTTTTTGAAGTCAAAATAACAAAAAGTATATATATTTATAACTTTTGTTTATTACAATGAAAAGTATATTAACATTTAATATCTTTGAGAAAATAATAATAGAAAAAACAAGTATTATATAAGAAAAATTAATATATTTTATAGTAAATATTAAATTGAGAAATTATAAAATATAATCATTTTTGTATCCAACTTATATTTGCATTAAATATCAATATCATTTCAATATTATATTATATTTAAAAACATAAAAAATAAATTAATATACCTTAAAATTTAATTATATCACAAAAAAGAGTCACTAAATTTGTTATATCCGACTACACTATAGTTACACCTTTAGAAATCATCAATAATCAACATTGTTATATTCGTGTAGATTCTTTTTTAATTACACAACCCTTTCCAATAAATTTAATTTTAAGTATAAATAAAGAGTGATGTTTCTAATTGACCCATAAACTTTATAATAATGTAAAGACGATGCCCATAAAGTTTGTAAATTGCATACAAAACCCCTGAAGTTGATATAATGTGTGCGGTTGGCCCCCAAACTTTTAAATATTGTAAACACCGTACCCTCAAAGTTTAAGAATTGCGTGGTTGGCCCCCGAACTTCCAAAACCGTTTATATTTGACCATTATACTCGTTAATATTTTAAACGTTCCTAGAGTTTGTATTTGATCCATTAACCTTGAAAAGATGTTATGAGTATATCTCTAAATTTTGAAAATTTTAATAATAACGCATAAATTATCAAAACTACGTATACGAAAAAAGACGAAAAACCGTTACTATTCACTCGAGGGTCATTTTTGAACGGTTTTGAAACTTCGGGGGTTTTGTATGCAATTTAAAAACTTTAGGGACATCGCCTTTAAACTATTTTAAATATTAGGGGTCAATTACACAATTTTCTCTATAAATAAATGTGTGTTCTCCATATATACACGTAGGCGACCAAAAATGGTGGTCTACAACAACATGAAGATTCATAACCGAAAGCATCAAGAATCTTACCCCTTCCCCTAGAGATTCTAGTTATCTTTCCCTTATAGATTCTTCAATGAATCTTACAACATTATTAAAATAAAAATTTCAATTATCCCACATTTGATTTATTATTTAACTGAAGTTGAATGAGTTTATAAAAGTGTTAGAAACACTTACAATTATTATCTTCAGATGAAAGTTTAGTTTTAAATACAATAAAACAGATTTGAGTGTTAGAATACATTGTGTTGAAATTATAGAGTTTGACCGAAATAACGATGGAGAGCATGAACGAACGGGATTAAGGGGAGGAACCCACACATTTAAAATACTTGAACAAGTCATTATGTGATGAAATTCTCACACTTATAAATTTAATCAACCCACTTCTTCAATCGATGCGGGACAAATTTCAACACTCCCCTCAAGTTCAACAATAAAGTTTCGACTTTAAATGAATCGAACCTCCGATACAATGTTGAAATTATAGAGTCTGATCAAAATAATGACGGCAGAGCGTGAACGAACAAGATTAAGGAAAGAAACTCACACATTTAAAAGACTTGAACAAGTCATTATATGATAGGATTCCCACACTTATAAACTTGATCAACCTCACTTCTTTAACCGATGTGAGACAAATTCCAACACTCCCCTCAAGTTCAACCATAAGATTTCGACTTGAAATTAATCGAACCAGCTCCAATACCAAGTTGAAATTATAGAGTTTGGCCAAAATAATGATGGGAGAGCGTGAACGAACGGGATTAAGGGGAGGAATCCACATATTTAAAAAACTTGAACAAGTCATTATGTGATGGAATTTCCACTCTATAAACCTAATTAACCCTATTTTTTAACCGATGTGAGACAAATTCTAATACATTGTAAATACGTTGACTTCAAGAAAAATTATGAAGAAATCGATGTACTAAACGATACAAAATTAACAAGTTCACTTACTCATAAAAAATGATATATTAACTAAATCTATAATCAAACTCTAAAAATTATAGAGATTAGTTTTTACTTTCTATTATTTAAACTTCAAAATCATCGCATTTATTAATAAATAATAAATCAAAATCACACGATTTATTTGCCTAGAAAAATTTAAATCCATCAAAATATTAAATAATTCTAATTGTTATATAATAAATCGTTTATTCCGATTCTGTTTTCAAGTTCACTCTATATGCAAGAATAAAAGAAGATAATTGTAATTGATGCTTCTATTCTTGCTTGTAGAATAAGCAGTAATACTCCCTCCATGCTTCTTATAAATTGACCTCAAACAATCACTACAAAAAACTCATCATTTCCAGTTCCAAGGTTCAGTGATTGTTTGAGGTCAATTTATAGCATGGAGAAGATAACGAAACTCGTATCGGAAAACCGGATAATGATCTTCAGCAAGAGTAGCTGTTGCATTAGCTACACAGTTCAAATACTCTTCCAAGAACTAGGTGTTCATCCAACTTTCTACGAAATCGATCATGATCCCGATGAAAAAGTCATCGAAAAAGCTTTATCTGAATTGGGATGCACCGCTCCGATTCCTGCAGTTTTTATACGAGGTCAGATGATCGGGTCGATAAACGAAGTCATGTCTCTTCATCTTAGTGGTAATCTTATTCCACTTATTAGGATGTATCCACATCAGGGTCTTTCTTAAAGTTAAGATGAAGAAATTGGGTGTGAAATTACCGTTTGATCCTTGTGATCATATGTTTTTACATGTATTAGAAATAATTGTTGGTGTCATTGTCTGAGGGATTATTTTATGTGTAATATTTCTATAAATTGAATAAAATTCATATGGATTATTTATTCCACTTTGGTTCAATATTAAGTTTTGTTTTTTATTATGTATTATATCATGGTAATATGCAAATTTGATCCCCATAATTTCACATTTTTGACAATTTTGGTTTACTGAATTTTATAATTATAGTAATTTTGATCACCAAAATATGGATATGACAAAATTTGTTTCTATATTTTCTGAATTTTGGTAAAATCAGACATCAAAGTTTAGTATGTATGGTATAATTAATCTACAAAGTTTTCAATTTTGGCAAATGAGATCTTCGGTCAAAATCAAGTTTCGGGAACCATTTTTTTTACTTTAGGGATCTGATTTGTCAAATGTTGCAAATTTAGAAGATAAAATTTACTAAAAGTTTAAAGTTTGAAGACTAAAAATGTCATTAAAAATTATGAGGATCAAATTCATCAAAACTATGAAAATTAGAGGACTGAATGTGCCGTTTTTTCATTATATCATCATAATTAAGCTATTTTATCAATTTATATATTTTCAAATGAATGTGTTTAAATGATAGTTTTGGGAAACACATGTGACTAATAATAAAGTGTCATTTTATCAATTTAGGTTATGAGTGGACACAGGTTCGGTCGAAAGGGTTTTGGGACAAATCTATAATACCCATTAACCATACGGCACCGACTCTTCAATTTTTCACATTCTCCCGTGTTGGACCGAGTCGGACTTTCCGACTCGTTCCGACATTTGACACAAAACGACGTCGTTTTGACTTATTCCTTAATTTGATTTTTTTCTTCATCGCAAACGTATCTTATGTGTTTTCACGACTTTCTTATGTTGTCGATCTACTTGTGAATTATTTGTGCAAGCGATGATGGACCAAAAAGTAGTTGTTTTTTTGGAGATGATAGAATCGACGAATGATTTTCATTTTTTATAAGTTAAATTTTCTTATATAATAAATTGATAAATATTTGTAGTTTTAAACTTGGAGTTTATGCAACTTTTTACAAATTATAACAATTATTTTTTAATTACTTTTATTTAATATTATTTTATTTGATAATTAGAGCCGAGTCGAAATTCCGACTCTTATACTCTTGTCGAGTCGTGTCGAATAGCATCGAGTCGGTCGGACAAGTCGGTGCTGCATAGCACATCAACTCGTATGCTAATCCAACAAGTTAACAACATATTCTAACCTATCAATAGGTTGATCCACTAGGATATAAGCCCCATTCAACATATCAATGAATTACTCACTTACTAGCAAGTATATTGATACATATGATGATTTTAGGTCATATGTTGATTTTGAGAAAATGACGTCTTCATATGTTCATAATTTTGGTAAATTTTGTTTTCATAATTTGTAATTGTCTATTTTGTTCTCAAATTTTAAGGTTTTAGCAAATTTTATCATAAGTTTGCAATATTTGAAAAAATAGATTCCAAAGTGGACAAATTCCAAAATTTAATTTTTACCGATGATCTCAATTGTCAAAATTGAAAAATTTTGAGTATTAATTATGACATACACATTAAACTTTGAGAACTCGTTTTCTCAAAACTTATAAAATATAGGGATCGATTTTGTCATCGTCATATTTTGAGGATCACAATTGCCACAATCATAAAATTTGTTGGAATTATAGAGTCTAACTGAAATTACGACGGGAGAACGTAAACAAACATGACTGAGGGGAAGAAGCCACACATTTAAAAGACTTGATCAAACCATTATGTGATGACATTTCACCAATTTATAAACCTAATCAATCTCACTTCTTTAACCAATGTAAGACAAATTCAACACCCCCTCAAATCCAACCATAAGTTTTGGACTTGCGAATTGAAATGAACTGAATCAACTCCGATATCATGTTGGAATTATAGAGTGTGACGGAAATTACGACGGGAAAGCATGAGAACAAACGGGATTAAGGGAGGAAACCACACATTTAAAAACTTGATCAAATGATTATGTGATGATATTTCACTCCTTTATAAATCTAATGAATCTAATTTCTTTAACCAATGTGGGACAAATTCAACAAGATTTTAAGAAAAAATTATCAAATGCATAAAACTATGAAATCAAATTTACGTCATGATTTTTTAACCCAACAACAACTTTATTTCCGACTGGTTGGACACTTGAACCTCCAAAATTAATTTCAAAATTATGAAATTAACGACACATTCATCATTTAACCGTTTCTTTTTTAACGGGGCTTGATTGATTAAATTAACGAATATCATGAGTTACACAAGTTTAGGCTAGGGCGGTCCATGGGAACAAACTGAAGTCTATATGTTAATTTTCATTATTTTTATTCGAATATTATTTATTTTCATTTATATTTTATTTGAACGATAATTCATATTCAAACATAGCTCAAATACTTATATTCAAACAAGATATTAGAATAATCTGTTCATATTTTTCAAATTTAATATTGAAATTCAATATACTAAAATTGATTATTTAGATTGAAAATTGAAAAAAAAAATTTAAAAATATATTTAGAATTAAATAAGATAAAAACATTAGGTACGTTTGGAATAACGTTTGAAAAAAAACGGTGAGGTGAGATGATTGTATTGTGCTGTGAGGTGAATTGATTTTGATTTTACAAAACTGTTTTGAAACAGCGGTGCAGTGATCGTGATTTCATAAAATAACTATTTATCTTTATTTTTAAATAATTGTGTATCACTTACAAATTATATTTTATATTTAATGAGATCATCGGAACCCGATAGCCCGAACAGGGTCAGGACCAGCCTTAGCCATGACGGCCCAGACAAGTGAGCCGAACTTGGAGGCCCAGATCAGTAGAGGGCCCATTTATATCGCTTGGCTCGATCGGTCGCATCTGGCAATTGGTCCCGAGCCGTGGGGCCCAGCTCCCCACGTGTGCCCAGACCGATCGGTCCACTTCTTGCCGGCGTTGTTTCGGGCCATTCTCATGCATCACATGCGACGATAACCCGCGACAAACGTGTCAGTAGCGTGGTTCGGCAATGGGTGTAAGCCACTAGAGGCCAAAGAGTAGTTGGCTGGCAGCACCGAAAGGACCGACGCCATGCAGCTACGGGGAGCTATTTCAGGCGGCTGTTCCGCCTGACGTTAGCCGACCTAGTAGCAAAGGACAAGCGCAAAACGACACCCTACTGTGCATAATACAGTGGGAGTATAAAAAGGACACAGAGAGAAGGAGAAAAGGACTTCGACTTGGATTTCGGTTTTCTCCAGAGGGCTTGAGCTTGACAGATTACTCTCGATTTATTTTCGATTATCTTCCCCCTCTTTGTGGTCGATCAAACAAACATGTATTGTATAATCATGGATTCGTTTATTGAACAGACTGAGGGCATTTCTTTTAGCCCTTAGTCAAGTGGTTTTTTCCTCGTTTCCGAGGTTTTCCACTCAAAAATCCGTTTGCCTCCTTTACCTTTGAATCATCAACCTTCTCCACACATAAACAAATAACAACCGAGTTCGTCTTGCAACGAACCGGTCGACTGTTGACACCCCCGGTTTTCGAACCACAACAATATTGATTATGATAAACTCGTTATATAAGAAATTACTAGAATATAATATAAGTTATTGATCAAAAGTATCAAAAAACAAATATTGACAAAAGTGAATCATCTAAATGGACGATCTTCTCCGGTCCTAGCTAGTGCAATGCGATCACGTATTTCATTTCTAAATCGAATCATGTAGTTATCGTGTATGAGTTCAACATCTACATGTAATGGGTCAACTGTAATTTGTTCCATATTCCGATCGTGTTCTATCTCTACAAAGTCTGGATCATCTTAAACAAATTAATATGGACAATAATTTTAAACAGATGTAATAAAAATTAATATTAATAAAATTAATATTAATATTGATAAGAATTTAAATTAATATTAAATTAATTTTGATAAAAATTAATTTTAAACTTTGGAAGGATATAATGGTCATTAAACAACTGCGTTCTGCTCACCACTGCTTCAAACATACTGTCACCTCGCCGCAGTTTTCAACGGTGAAACGAACGTACTTGTTAAGCATGTTTGGTTAAAATGAAAAAACCAGCGGCACGTTCACCGCACCCGACGGTGAAGTGCAGTTCCAAACAATACCATTATAATACCTATAATTCAATAAAAAATAGAAGGTATTCGAAGATATAATATGAAATATGATAGATTAGAGTTTTTTTAATTCTAATATTTAATTATATATTTATATTAAATACAAATAAAACAATATATATTTGTTCACGAAAATATTCATGTTCATTCAAATTATAAATGAACATAGAAAAATATTCGAAACAACCAATACGAGTCGAACACGTTTCAAATACGAACGGTTCGAATCTCATAGAACCCTACACAAGGTAGCCCAAAACATGTAAAAAAGAAATTAACAAAAAAGATGCAAAGCATATAGCCTTTTTGACATTTGAATTTTTTTACTTTTAATCCGAATATGTTAATAATCATGTATCAATCAAGCATCAATGTACTTAAAGATGTTTATTCGATAAATACTGAACTTAATCAAACCGAACGGAATACCGATCAAGTCATTTGCTATCAAATATCAAACCAAAATTTGTCGGTTCACTCTGGTAAATACCAAAATTTTTCGTATGGGTTTTGGTATATACCGAACATATCGAAATTTGAAAAATTAAACTAAATAAAAAAGTAACCTTAATATTATAATTAATTATATAATTAAATACAATTTTTAAAATAATTATTAAATAAAAATTTAAACTAAGTATTAGTAAATTATTGAATAATGAATTTACCAAATCAAAACCGAACACCAAAATAACAAAAAAATAAAACTCGAATATTGAACAATTCGATATTTGATTATTTACGGAATAGTGTTTAGCTCTATAGAAATATACTCCTTTCAAGTTTGTTGTAGACAAAGGACGTCGCTTTAAAGTGATATAACTCCCAGAAAATTTGATCTCTTGATCTCCCAATCTTTGTTTATATACGATGAGGGAGGCCTTGTAAGATTTTAGCAGCTTTTGTTAGAATCTTAATTCTCCACATAAAATCTGTAGCATTAACACATATTTCTGTCAAAGTGTTTATTCACATTATACGCCAAAGTCTCCAGAAGCAGACACGTGGAATATAACAAAAACTCAGTAAAAAGAAGAAGCTCTGGATAAAAACATCAGAGCAAAACTGCTGCATTCTCAATATCTATAGCCAAATAGCTTTTGCATTAATAAGTCTTTGCTTCAGAGATCCAGCAACATGAAGTGAGATCACATCTTTCGCCGAACCGATGAATTCGCCACCGATGAAAACTGCCGGAACCGAAGGGTTGCATCCGAGACCTTTTAAGGCCCATTCTATTTCCTTCCCACGATCATCTTGATCGAGTTCATGTACAGCTGGACTAGCACCAAGCTCGTAGAACAATGCTTTGATGCTGTGGCACATGCAGCACGAGCTCTTTGTAAAGATTACTGCTGCTTTTTTTGATGCTAATTCCCTTACTCTTTCCATTAGTTTCCTTCGAAGATCTTCGGGATTGCGTGCTTTGATTTGTGTGGATTGGCTGTCTGTGTTTTGATATGAGAAATGGTTCTTGTTATTTATAGAGGGTTTGTGCTCTTTTGTACTTGGCGAATTGTATATTGATTGTGAGACGATTAAAGTCGAGAGTTTAACGAAGAGATTCTCCCACTTTTTTAGAAGTGTTTTTTCTAATATTAGTAGACCATATTTTTAGGAATTATAGAACATGACCAAAATTACGATGAGAGAGCATGAACGAACATAATTAAGGGTAGGAACCCACATATTTAAAAGACTTGAACAAGTCATTACGTGATAAAATTCTCACCCTTATAAACCAAATCAATTCCACTTCTTTTTGCATTATGGGACAAATTCAACCATCTCTCTCAAGTCAAACCATAATGTTTCGACTTGAAATGAATCAAACTAGTTCTGATATCATATTGAAATTATAGAGTATGACTGACATAACCACGGGAGAGTGGAACGAACAGAATTAAGGAAAGAAATTCACATATTTAAAATATTTGAACAATTCATTATGTAATGTAATTTTCACCCTGATAAACCTAATCAATCTCACTTATTTTATTAATATGAGACAAATTCAACAATATTCAAGATGAATGATTCATAAGGAACTCAATAATTAGAGAAAGCGCGATCATATACTCGTATAATCCAAAGTCAACAATGTTCGTCTTTTTATATTACGATTTGATATGGTCACACTCTGGACATTATTTCGACTTTCATTTTCGATATCGGATAGAATTTCTTCGCTGTTCAGTTTCTCAACAACAGCAAAATAATTCCATAACAATCATCCAAACAATGATAAAGAATAAGAACATCGATCCCATACTTTCTGTGGCATTTGTTTGGTTATGCAATGTCAACTAATAAAGAAGATTATTCTGATGTTCGTATGACGATAAGAACCGGAACAGATACTCGTTCGATCGAAGAAAAACAATTGATCCACTAGCTAGATAACAGCATCAACATTATTGAGATGAGTCCACAACAAGATGCAGACTTATCTGAGTTGTTGAACTTATAAAATTATTCTCCCTTTACCTTATGACGTGGGATTCCTCATCTGTAGAAGAAGAAGAACATAAAAGGATAAGATCTTATCCTATTACGCATTTCCCACTTTGGAATCAACATTTTTGCCTCAACAAACTTTGAATACAAACCAGAAAAAAACCAGCATTTGGTTTTAAAATAAAACCAGTTTTGTAAGAAGGAATCTTTGGATTTTACTTTTGCTGTATGAATTCCAGGATCATGGTGATCGGGAAAGAATCATATAATAAAAGATGAGGAATTCGCATAATGCTTACAGTCACGCTATAGTTGTCGTCTGATTTGGACATACACAGAAATCATTGCACAGTCAGACAGCAATCTTCTCGTAAGCGGCCAGCCCTACCTTTTCTGCAATTGTTCATGAACAAATATAAGTCCGTTTGATACTGAATTATGATGCTGAAATTAGGGTTTTGATTTTGCCCCAAAACATTAGGGCATAAATTAGGGTTTTGATTTTGGGGGAAAAATGTAAAGTTCGTAGGGGAGTAATTGTTTGATTCTCTAATTATATTAGTGTTGCAATAATCAAAACATTGTTTTGTATTCATATAAAAAATCTTATAAATGATTATTATTATTATTTATTATTTTATTATTATTTTTATACGATATAATAATTACTAAATTCTCTATATGTTGTAAATTCATAAAATTTCGTACTCTAAAACTAACTATTATGTTTAAAATTGTAAGTTTATATAATTAAATGTTAAAATTAAACTATTGTAATTTAGTTCATTGCAATTTTGTATTTATGTGAATTTTGTTCATTTAAATTGGATTTTAGTATTTTATTTATACAATTCAATTTAAAAACAGGCAACGGATCAATTTAAACTCAATTTAAATTTTAAATCCCTTAAAGTGAATTTATAAATTTACCCTTCGTAGTTTGCCTGCGATCTTTTTCTGCCAACGGTTTTAAACTTGTATTCATTCTGTGGCAAGGGAAGCAAAGACGATATTTTTATCGACGCGCTTATCCAAAATCTTCGCTCTGTCGATATGAGCAGTTTAACGGCGAATTTATCGACTGGGTTGTCTACTGCAACTGTGCTACTCCCCGGGCGAATACGCTTCTTGCGATGTTCTGTCATATTACAGTCTCTATTTCGTCGCCCGCGTTTTTCAAGATTCATATGCATGGCGGTAATGGCTAGTTGGCTGAATCATATTTTATGATAATGTAGGAAGTGATAAAGGTGTTTGTGTTTTGTTGGGAATGATACTTGATGTTGATTGTTTTCATTCTTTTCATTATTTGAAAACTTTAGGAACCTTACTTGATTACAAAATTGGACTCAGCGGAGAAAACATGGAAAGAATTGTCGGTATGATTGATATTTATTCTACGTTCCCTTACTTCATGTTTTGGTTGAAGATCCGTAAATTTGTTGGTGTATTCATTTATGGAAGTCTAATACTGGCATTAGGTTAGACTGGCTGATCCAGATGTAGTTTCAAATCCAAGTGAATATCAGAAATTGGCGCAGTCTTTGTCTGAACTTGATGAGGTATTTATTGCTCGTTCGTAATGCTCTTTCTTATGGTTTTCTGTGTATTTTAGACTTATCATCAATTATTCTTGTTAGGTCGTATCAACATATAGAAAGTTTAAGGATTTTGAGAAGCAGTTGGAGGAAACAAAAGGTTTTTTTACCTTTTCTGTTTTTTCATATAATAATGTGTTTTTATAGCAAATATATTAACTGTCGATGCTGTTTAAAACAGCTTTGTCAAAAGAATCTGGGAATGATGAGGACATGATTGGGATGATTGCTGCAGAAATTGGAAGCTTGAACGAGCAATTAAAAGAACTTGAACAGAGACTAAAGGTTTTGCATCTCTTTGGTTGCTCATTAGAGTTTGTAAAATCTTGTCTAATTAGATTTTATTTCAAAAAATCAGGTCTTGCTACTTCCAGAAGATCCTCTTGATGCCAGAAACATAATGCTTGAAGGTAATTTTGCTCTTTGTTTCAGGCTGTGCTCCATTTTACCACTGTTTTAAAAAAATATGTAATTAAAATAACGTGCTAAAGTGTCCTACCATCAAAAGCAAGAAAATTTGGCTGAGAATTGTTGCATTAATATTTCTTCTTTTCCATTTATTAATATTATGTCAAAATGTTTAACCATGCCTATGATGTATTGTTTGTGATGTTTAATGTACCTTATTTACAGTCAGGGCTGGTACTGGTGGAGATGAGGCCGGACTTTGGGCTGGTGATCTTGTAGGTACATGATTTCCTTGAAACTTGTAGGGTATGTTTTTCCATCGTATTCGTGTGCCTTGACATTGTCATTCTTTTGAAATTTATTTTCAGGTACGCATGTACCAGATGTATAGTGAAAAGAATTCATGGAAATGTTCCCTAGTTTCCTGCTCTGAGGTAACTTATTCTTCAAGGTGCAGGAATTTAGTTCTCTATGTGTATTTGGCTAACCTTTTCATATTAAGGCTGAACAAGGTGGATATAAAACATGTGTATTGGAAATACGAGGGAAGCGCGTTTATAGTAAATTAAAGTACGAATCAGGAGTCCATCGTGTCCAGCGTGTTCCTCGAACAGAAACTCAAGGCCGTGTTCACACATCGACTGCAACTGTAGCCATTATGCCTGAGGTATCTTCTTTGTCAAAATCTTCCTATTTAATAAGCTTTAATATTCCAAGTGCAGAAATCTCTTAACAATGTCGTGTTATGCTATATATCTTGTGTTAGGCTGATGAAGTTGATGTTACAATTGATCCAAAGGATATTGAGCTCACAACAGCGAGATCCGGTGGTGCTGGTGGTACATATCTAAATGAATTTCTGATGTTAAATGTATCATTTTCTATGAGTTTCATTGAATCATGTATGAATTCTTAACGCAGGGCAAAATGTCAACAAGGTTGAGACTGCAGTTGATCTATTCCATAAGCCTACAGGGATAAGGATATTTTGTACTGAAGAAAGAACACAACTAAAGAACAAGAATCGAGCTCTACAATTACTGAGAGCAAAATTGTTAGCAGCTTAGCATTTATCTGTTCAATGGTTTATTTTAGTGGTTTGACTTGTACAAGTAATATTTCAGGTATGAGATAAAAGTAAGAGAGCAACAAGAGATGCTGAGGAATCAGCGGAAAATACAGGTAAGCTGATCCATTCCTTGCATACAACAGTTTCTTCCCTTTTCTTCATGCTCTCTGTACGATTTCTCAGGTGGGTAGTGGAGCTCGTTCAGAAAAGATCAGAACTTACAACTACAAGGTACTGAAAAACTTTATCAATTCAGAGTTCATCATTTTCTTGGGTAATTGGGGAATTCAGGGTTTTGTGCTTTGAAAGATCGAGATTTGTTTTCTCCAGGACAACCGGGTTACTGATCACAGACTGAAAATGAACTTTGAGCTTACTTCTTTTCTCAACGGAGACATTGAAACAGCTGTTCAGGTACTGTGAGTTTCGGTTCTGTTCTTGTTTCTACAAGAATGGTCAAAATTCATGTTGATTCATTTACTGCTGTGCAGTCTTGTGCTACCATGGAGCAAAGAGAAATGCTTGAGGAGCTTGCGGAGTCTGTTGGCGCCATGGCTCATTGATCACCGACTTTCACCGGGATGTTGTTTAAGTATTGTAATGAAATGGGAGCAAAAAACAATGGACGTTTTCATGTTGGATGCTGTATGAGAATTGAGAAATCAGGATTGAAGCGTTTAAAGGGCTACTTCTCGTAAATGATACATAAAATTCTACGTTTTTACAGGGATCGAGGTCATGAGTCGCCAGATTAACAGACGAAATCTCAAGGTCAGTGAAGAAATTAGAGTTGAAACGAAATTTGGAGCCAAAACCCATTTCACTCCCCAATTTGCCGTCGAAACCCCTAATCCCACCGGCGAAAATACGATCGTCGAAACGTAAGTTTTTCTCATGTTTGAGAATCTCATGCACGGTGGCTAGCTAACATAGGATAATTTGTGAACGGCTAGTAATCTGGGTAGTGTTTCTCTGGTAGCAAATAGGAATGGTGGAGAGAAGGAAGAGGAAGCCTCTGGTGCTTTCTTCCACAGAAGCCCTTATCAATTCTTTGGTAAAACAGCCAAAAGATGGCGGTTCAGTTGGCGATAGTGGCCGGAAGCCATGCTTTCCCGCCATGGAGTTTACGGCTGGAGTTCTCCAATCTTCCGACGAGTCAGTTCCCCCGGCGCTTGATGGTTCTGTTTTGGTTGGGCTTTCTACTTCGACGCTCAAACAGATATCAATAAACTCAGGATCGCTGGTATTCGTTTTCCTTGTTCTTTTGATTAATTATGATTTTTCTTGTAAGAAGATGGCTGTTAAAGTGAGTAGTTTAAGTGAAGTGTAGGTGTTGATAAAGAATATGGATGCTGAAGTGAGTAGAATTGGACAAGCTGTTGTCTTGGACCCTCCCAATTCATTTGATAGCTACACTGAAGAAGGATCAAGTGGCTTGCGTGCGCATAGAAATATCTCAGTGCTTCCTTCCTATCTTTATGGTCAAAATCGTTCTGTGGGTTTTGATCATAAAGTGGCTTATTTGTCACCGATTCTTGGGTTCAACTTGAACCTGCACATTTCATGCTTAAAATGTGCTGTGCAACAAGGGAAGGAGAAACTTTCGTCATTGTTTGGGTTGGAAGCTAATTCTGAATCAAATACTGAAGAAAATGATTGTTTTTCTGTTAGATTAAGCATTCAGCCTTGGTCTGAATTGCCTGAGTTTGCGTCACATCTCAGAGCCTCATTTGTGAAGGTACCGGAATCCGGCACACTCCAGCGCCTTAAAACTAGTTGCCCAGATGAAGCTCAAGAACGCCAAGATTTGATAGATTCCGCATTGAACAGTTACTTTTCTGTTGATAGATATCTTTCCAGGGGCGACCTTTTCAGCATATGCATAAATTGGAACTGCAAGTCTGAGCTGTGCATCCCATGCAACCAAAAGATGATAAATGGAGGTTGCAGTGTAATATATTTCAAGGTTTGTATATTTTCTCTGTATCTTGAATCTCATGATACTCTTAGGACATGGACATGGTTCTAAATTGATCTATTATCAGGTTATGGCAATGCAACCATCAGAGAAACTTGTTCTAAGGGTCAATCGAAGTCATACTGCTCTTGTTCTAGGAGGGAACGTTGCAAATGCCCTTCCGCCGAATTCCTTAATTCCAAAGGCGCAAAGTCCCTTACCATCAAAAGAAGATGCAGTGTTAGCCCTTGCTTCCATAATTGCACCAATATTATGCCCTTCGCCGTTATCCTCAAAATTTAAAGTTGCTATACTCTTGCATGGTGTTCCTGGTGAGTGCTAAACTTGTTGGGTTTTTTCAAGTAGTTACTGTGCTGAGTTTTCAATAGAATACTTAAAAACAAGAGAATTTATTATCCGTTGCATGAATTTGTGGATATCATGATGATACGAATGCTCGTCTTCTTACGTGATGAATTTCAGGTTGTGGAAAGAGGACTGTGATTAGATATGTTGCTCAGCAACTGGGCTTGCATGTTGTCGAGTATAGTTGCCATAGTTTTATGACATTGTCCGAAAAGAAAACATCCGCAGCTCTGTCCGAAGCCTTCACTACAGCTTACAGGTACTGTGGCACCACAAAGATCCTATTCATGAGGTTATTGCTTCAGTTGTGCAGTGAAATAGGAATACAGTAACTTTTAGTGTTTTATTGATTTTTCCTATATGAATGATATACTCTTGTTGTTCCAGATATCGTCCAGCGATTCTTCTGCTTCATCATTTTGAGGTTTTTCGCAATCTTGCCTCTCAAGAGGGTTCATCTCATGAACAAGTTGGAGTTTACTCCGAAATCTCATCTGTCATTAAGCAGTTCACTGAGCCAATTTCTGGAGATTATTATGATGATGATGATCAAGAACTAAACTCTATTGATGATTCAGTAAGCACTTGAACCGAAAGCTTTGCTTTCGCTCCGACGTATAAGAACTATCATAGAATTAATGAAGCATACAATTCAGTTACTAGATATTAAGAGATGCTCTTTGAACTTATTTTGTTTCTTAAACTGTTGCAGCTGTTACATAAGTCTGAAACAATGAGCCATCGACTACTGTTGATTGCAGCTGCAGACAATGCTGAAACTCTTCCCGCATCAATAAGACGTTGCTTTAGTCATGAAATTAAAATAGAGCCTCTGAGTGAAAAGCAAAGAGTTCATTTGCTATCTCATTCTCTAGAACACGTTACTCGACTGGTTCCTAATGTAAGTTTATTTACTCTTGCGACCTTCTTATTTTGCATTGCAACTTTCTTAGCCATGAGCTCGTTGAAGATGGGACATTTTTGTCCTTTCATAGATTTCTAAGGAAGATCTTGTTAAAGAAATAGCTGGACAGACATCAGGTTTCGTTCCTAGGGATCTGAAAGCTCTAGTTGCTGATGCTGGTGCAAACTTAATATCAAAACTAGAAAAGCATGGAAATGGGAACTTCATACATGACACAAATGACATAAATTCACCAGGGAGAATTGATGATGGCGTTCAAGATACTGGTAAAGAAAGCTTTATCGAAGCACTCGAACAGTCAAAGAAAAGGACAGCATCGGCCCTTGGCACCCCCAAGGTAAAGTAAACGACTAGAAACTCACTTTCTTGGGAACCTAAGTTAAATTTGTAGAGTCAGGTCAATTTATGTGGGGAGTGTGTTTGGATATAGCTTATAATAAGATGAGACCACCTGTAAAATATTTGAACAATCATTTCCTATGGTTTAATAAAATATTTGGCTTAATGAAATTAACCGCTTGGTAATCCACCGTTTGAATGGTCAAGTTCAACTTGTCATGTGGTTCATAATCTCTCTTATAAACTAATACAGTTTACATCCCACTCAACAATTGTTCATATTTTAACACACCCCTAAGTCTAACCACATGACAAGTTGAACTTGACCATTCAAACGGTGGATTACCAAGCGGTTAATTTCATTAAGCCAGAATAACTCCCGGCAATCTCAATCGGGATTTTTTGAACTCGCTTCGTTACCATGTTAAATTTCTAGATTCATGTCAATTTACGTGGAGAGTTTACACGGATATAATGTATAAGAAGGAAGAGTCATAAAAGACTTCAACAAGTCATTTACTATGGTGGACAATCCATCTTATAAACAAATCCAACGTACATCCACTTCCAATCCAATGTGGGACAAATGTTTTATATTAAAAACCTCTGCTATAGTTGCCTGGTTCACACAAGAGAAGTTTATGGTTGTTACAATCGGTTAATTAGACAATATGAAATAGAAGTGCTGTTTCCATCACATGTATACGTCATATTTGCCTGACATGATGCCACAGATACCTAACGTGAAATGGGAAGATGTTGGCGGTCTTGAGGATATAAAAAAATCTATTCTTGACACTGTTCAGGTAATTTTTTGCTGCAACCCCTGGCTAAGCTGATGAGATTCAGATTTCTATTGTATTCTGCACTTCTTATGAGGTTTTAGTCGTCTTACTGTGCATATTTTTGCCCAATTTGGATGACATGGCAGCTTCCTCTCATGCATAAAGATTTATTTTCATCTGGATTACGCAAACGATCAGGTGTTCTTCTATACGGGCCTCCGGGTACTGGTAAAGTGAGTTGCTTCAAACATTTTTTAATCCTTCTGGAAACAATGACTCATTATTTTACTGCACATCTCAGACATTACTAGCAAAAGCTGTTGCTACTGAATGCTCCTTGAACTTCCTGAGTGTCAAGGGGCCTGAATTGATCAATATGTATATAGGAGAATCTGAGAAAAATGTTAGAGACATTTTCCAGAAGGTAAACGATATCATTGTGCATTTGAATACAAAATATGATCCTAAAACTCGCTATGATTCTTATGATTTAACTCGTGTTTAGGCCAGAGCAGCGCGCCCATGTGTCATATTTTTTGATGAACTGGATTCTCTTGCTCCTGCTCGAGGCGCCTCAGGGGATTCTGGTGGTGTTATGGACAGAGTTGTTTCTCAGGTGAAAATGTCTTGAGTTCAGTTATTATATAAGAGTTGTTTCTCCATGGATGCTCAATGGAAAAAAACAGCTCACAAAAGCACATTAATTTCATTTTTTAGGCCTTCTAGAAACAATGATTCCATATCTAGTCCTTAAACTATAAGGTCTTAACAATTTTGGTCATCCAAATTTGCATGACAAATCAAATCCCCAAAGTAGCAAAATCGGTGAATTTTGAGTTTGACCAAGGACCTCAATCCGAAAATTTTGGGGACCAATTATGTTATATGGATTGATTTTGCCAAAAATTACCATGAGACTGATTTTGCCATGTGCATACTTTGGAGATCACAATTGTCATAATCTTAAAACTTTAGGGACTAAAATCATGAAACTATAAGAATCAAGTTTGTATCTCGCATGGATTTTATATGACAAAGTACTAGGATGATACCATCAAGCTTGCCTTGAAACCATTCTTGTGTACCCTCTTTCGATATCATCGGTTTTCGCACAGGTGACACGCAAATTTGCTTCCCATAGTTTTTTTGTTTTGGCAATTTTGGTCCCCAAAATTTTATGGTTGTGGACAGTTCCCCAAAGTATCAAATAGCAAAAGCAATCTTCATACTTTGTAAGTTCTGACAAAATCAGTTTTCAAAGTTTAGCATGTATGGCACAATTGGTCTTCAAAGTTTTCAATTTTAGCAAGTGAGATCATCGGCCAAAATCAAATTTCACGGTCCGATTTGCTGTTTTGGGGATTTGATTTGTCAAACATTGCAAACTTAGAGGATAAAATTTGCCAAAATCTTAAAGTTTGTGGATTAAATATGCTATTTCAAATTATACGGACCAAATTTGCCAAAACTATGAAAATTTGGAGACGGAAGTAGTCATTTTCTCGTTTTTGCACAGTGTTATACTTCTTTGTCTAATGTGGTATTTTGAATCTCCAGATGCTTGCAGAGATTGATGGTCTGAATGACTCATCCCAGGTTTGTAATAACTAATAATCCTTAATCACTCCACTTTCATACCCTTTAATCTTTCACCATATATTGTTTGATATTTTGACTAGGATTTGTTTATAATTGGAGCAAGTAACAGACCAGATCTCATTGATCCAGCTCTTCTCAGGCCAGGCAGATTCGATAAGCTCCTCTACGTTGGCATCAACTCTGAAGTTTCTTACAGGGAAAGGTATCCCTCCTTCTATTCATTCATTCATTCCAAAATTCTATGTTGTAAATTTCTCCTATTTCTCAGGGTACTTAAAGCACTCACTCGCAAGTTTAAACTTGATCAAACTGTTTCTTTACATGATGTAGCCCAGAAATGCCCTCCAAATTTTACAGGTGCTGATATGTATGCACTCTGCGCAGATGCTTGGTTTCATGCAGCAAAACACAAGGTTAGTCTCAGTTTACTCCAATCCCAGCTCAAATCGTTTCTATTTGCCTACTCGTATTATAGAAAAACGTAAGAGAGTGCTCTTAAAGCTCTACGTGTAATAGTGGTGTACCAGTTTAGGGTTTTTGTTCGATCCGTACAAGTTGATTTTGACTTGTTCGAACATTGTTCATATTTTTAAAATTTTGTTTGTGTTGTTTTTCGTATTCATGTTTTATTTGTGTTTGGATCCTTTCATTTTGTGTTCCATTCGTGTTCGGATTCGTTCGTGCATAAATAGTATAAAAGTACTCCAATTCGAATGTTCACGAATATGTTCTTGTTCGTTCAAATTCGTCTTATTTGAACATTGTTTATATTTTAATTTGAACGAACAGATATGAACACGAAAGAGTCGAACAATATTTGTTCTTCGATAGTCCTATGTATCACATTAAAAGACTTGTCGAGTTGATTTTAGCATGATCTATATATGTTCGATCTTTTGTGTATTTTTTCCATTGTGGGGATATTTGTCCTTATGTTTCAAGTGGAAGGTTGTCTTTTGTCCATGTTCGGTAATAACTGGTTATTGTAGGTGATGTATGGGTCTAGGGGTTCGAATTCACCCGATGAATCCGAAGACGTTGTCGTGGGATACGATGATTTCATCGAGGTGAAACTCGTCCATTCACAAACAAAACCATTTTGTATGTACATTCTGATTGGTGTTTTGGTTTGAAGGTGTTAAAAGATCTGTCTCCATCGTTGTCGATGGCGGAGGTGACAAGATACGAGATGCTCCGTAACCAACTCGAAGGTACATTAGGATGAATACCTTCTCATTTTGTTGTAGAGTGCATACAATTAAAATGATACCAATAACTTTAAACTATAAATCCTAAATTCAAGAGAATAAAACATTCTAAAAATGCTACATCTAATGTAAATTTGTGGAGTTATATGAGTCTTTACCGTACAATACTTATGATATGCAATGTTTTAAAAACCGGTACCGGTCGGTATACCGAATAAGCTCATTGGATCGGTATACCAGATTTGTATCGGGTATATCGGATATGTATTGGATCCGTACTGAATATTAAAATAAATTATAAAATATTCATTTTTGATTTTTTTAAATCAAAATCCGACCATACCCGCAAAAACCCGACCCAGAAATAACCCGTATCGATTGGTATTTTGCCATTTAAATCAAAATCCGACCATACTCGCAAAAACCCGACCTAGAAATAACCTGTACCGATTGGTATTTTGCCAAAATACCGGTCGAAGCTGGTACGTCCAAAATTTTCGGTATACTGGAAATTTAAAACACTCATTATATGTATTTATATATTTAAAATGAGGAAAAAACACTGTTTTTATTTCGATTAAATTGAATTATATTTAATATGTCGGTAATAGAGGAATGAAATATGAACAAGGTGAGGGGGTGGTATTGGAATTTCACTGGGTCCTCATCTCTAGTCTTATTAACCCACGATTGATTGGGCCTGGGCCCACTTAATGAATTTGTAGATAAGGACTAAACTTATGCAATTTTCAATATCCAATATTTTCAGGACGATTTGTAAATATTTTTACTCAGTGTTTTCTTTTTATTAACTTCTTAATTTGTTATTCATAATCTAACCATTTCGAACGTATTGACAGTTTTTGTAATTTAAGATCAAATAGAATTTATTTTGACCAGAATTTATTATGGTCATCCAAAAGTCTAAGTCACTATATAATGATTTTTCAAGGATTATTAATAAAAATAAATTATTAAAGTGAATGCTCATTAATTAAGTTGGAGTTTTTAAAATTGGTTATAATTCATACTCACAATTAAAACATTGTTCTTGTAAATAATTTGTATTTATTTTAAAAACACTTGAATATATAAATATAAAAATTAATCTTATGAATTTGAATTATTTTGTATGGATTACAAACGGAATATTGTTGTATTATTTAAATTTAATATTAACTGAAAAGGGAAGAAAGAACAATTATTATTATACTTATTTAATTTTAAAAAGAAAGAATTATTATTATTTATTTATTTTAATGGAATGAAAAATACTGACTACGCGGCTGCGCTACACCAAACCCGGGGTCTTTTTTCTTTCTCCTTTTCAGTTCTCCCTTCCCCAATCCCATATCTCTCTCTCTCTGTCCAAAACGTTCTCTCTATTGTCTCTCTTCTTTCTGCTTTGGAGATCCTCATGACGTGTACTATCAAATCTCATAAAAATATCAGATTTCGTATGTCTGAATTCTGGCGTGTTAAAAAATTCATGATGATTCTATAGGATGAATTGTCGATTTGAGCATCTGATCGGGAAATAATTGTTGGATTTTTCTGGGTTTTTGTTGTTTAGGTTACGTGGGCTAGTTACTTGTAGAAAAAGTGAAGGGTGGAAG
Source organism: Utricularia reniformis (assembly GCA_009725065.1). Classification (NCBI taxonomy): domain Eukaryota; kingdom Viridiplantae; phylum Streptophyta; class Magnoliopsida; order Lamiales; family Lentibulariaceae; genus Utricularia; species Utricularia reniformis. The sequence continues at coordinate 58,655 of RWGZ01001071.1, forward strand.
AAAAAAGGGCTGATTTTGTAGGAATATTCCTTTGTAATCTTTAGTATAATTTCGTGATTTTGATGATATCTGTGAGTAGAAAAGATTGGAGAAGCAGATCGGTTCTAGGATCAGAGATGGAAGAGTCTGAACTTGAAGAAGGGGAGGCTTTTAGTTATCACCAGGGGAATAACGATTCAGCAATTGGACCTGATATTAATGCTCTCTCTTACATTGTAAGTTGTTTTTGTTTGCACTTGTGTAAAGCGGTTGTTCTTCTTCTAATTTGTATCAGTATTGACTGATTGGATGCTTGTTTGATGATTGATCCACTTCCTAAATTGTTTATTGTTTCTGATTATACAATTGAATCTCTATCACGCTTTGTTTAAAAGGAAGAGAAACTCCAAAGTGTATTGGGCCATTTTCAGAAGGATTTTGAAGGCGGTGTTTCTGTTGAGAACTTGGGTGAGTCGAATATTTGACCATTTATATCAACTTTGAAGGAAAGTGAATTGTTTGGCATATGATTCTCAAATAATCTTTGAATGTAAATAGGGGCAAAATATGGTGGCTATGGTTCTTTTTTGCCATCACATCAGCGTTCTCCGCGGGTGGTTCAAAGTTCAGAAAGATCACCAAAAAAGGTGAATCTTTTACATAGTCGAGGAGTGGACAAGAAACAAGGATTCTCATCTGATTTTTGTGTTTTTTAGGATCAAAAGCCGAACTCACTTGCTTCTGTAAGTGCGTCACCTTCAGTGAGAGCAAGTGCTGAAAAAAGGGGAAAGTTGCGGTCTGGAAATGCTGATAAATTAAGCATGAAAAGTGTAAGTAATGAGAAGCCGGTAAATAATCTTAAGCTTCGTATCAAGGTTGGTTCGGAAAATTTGTTGACACAGAAGAATGTTGACATCTACAATGGTCTTGGTCTCGTCTCTCCGTCATCTTCGGTTGATGGCAGTCCAAACACTAGTGGAGCGCAATATGTTAATGTTTTGCCAGATCAATCACCGACGAGTATTCTTCAGGTAAATACTGAACTCTAACTGTTGATTAGAGACATGATAAATGTGAGTTTGATTAATCTAATGTAATTTATCGCTTATCATTATTGATGTTCGGACAGATAATGACATCTTTTCCGGGACACGTACTTTTATCCCCTTTATCCGAAGATCTTATTCAACTGAATAGAAGTTTTGGAGGGAATCATGAAGGAAGAAAAATTGGGAGCACGGAGCATTCAGTTATGCCAATCAATGGATTTCATTCTATTAAGAGCAATGAGAAAGCTCGAGAGGCAAAAAAATTGAAGTCTTTTGTCGCTGAACTAGCTGATCAGACCAACCGCATTGTCGATAAGACTGTATTGCCTTTGAAAAAGGGATATGAGACTGATGATGATGCTGTAATATGTGAAGAAATTGTCTCTAACGCTCTGAAACTTCCCCTTTTGTCGAGTTCTGAGTATGGTAGTACAGATCCTGGAAGGGATGCATGCTGGTACAACTGTTCCTGCACATAGTATGAAAGATGGGATAAGTGGAGAAACTTTGTCTTCATCTATTCCCGGTCGAGATAACGGAAGAGTTGGAAACTCCGGTAGCTCTTTAGGTTCATCGTGCAATGTTTCTGATTATGAAAAGCGCAACTGTTTAAGTACCAATGTAGCTGGCTCTGGTATTGTCAAGCAAATGGCAGATGTATCTCATACTTTGGACCAATCTGAATTCAGTGGCTCTAAGGTAAAAAAAACTCGACGTTCTGCTGAATCATCTTATCTATCAAAGCAGTTTGTTTTTCAGAATGGAGGATCTGTAAGGGCTGAAGACGTTAAGCCTTCTTTTGATTCACCACCTAATGGGCATATAAAAAAGCAAAAGGTGGCTCAAGGTGAAGGATCTCAAGGAGGATATACTAGAAAAGACGAGCCAGCAGTTGGATCATCAATGGCTCATAAGAATGAGAAGTTATCTGGTTCATATGAGCTAAAGAAGGAAAACGAAAAAGCATCTGACAGATACAAGGATTTTTTCGGAGATGAAGCATTTGATGATGATGATGACGAAAATGAATCTCTTTCTGGAGAATTAACATCCGGAGGAAGGTTTAAAAATCAACATCCTTATGGGAAAACTAGCTTTAACAAAGATCATAGCATGCCCAAAAGTAAAAGTTCTGATAATCCTCAATTAAAAGAAAAATATATCGGAATTAGTTCTCATGCGGCTACTCCTGTTGTCAATGGGACTAGCACCGATGCTCCAACAGGACTTCAGCCTATGGTCAATGAACATTGGGTCTCATGTGATTTGTGCCAAATATGGAGACTTCTTCCATTGGGTACAGATCCCAAGAGTCTTCCTGATAAATGGACTTGCAGCATGCTGACATGGCTGTAAGTTTGTATTTATTTCTGATTGCTGATTTAGAACTTTTGCTGTCTCAAAATGATGGTTTAATGCTTTGAATTTTTTATGAGTTGTTAGTTTTTGTATAAGGAATGTGCACACACCTGTAGATGCATTAAAGTAAGGGTAATTGTTGAATTATGGTTGCCTCAGGCCCGGAATGAATCGCTGCCACATCCCCGAGGAAATTACGACTAATGCTTTAAGAGCCTTTTACCAGCCTGCTGTGACAGTTCCTGCCCCAATTTCTGAAGGAAAAAACATTGGATTTGGTGCTGGATATCATGATCAAGAGCACCAAAGTTTTGCTGTGAAATCAGCAACAAACATTGGGAAGAAAAAAAGTGGGTCATTGAATGCAACCAAGTCGAATGAAGTAGATGGATCTACTCGTTCTTCAAGCTCGAGAAAATATAACCTTGGAAAAGGAAGTAATTTGAGTGGAGGAACTATTTCTCATTCCACTGATGCGGGGAGATATCAGCTCCCCGGCCGATCAAGTTCTGGAACTGAGAAATTTGAAAATGGCAAAAGAAAAATGTCCCTTGTCAGCTGTTCCGATAGAGGTACATTTGTGCTTATTCCGCACTTTTATATAATGAAGTAACATTTAAATCAAGGCATCATAATTTCAGTATGGTCTAATTCAGGTGCACAGCTTAGTGTTAAAAGCAAGCAAGAGGCTGATGCAGACGGTTTGAAACGTTCTAAAAGAGTTAAGAGCGAGGAGCTCGAATTTGATGATGAAAGATTGATGGATAACAATTTTGGGTCTCCATTAAAAGGAGGCAATTCTTCTACCAGTTTTTCAAATAATACATCAGAAAAGGACCGCCGCAAGCATAGAAACCGTAATGATTTTTCGGCTGTGGATAAGAAGAGTTTAGTTTCAGATCTGAATGTAGAAACTGATGCTCCTAGAGTTGCAAATAATGCTTCAGTTCATTATGGGAAACATGATGAGAAAGACAATTTTAGGAAGAGAAAAGCTAAGGAGCCTCATCCTGAAACTCATTCAGAAAAGAGATTCAGAGTTTCTATTTCAACTAAAGGCTCTATTATGGAAGCTGACCAGAAAAGTGAAGGTCCTAAGCATGAGCTCCATGGTTTGTATGCAGAAAAGAATCAGGTTTCGGATTATTTGAAAAGTGATTTGTGTCCATTACAGCCTTCGCTTGCTGCAAACTCCAGCTCATCTAAGGTATCTGGCTCTCGTAAAAATAAGATGAGCGGTCAGGAAGTTGTTAAGGGTTCACCTGTAGAATCAGTTTCTTCATCACCTTTACGACATCATGATGCTGATAAAACCTCATCAAAAGTTAGAAATTTAGTTGGGAACTTTGATATTGAGGATTGCAAGTCTCTGAATGCCGTTAGTCGAAGAAAACTGTCCGTTGATGGTGGATCTAATGGTCAAACAGAGATTAAAAAAACTTCAAAAAACTCCTTTGTTGAAGGAAGGACAAATAATGGTGCTTCTGGTTGTGACATGGAAAACGTTAGCAGCAGGGCACTTGATTGTTTAGATCAACGGCAGTTATACGATGAAAAACCGAAGAGCCGAAGAAACAAATCTGACGAAAAATCTGGCACAACTAGCAAAGGTGAAAAGTCAAGTAGCCGTAAGNAGCCTCTTGTGGTACCCGGCTGTATTCGGAGCGGGTGCGATTCGGTTGGGGCTGGTACTGTGTGTAGCCTTGTTTGTGGTACTAATTGGGTGCTCAAAGATCTTCTGGAAGATGAACCCGATCGCTGGAGATTTGGTTAAACCGTGCTTCTTATGGGCTTTGCTTCTTGCTGCTTTTAATGTTAGACTTGTGTATCATTGAAACAAATATGAAGAAACTCTTTACTTGTCCTATTTCATCGTCATCTCTCTGTAAAAATTTGAAGTGGGATTGTAAGTTGAGTGTTTGATGTGAAGGAAATTTGCACTCTATCAAGATCAGCTTCAGGGATCTAAATACAAGTTATATAATCTGTTTTACATAACCTTCGAAGGGTGATCGAAATCCGTCTCTTTTGGCTGATTTCATGGACATCCCAGATTTGCGTGATCCAGGCCGGCGTCAGAACTGGAGTTTTTGCCTACGATCATCAACCGGAGAACCCAATGAATTGTATATGAACGTAAGGAAGAACCTGATTTTGAATGATTTCTGACAAGTACCCTCTGTAACCCAGTAAATTTAGAATAAGTGATTCAGAACATGAATGGAGTTCTGCCACTTCGGGTAAATTTTCCTATCAAACCATTTTCAAAAACAAATAGCAAGCTTCAGACATGAGGTTCCTGCAGATAGAGAGCCCGCTGATTCCAGAGATCGTTTCCCAAATTGGATCGCCGTCGCAGAAAACTGAATCGCCGTCACTCTCCGGGGATGAATCACCGAAAGCCTCTCTGAGTACGAATCTCAGCTCCTCCGCCATTTCTTGATTCCGGCGTTTTCTTTGTGTCACTTCCCCTCTTCTTTTTGTTTAGGTTTTTTCATTTTGATAAATTATTTATATTTTTAAGAGGTCGCCAGCTTGTTAATAGTTAAAGGGGTAAAACCTGCAGTTTTGGCGGCAAAAGTGAGATGGGAGTCTGAGCCTAGGGTTCCGTTTCTGTGATCGATCTCTCTTCATGGTTCTTCTGGGTTTGTTCTTGCTGTTCAGTAGAAGTTTGAGGAAACAGTTGTTGCATCTTTAAAGTGGTTATCCTTTCTTGGACCCCTCATGGAAGACTTGAACGGGAATCGCCCAACAATCAAGCCGATAAGCAAGAGCGTCGTCCACAGGATCTGCGCTGGTCAAGTGATCTTAGATTTAGCATCCGCTGTCAAGGAGCTCGTCGAGAATAGCCTAGATGCCGGCGCTACCAGCATTGAAATCGCCTTAAAGGAATATGGGTTCGATTCCTTTCAAGTTATCGACAATGGTTCCGGGATTTCTCCTGAGAATTTTAATGTAATCTTGTGTTCATTATCTAGGAGCACTTGTTGATTTGTTTTCTTGATAAAGGTGTACTGGCCAGCAATTCGTAGACTGAAACTCGAACCAGTTGAAGTATATTTTACCAAGTTTTGTCTTTTACTACACTAATAGTATCGAGCTAGTTATATTAACTTTGGGTATTCAATAGTTGGATGATATATGTTCAGAACTAAATTCAAACATTTTTCTTCTGTTGCATCTCTTGATTTTGTGCCTTTGTGTGTTGTAGGTGTTGGCAATGAAGCACCATACTTCCAAGTTAGCTGCTTTTCAAGATCTTCAGTCAATGACTACTTTTGGGTTTCGAGGGGAAGCACTGAGCTCCATTTGTGCAATAGGAGATATGACTGTTGAAACCCGTTCAATGAACGAGGTAGTTGCAACGCATCTGACATATGATCACAATGGTCTTCTAACTGCTGAAAGGAAATGCGCACGCCAAATTGGAACTACTGTGACTGTCAAGAAGTTGTTCTCCAACTTACCTGTAAGGAGCCAGGAGTTTCGGAGAAATATCCGCAAGGAATATGGGAAGCTAATCAGCTTGTTAAACGTAAGCCATTGTACTTTCTGCGGTTATTAATTTTATTTTATTTGTTCTTCTTCATTATGATTCTGTTCTATTGTCTTTTCTAAGCCTAGATAGTCTGGAGAAAGTTATGTTTGCTGCATGTCAAGTATTTTAGGACCTAATTCGCCTTTTAATTTTCTGATTAGGTATGATGTTCTGGTTTTCAGGCTTATGCTCTTATTTCTAAAGGAGTTAGACTAGTTTGCAGCAATACAGCCGGGAAAAATGTTAGATCAGTCGTGCTAAAAACACAAGGTAGTAGATCACTCAGGGAGAATATAATTACCATATTTGGTACCAGCATGTTTTCTTGCTTGGAGCCTGTGCAAATTAGTATTGCTGATGGATGTCTTGTTGAAGGATTTGTGTCCAAGTCCGGTTATGGAAGCGGGCGCAGTATAGGAGACCGGCAGTTCTTCTTCGTAAACGGCCGCCCGGTTACCTTACCAAAAGTTAGCAAATTAGTAAATGAGTTATATCGAGGTGCAAACTCCAAACAATATCCTATTGCAGTTATGTATTTCTTAGTGCCTACTGAATCATGTGATGTCAATGTCACTCCTGATAAAAGTAAAATTTTTCTTTCTAATGAAACATCTATTTTGCAATCTTTGAGAGAAGCATTGGAGCAGATTTATTCTTCCAATCAGGCTATTTATTCAGTTAACAGAGTTGATGAAAGGCCTGACTGTGACATGTCTGCTCGGGATGAGAGAACAGACGATAGACCATGTGATGAAGGTGCTATTAATTTGACAGCATCTCAAGATTCATCTGGCCATGAGATTATTAGACGTAGTGGTGGTTCTTCTTCATTTGGCCATGAAGAACATGAGAAAGAGACGAAAAACTTTACTGTTGGTGGTGACCGAAATTTGGGTTCAGTTTCTGAAAAAACTGTTAAAAATTTTCCTTCCCATTCAAGATCACCACAGAAAGAAGATGATGACAATGCGTGTGCTATTCAGATGTCTCTTGACAAGTTTGTCACTGCAAATAAAAGGAATCGTGAAATATATGAAACTCCATTATCGGAGATTCCACTTCTCAGAAGCTGCCCAGCAGTTTCCAAGATAAGGGAAGACTGTTCACTGAACTACGATGCAGTTACAACATCTGAAAATTTTGTAGACGTTGATAAGCACAATCAAATGAACGACGTCGAGTCCCTTACGATGAAGTCTAGTATTGATAGTAAGTTCAGTGAATCAGATAAGAGTATCCTTCGTCCGTGTGGAGTTGAAGAACTAAGTGAAACGAGAGATGATGATGAGGTCTGTATCTCAGTGATTTTTGTCTTATATTTCTTGAACTCAGTATCATACTTCGCATGCAGGAATATAGGACACCGAAGAAACATCAAGAGGAATTACCAGATGTTGATTTGTTAAAATCCTCTGGAGAAGAAGCAGCAAGAGGAAATGCAAGATGCTGGCAGCCCAATGATTCCAGAGAGGCTCCAGTGGTTGTTTCGAGTTCTAATGTTGGATTCACATTGCCTTTTAGATTCAGAGATTTCATGGCTAGGAGAAAACACAGGTTATTCCAGCATGTCAGCCATGCATTAGAAGCTAGAGATTCTAGCAGGTAAATGGATAGATAATAACTAAATGCGATTACTGTAAGTTTGATAAGGTTTTCATTTTTTATTTGTTTGCAAATATAGGAGCTATGATGCAGCATCCCTTGAACTATCACAAATTATGAATGAAGAGGGAAAGGCTAAACATTTGGCTGCGGCTGCAAATGAGTTAGAGAGACTCTTTAATAAGGAAGATTTCAAAAAAATGAAGGTTTCTACCTTTCACTTTAACATAATTCTTTTAACATGACAGGAGAGTGAAATGCATTATTATCTATTTTCTTTTCCAGGTGATTGGGCAATTTAATCTTGGATTCATTATTGGAAAGCTAAATCATGACCTTTTTATAGTTGACCAGGTGATATATAAGTTTGGCCTGAAGGGCTTCAATGGCTTCAGTTTCAAGTAGCCTTGTTTCATGTGAATAGTGAAGCTTTCTGACTTGGTCTTCATCTGCATTAGCATGCTGCAGATGAGAAGTATAATTACGAGTCCCTTGAGCAGACGACGATTTTAAATCAGCAGCCTTTACTTCGGTGAGATTCAGCTTTGAGCTTCTTGTTCCTCTCCTGTATCTCACAACTTACTTTAATCCAGGCCATTGAAAATGCACTTATCCCCTGAAGAAGAGATTGTCGTCTCAATGCACATGAATATCTTCAGGTACATTTCTCATCATATTTTGGGTTTGTTTGGATCAATTATTAAAAAGTTAGTTGTCGTGACATGTGGTTAGAAGTGATGAGCTGGTTCTAGTAGTTGCGATGAAATCATGATTTTTTAGCGATGAATGCACATTAGTTTTATGTGCATTAAAAAAGTAACCATTTGGTGAACACCATACTGCAGTTTTAATGATATGGTTAGATGTGGTGAGTTGGTTCTAGCAACTGCGGCGAAATCTTGATTTCTAGCGATGAATGCACTGCAAGTTTGTTTTTATTTTCTGTGCATTAAAAAAGTAATGATTTGGGGATCAATGCATCGCAATTTTAATAATGTGGTAACGATTTGGTGAGGTGAAATTGTGATTTTTAGCGATGCGGGTCCTTTGTATGCGTTGTCCGGAAGGAGGAGGAATGATTAGTTCCCAGGGACCAAAAGTAAAAATTTTGGTGGAAAACAACGTAATTATGCTTTTGTTTTCAATGCATTTAAAAAAGTAACGATTTGGTGAACCGCAGTTTTCATCGTAGTATCAAAAAAGTTCTTTATATTTTATTCTCCTACATTTTCACAGCACTGTGATTGGTGGAGTTAACTGAGGTTTACATCCCCTGCCTGAACATATTCTGAAAGGATTATACAGCGTACTTGTCTTGTGAATGCAGGAAAAACGGCTTTTCCTTGGACGAGGATACGAGTGCTCCACCGGGGCATCGGTTTCTCCTGAAGGCTGTACCCTTCAGCAAGAACATATTGTTTGGAATCTCAGGTAACAAACATACTTGTGGTGTATGCTTGTTGCAAACTAGTTTTTAGCTTCACTGATTCCATCTACACTACAGACGTGAAAGAACTCATTGCAATCCTATCCGATAATCATGGAGACTGCTCTGTAATCGGAAGCTATCGTTCAGACACTACAGACTCAGTTTGTCCACCAAAAGTTCGTGAAATGCTGGCATCACGTGCATGCCGATCATCAGTCATGATCGGAGATTCTCTAGGAAAAAATGAGATGCAGAAGGTACTTGGATCAATATCAAGAAGTAGTCATAATTCTATATAACATTCTGACCCGCAACGATATAATTGTTATATCGGGTTGATGAGTTCGAAACAACACAGAACTTGGGAACAAAGTGTAATGATCCATTATATTGTTGTGTTGTTTCAGATTGTGGAGAATTTGGCGACACTCAAATCCCCTTGGAACTGCCCTCATGGCCGGCCTACAATGCGTCACTTGGTTGACTTGACAAGTATTTATAAATCTGAAGATGATGCAGTAAATCTCTAGTAGCATTTTCTGTCTCCCCTAATGTAAAATAAGAGGTTTTTTAATAAAACTATATTATAACCGTCAATTTAATTGTATATATTTTTGACATGGATGTATTTCATATCATAAAAGTAACTATAATCTCTACGGCACCGACTCTTCAATTTTTTACATTTTTCCGTGTCGGATCGAGTCGGATTCTTCAACTCGTTCCGACTCTTGACACTTGACACAAAATGACGTCGTTTTGATTTATTCCTTAATTTGATTTTTTATTCATCGAAAATGTACCATAAGTATTTTCACGACTTTGTTACGTTGTCAATTTACTTATGAATTCTTCATGCAAGCGATGATGGACCGAAAATTGTTTTTTTTTGGAAGATGGTATAACCGACTAACGGTATTCAGTTTTTATAAGTCAAATTTCTTATATAATAAATTGATAAATATTTGTAGTTTTAAATTTAGATTTTATGCAACTTTCTATAAATTCTAACAATTATTTTTTAAATTTGCTTTTATTTAATAATTTTAACCGAGTCGAAAATCTGACTCTTATACTCTTGCCGAGTCGAGTCGTACCGAATCAGTCGGACGAGTCGGTGCCGCATAGACTGTGATGACATGGATATCATTTTTTTATTATTTTTAAATCTATTTTAGTATAAAGTATGAAGAATGTTATTTAAGGTTCTTAATTTTGATAAATATAATCCTTAAAGCTTTATGAAGGTAAATGTAGTTTTTGTATATCGAAATTTTGGTAAATTGGTCTTTATGCTTTGTAAATTTTGATAAAATTAATCTTTAAATTTTAATGTTCATAACAAAATTGATTCTTTAAATTTAAGTATTAGTTTTGTACTTCGCTGTTGATCATTTTTTAAATGATTAAAATATTATATTTACCGATGTCAAATTTAAATTATTCTCAAAATTTGAGTATTAATTTTGTACTTTGTTGTTGTTCAATTTTTAAATGATTAAGATGTTAGATCTATTGATATCAAATTTAAATTTGGATATCAAATTTATAAAAATAACGAAACTTTGAAAATAAATACAACATTTTCTCATAAATTATTATAGATTAAATGATTGTTTTTATACAAAAGTAGAGTATAATTTCTAAAATTAAAAACAATCTCAATTTTTTATTATTTTAAAAAATGCAGTACAAATTGTGTCCAAGCAAAACGTGGATAAAATGTTATTATTTTATAGAATAAAATTGATATTATTTATTGATCGGAAATACGGGTTCACCCGACTCCGTATCCGATTACCCGTTAAAATAGTATTCTTTTTGAAAGATGTCAACAAAGTCGGGCGACTGGATTGGTATCCGTTTAAACCCTAGGTAGACCGGGCCGGGATTTAAGATCATGCTGTAGATCCTTCTTAGAGAATTTGTATTTGAAGTGAGTCGCGTGAAGCGCGAATTCTTACTGTTTCTTTTTCTCTGGCGAGGGAGTGGTGTCTGGGATGGGAACGGACAGATCTGGACTTTTCTGAAGGATCTTGAAGGCGGAATTCTAAGAGCGCTAATCTTTACACCGCCGTTTTATTTTCTATTTCAATCTACGATTGCAGGTGGATTCGTGGATTGAAATCCGGCGAGATCATGGTGAGTTCTGCGGATCATTTTTTATGCCTCTCACTATTAGTCGTTGTGAAACTTTATTTTTTTCTGAGTTATCGATTTGATTGTTCTGTTGTTCCTTTTTTTATCGTTGTAGCTTCCTCTTTCTTTGTTGAAGACGGCGCAAGGCCACCCGATGGTACGAGTTTCATCTAATTTCACTCGCTTTTTCTTATACTGTCTTCGTATTAAACGAATTTTCCGATCTGATTTAAGGAACGTATTCGTTAATTTTATCGAGTTTTATCTTCTTCAACCTAGGTTTGCAATGGCTTGTTTATTGATGTTTTCGTTAATCACTTGGATATAATGTTGGGTAGATTTTTATTTGACAGTTGGTGGAGCTTAAAAATGGGGAGACATACAATGGTCACTTGGTTAACTGTGACACTTGGATGAACATCCATCTTCGTGAAGTTATATGTACCTCAAAGGTTCTCATCACTTTTTCTACTTAATCCTTTAATACTTCTATTCTTCGCCATTAACAAAATCTTAATTTTAATCTTGAGTTTATATGAAAGAGGCATGTCTGTTAATTTTCTCTTGTTATTTTTTTTCATATGTAGGATGGAGATCGGTTCTGGAGGATGCCTGAGTGCTACATACGAGGGAATACAATCAAATATCTTCGTGTTCCTGACGAGGTACACTTCCAAAGTTTTACTACGTTTGACCTTACTTTCATGGCTACATATTGCATATATATGTTGAATTTGTTTCACACTAGTTAGAGAGGTGGGATTGATTAGGTTTATAAGCATGTAGAATGTCACACATAATGAATTGATCAAGTTTTTTAGATGTGTGGCATCCTCCCCTTAATCCTGTTTCTTTCACATTCTCCCGTTGTAATTTCGGTCAAATTCTATAATTCCAACATGATATCAGAGTTGGTTTGGTGCATTTCAATTCATAAGTCCAAACCTTACGGTTGTACTTAAATGGGAGTGTTGAATTTATCCTACATTGGTTAGAAAAGTGGGATTGATTAGATTTATAAAGGTGTAGAATGTCATCACATAATGACTTGATCAAATCTTTAAATATGTGACATTCTTCCCTTAATCCCGTTCTTTCACGTTCTCTTGTCATAATTTTGGTTAGACTATAATTCCAACAATATATGTTATGTTTATTTGAATAAATACCCCATCGTCTAAAATTTAGTTTGTGTCGAACTAAAGATGAATCACATATCAATTTCATTGATTCCTTTTAGTTTTTGTTGGTGAGTTTCATATACTGTAATTTCAGGTGATTGATAAAGTACAAGAGGAGACAAAAACTCGTTCTGGTATCTATCAAACTACTATTATCCACACTGGCTGTATAAGATTGAATAAATCCGTACTTTTCAGATAGAAAGCCTCCTGGAGTAGGGCGTGGAAGAGGACGAGGAAGAGAAGATATGTCGAGGGGAAGAGGCTTAGGCCGTGGTCTGGAAGATGGAAACGGTAGAGGCGGTGTTCCAGGTCGAGGCAGGGCCGGCCCTGGAGGAAGGGCACCCGGTGGAATGAGAGGTATGTTTTTACTAATTCTTCTATTGGAATTGCATTTAGGCCAAGCAATTTTATCATCATCTTGTTAGGTACTGGCCGCGGTCGATGATTGAACTTAACTGGACCTGCCTTTTCATAAATAGTGGCTGCATTTGGTTATGTTATTTTTTGAGGTAAGAACTGGATTGTCTATTTTTAGTGTAATCAAATGTTTTTATATGGTCTGTACTAGTGTTATTGCCTAGTACTTGGTTTGTGTGGTATAGTTTTTTAAAATTGTGGTGTGGTGAGATGCAATAAGGTGTGGTGAGATAGGTTGAGATATGATGATCGTGAATTTTTAAATATGTTTGGTAAAATTGTGATATTATTATCGTAATTTATGTAAAAATACTAATATACTCTTATATATATATAATAATAAGTATAATTATATTATAATTAATTGAAATAAGAGTAAATTAGTCTTTTTCAAAATCACGATGAGACCACAGCTGATTTTAATAGCTGTGATGATATTGTGATTTTTTAACGATTATCACATCGCAATTAAGCTTGTGTTTTGTATACAATTAAAAAATCATGATGTGAATATTTCATCGTACCTCATCGCATTTGTAATTTGAGTTCCAAACAAACCCACGGTGAAGTAACGGTTTTTGGTCGAAATAATAATAAAATGTTTTTTGAAAAAAAATATTTTAAAAAACTCGATTATGGACGGTATAGTGAGTCCAGTAATGGAATTATTGATACAATGAGAATATCTAGCCACTTGTATTAAATCCTTAAATATCACTAATCAATGTTTACATATGACTAGTTGTTATTATTTTTATTAATGATACATTAATATTGTAATACCCTTTTGTTTTACTAATTTTTATAGTTGTATATGATTGAACTATCGTAATTTTAAAATTGTTTTTAACATCATTTTTTGTTGAATTATTTTATTGTTGAGAAACGTTATTTACTGTAAATATTTATATATATTTAAAAATAATAATTTATTTTGTATTTTTATGTATTTAATTTAATTTAATGTAAAGTTTGATATTTTAAGATTTTAATTAATACATTACATATTGATTATTTTTCAAATGAGATTATTAATTTTTATATTACTTTTTTTAATAATTAAGGTAAGTTTCTAGGTTTATCTAGAAACCCGATCCAATGACATATTAGCGGTTAGTATAATATCGATATACCAGGTACCATATTTGCTTATAAGGGATTGACAAAAACAAAAATGGATTTATGATTAGGTAAGACTTAAAAGTTAAAAACAAAATGTCATTTGTTTGATAATAATACATTTAGAGATGAATAAATAATGTATCTAAAAACGAATTAGAACAAAATATACACATTCTTCTTCTAAACTAATAAACATTAAACATACATTATAATGCATTGTCTAATACCAATATGCTCAGTATGGGCAATGTCGAAGTTTAACCCGGCGTGTATTTGATTTCTCAACCAGTGTGCTTGATATCCAGGGGGAGCTTGATTCACCTGAATCATCGGACCGCCAGCAACATAATCGACCATCTTCACCGCCAGACCATCCGAATATTCCTTGATCACTCGTCGTCATACTCGATATACCACTCATTTGTAATACACTTCTGACTATCCCTGTATGAGACCCATCGAAAACAGCTTCTGCTGAATCGATTTTCTTTGTTCTGTAATCCACAGGGAAGTATGCGAAGGTGCCAGCATTCGTGCCTGCTATCATCCAGAGGCGATCTTCCTCGTCTGAAGAGTGGCAATCAACGAGATAGTCGATCTGTAAACAAAAGGAGCAATGGGGTCCAAAATGAAGTTCAGATATCACCATTGTTATTATTACAAGCAAAAAGATAAGACCAATGTAATATGTACTGTATTCTTAGTTACAAAACACATTCTTCATTCTGAACTGCTAAATTATCCCGCACTGCGTTTGCATTTCATGGATGCGTACATGCTTTTGGGGACTACGTTTTCCATCCCAAAACGCAAACACAGTCTACATGTTCCACGATGTTCGTCACATGGACAATTTTGCAATTCAAAATGGAGAATGTATTTTGTAATTAAAAACACAGATCAATGGAATGGGGTAGATATCACCTTTAGCCTTAGAATACATAGCAAAATTTAAACTTGTTAACTATAATTAGCTTTTTGGTGTTTTTCTTAGTTTTGAGCAGACAAGGAACTTACTTGATCCATATTCCAGCTCTCCGAGGCCTGGAACCGCGCATCCTCAAAGGTTGCTTCATTAACGTTATCCTTCCAATCCCAAACACTGAAGTAGAACAAGGGATAACATATTTAAAATTTTATGCAATCATGCGTGTGGAAAAGAATGGAGACATTTTAACGATCGTATAAAGAAGCTAAACACGATAGGACGCACCTTAAAGTTTCAATATGGGTTAAGCACCACAATTTTCGAAATCCATTGCCGCAAAATCCAACCTTACTAATTGAAGTTCCCACGTTGAAAACCTTTCACATAGAAGAGAATACATTATCGAAAACATCAAGGAGCCATTTACGGGACTGTGATGCGGTGAATATAAAAGAGACATTTCCTCACAATAATGTATGAAAATGATGAGAAAATGAGAAGTTCTGAAAGTAACATCTAGAAAGTAAACAAAGAACATATATATATGCTTGGCATAGCGAATGAGTAACAAAAAAGAATCTTGCTTACTGACAGCAATTGTTCATCATCATTAATGTTGCCACTGGTATCAAATAGACACATTAGGCCATCTACTGATGCAGAAACAAGCTTTTCTTGATGACCAGGGATAAAATGAACCTGCAAAAAGAGGTTCAAATAATGAAGTTCTCTGACTAATTAATCATATTATTCAGTCAGTAGATAAGGATCAAATAAGCCTTCAGCGGTAGTTACTTATTCGAAAAGATGGGTCGGGGTAATGATTTGTTAGAAACTCTTTTGCCAATAATCAAAAAATGGCGCTTATTACCTGAGTAACATCGTCCATGTGACACTCCTCAAGACATGCGATCTGTTTCATTGTCCTCCAATCCCAAAATAATATCTACATGCAAGGCAGTGATATTTCATGTTTAAAATGATAAATGCTACAATAAGAAGATTGCCTTAATGATGCACCCGAAAATGATCAAAGGCTCTATACTACCTGAGACTTACATCCTGCAGCAAGAAGATTGTCGCCCGCACCACCAAATGAGAAGCTAAATACTTCCTGCACAGAACCTGTATTGATGCAGGACACCTCCATGACACAACAAGATGACTCAATCAGAATTCCTGAGCATTCCGAATGTAACTCATGATTAAACACAAGATAGAGAAACCTGTTGGAAACATCTAGAATCCCAAGCTCTGAGCGTGCAATCAGACGAGCAAGAGTACAAAACATGCGGTGAAGACGGTCCAAGGAAGGAAATTTGATTGATCGTTGAAGAATGACCTCTGCATTCCCCGAAGTACTGCCCTGTCAGCGGCGAGTACAACTTCACCGCGTTTGTGGAAAGCGATACGGCCATCGATGCCCAATCACTCCTGAAATGCAAGGATCCATCCCAAAAATCACAAAAAACGAAATATCCATATGAAAAGTAAATCAAATCACATCGAGGAAACTTTCTCGCCTTGAAACGATCTGGAACACATAATCGTCACCGAAACTCGTCTGGAACGAGTTTTTGAGACCGAATCGTTTTAACGCACTCGAATCGGATCTCAATCTCGCTCCATCTACTTCCATCGCTTCCCCAGTTTCCATCTTTGAAGCGACTCTAGGGTTTATTGAAGGAGCCAACAAGCCGCAGGCATTGAAAATAGACAATAAATCTTTCGCGGTGATTTAGTATATATAGCTTTCGCCTTTGACCACTAATTTCCACTGCTATTAACTGTGTTTTCTAACTAATGATTTACATACACCTGCTAATTACATTGGTCCAAACAAATTGAACCATGTTTTTATATGGATGATATATCAAACTTTTTGTTTGCCTGATTGGGAGGGTTTTAGTCTAAAAAATTAATTAAATATTATTTTTTTAAAAAAAACGATACCAATCGTTATACCTACCGTACAATAGTTTTAAAAAACCGGTCGAGGAATAGCTAGCTCTCCTGGTCATACTCAAATTGATTCGCATATTATTTTAGAAATTGGTTTTGCTCTTCTAAAAACCTGATCGGACCGGTTTTTAACCCAAAAACCGATTTACATTTGCAATTAGTATTAAAATTAAATTAAAAATTAGTTTTTTGAGCTTTGGCTCTATCATTTTCTTGATAAAGACATTAATTATGAAGATTGTTGGATAAATTTTTCTTATTTTACTTTATATTATTATTTAATCGTTGAACTCGAACTTTCGATATCTAAACAATAGTTCTTAAATTCCAAAAATCAAGTGTAAACTTTTGTTTGTATTAAACTTTTTAATGTAATTATACTTTTCAAAAATTTATTTAGAATTTTTTATAAATAAATATATTTTGAAATATATATTGTTTTTATTTATTAACATTATTATTAATTTTTCTATCAAATCGATTCAAACTTATCCGATCATCCAATTCAACTAATATAAAGTATTTTTTATCCCCGTTTTTTAAAACCATTGACCATACCACTTCAGATCGGTACAGAATTTCGGATCCGGGCTAAATCATGCATATGTGAGTATGAACTAATTCATATAATAAAGTTACGAATCCAAACGAGTTTAATTAATATATAGTGAAAAATCAAATCTTAGAGTTGAACTCGAGGTGAATCAAAACATCAATCAAACCAAATTTCGAATCATTAATTTCCTTTTGCAAACACGAATCAAACGTAGTTCATATCTAATAGAATCTCGATTTGGTTCGTTTGCAACTCCCCCCTATCAATACGTAGATTTTTACCGTTATACATTATACCCAAATGCTTCAATTACCCGTATGGATATGCCGAATATTCGATCAATCTATTGAGGATAATCAATAGGAATCAATAGTAAACCAAGACAGAGTTCATATCCAAATAAATGTCAAGTTGGAAGAAAACCCCCGAAGACTCATAATTAATTAGAGTTTCCATAAACCTCATCAATCAAGAATTTAACATAAAGCCATAACATTACCAGCAGAAAGATCGAAATCCATCAGATTATTAACTTAGTGGCACCTTTGCTTTGCTTCCTTCATCTTCTTCCTTCACTAGATCATCATCTTTCTCATCTGCCTTGCTGAACTCTGTAAACCACAAATAAGATTGCACGTAACATAACGAAACAATACGTAAAAGGCCCAAGAAAAAAGGACGGTCAATAGCAATTGTGAGAATTGCAGTTCGATGAATTACCTTCATCATCGCTATCCTCAAACTCATCCCCCATGGGTGGTCCTCCACCTCCAAGGCCACCCATACCCATGTCACCGAATTTCTGAAGAAAAATAGAAACAAATGAGAAAATAAACACCATTAATAGACAAGAAGCAAAAGAATGTTACCGAGAAATCCATTCCTCCCATATCAAAATCGGAAGGTGCAGCTGATCAAAATGAAAGGGATTAATAAAAGCTTATGGTTTTCACTGAATGATTTGGGGTGAGAAAAAAATGTATGAATGCGAAATAGGATACGTTATACCAGTATCATCATCCTCATCAACCCACTTATCCCAATCGACTTTCACGTAATGAGGTGCCTTTCCATCGCCACGCAATAGTTTCTTCCACCATTTCTTCTCTGCTTTCTCTAGAATGCAGATGATGCTTCTTACACCTATGTTTATTTTGCTCTCCTGATAAATGTACAAGTCATTAAAAATATCTCAAGAAATAAAACTATCTCAAGCTACATCAGACAACAGTCAACATAGCTTAGAAAGGCAGAAAATGAAACAAGAAAACTACGAGAACTGATTGCTATATGACAGCTAAAAAACCCCAACACGTATTCGGAAAACCTCCATATAAACCTGGGCAGTAAAGAATATTCATATATATCATAGCTTTGGAAAAGCTTGTACATGATATCTCCAATCACAATCCAATTAAATGAGAAAAAATCCATTCAATCACATTTGCCTAATCGATCAAATATTAGAACTATTCTTGACTCCCAAATTCCTCAAGAGTTATTAGAACTTGCAAATTCAAGTTTTTGGAATGGCTACAAAGTAAGAAAACCCCAACATTCTGATCTTGTGTAAAACACTAGTGACACTAGAAAGTAAAAACCAAACTGACAGACAATTGACGTGAAACTGTCTGACCTCTTCATTGATTTTTTCCAGAAGATTAAGATTGAGTTCATAGGGATTGTTGCCGGCGCCAGCAGTGGCAGAAAATGTAAATGTGCCATCTGGATCCACCTTCACCTTGGGATTTTTAGCATCTGGAAGCAAAATAGTAAGATAAACAACATCCTCCCTTTCAGCCCACTTTACCTCAGGGTGCCGGCTGTAAAACAAGATTAGGCAAAAGCCCGTCAGCCAAATCCCAAATATAAACACACGGTTACTCCAAATCGTAACCCTATATGGAGTCTCATTAAAAAAGAAATTACGATTACAGTAACTAGATTATACATATATAAATGCAGAATACATGACGAAGAACGATAATTCATTGGAAATTCTCACTAAAGTTGATGAATTCANACTGGATTTGCTTCAGCCTCGATTATTTCGAAAGCTTTTTGGCTCTGGATAGATCCACTTCTGAAGAAAGGATATAAATCTGCTCTCACGATCGACGATATTCCGACCCTTTCACCGGATCACAAAGCCGAAAAGATGTCGCAGCTCTTCGAGAAAAATTGGCCTGAGGATAATAACTCAAAGCACCCTGTTGCTAAAACGTTGGTTCGATGCTTTTGGAAAGAACTTATTTTCACTGCTTTTCTTGCAATATCGAGGCTTTGTGTGATGTACGTTGGACCGACGTTAATCCAGCGATTTGTTGATTATACTTCGGGAAAGAGGAGTTCTCCTTATGAAGGATATTATCTTGTGATTACTCTATTTGTTGCTAAGTTTATCGAAGGTTTGTCGATGCATCAATTCAACTTCAATACGCAGAAACTTGGAATGCTTATTCGATCATCTCTTATTACTTCTTTATACAAGAAGGGATTGAGGCTTTCAGGCTCAGCCAGACAAGCTCATGGAATTGGACAGATCGTAAATTATATGGCTGTCGATGCGCAGCAACTTTCCGATATGATTCTCCAGTTGCATAATTTGTGGTCAATGCCTTTACAAATGCTTCTGGCTTTGATCATTCTTTTTCAGTACCTGGGAACTTCAACATTTGCAACATTAGTAGGGCTTTTTATCGTAATTCTATTCGTGATTATTCGTACCAAGAAAAACAATAACTTTCAGTTCAATATTATGACGAACCGGGACTCGAGAATGAAAGCAGTGAATGAGATGCTTAGCTACATGAGAGTTATTAAATTTCAAGCATGGGAAGAGCATTTTAACAAGAGAATCCAATCGTTCCGTGATACCGAATACGGATGGCTTTCTAAGTTTATGTACTCAATTGCTGCACTTATCATTATATTGTGGAGTACTCCTGCATTATTATCAACTATCACATTTGGAAGTGCAATTCTTCTTGGAATTCCTCTTTCGGTTGGGACCGTATTTACTACGACATCGATTCTAAGGTTGATGCAAGAGCCGATTCGAACTTTTCCTCAGTCTATGATCTCACTTTCTCAATCTATAATATCTCTCGAAAGGCTCGATAAGTTCATGACGAGCAATGAGTTGGAAGATACATCAGTTGAGCATGTTCAAGGCTGTGAAGGGAATGTTGCGGTTGAAGTAAAAAACGGGACTTTCAGCTGGGACGATGAGAATGGAGAGCAAGTCGTGAAAAACTTAGATTTCGAGATACGAAAAGGGGAACTTGCTGCCGTTGTTGGAACCGTTGGATCAGGAAAATCTTCTCTTTTAGCTGCAATTCTTGGTGAGATGAAGAAGTTATCAGGAAAGGTAGTATTATTCATTGTGTCAAGTATGAAAATTTGCCTTCGTAAAAAACTCCGATTCCTTAACTTGTCCTTATTTTTAAGGTTCGAGTTTGCGGCAGCACGGCATACGTTGCTCAAACAGCATGGATCCAGAATGGGACAATACAAGAGAATATACTTTTTGGTCTACCGATGAGTCAGGATCGATACAAAAATGCTATTAAAATCTGCTGTTTGGAGAAAGACTTGGAAATGATGGAATTCAGGGATCAAACGGAAATTGGTGAGCGTGGCATCAATCTTAGTGGCGGCCAAAAACAACGTATTCAACTTGCTAGAGCAGTTTATCAAGATTGTGATATTTATCTTCTAGATGATGTATTCAGTGCAGTTGATGCTCACACGGGATCCGAGATATTCAAGGTACTCATCGAATACCGAAGAGAAATTTCGACTTCAATGAGATTTTTAACATGATTTTTATGTACTTTTTAGGAATGTGTTAGAGGAGCTCTCAGAGGTAAAACTGTTATACTCGTTACTCATCAAGTCGACTTCTTGCATAACGTCGATCAAATCCTGGTATGAAGGTAACTTTTGTTTCTAAAAAAATATTTTAGAGTTGTTTTGATATGATCTTGAAATAGGTAATGAGAGATGGTATGATTGTTCAATCGGGAAAGTACGATCAGCTTCTCGATTCCGGCATGGATTTCAAAGCCTTAGTTTTAGCTCATGAATCATCGATGGAACTCGTCGATGTTGAGAACAAAAATGAGACTGAAACTACCCCTAATTTATCAAAGAAACCATCTTTTAAGCACAGCGATGAAAATGGAGAAAATAGCTTAACCGAGGGATCTGGATCGAGTAAAGGAGTATCTAAACTCATCAAAGAAGAAGAAAAAGCTACTGGAAAAGTGAGCTTAAAAGTTTACAAGTTATATGTTACTGAAGCATATGGCTGGTGGGGTGTGATAGCAGTTTTGTTCCTTTCCTTTATCTATCAAGGGACTTTAATGGCAAGTGACTATTGGTTAGCTTACGAAACTTCATCGAAAAATGCGAAATCTTTCGATGCTTCGTGGTTTATTGAAGTATATGCCTTGATCTCACTGGTTTCATTTGTTCTAGTTATCTTAAGAAGCTTATTAGTTACCCTTATGGGGTTGAAGACTTCTCAGATTTTCTTTGGACAGATTCTAGAAAGTATTTTACATGCTCCGATGTCGTTCTTCGATACTACGCCTTCCGGTCGAATCCTGACACGGGTATGTAATGCTTCGTACGAACAAGAAATTGTATAATGAAACTGCTGTTACATTTTTTGCAGGCATCAACTGATCAAACAAATGTTGATATCTTGATCCCTTTCTTTATGGGACTTACGCTTTCGTTGCTCATTACTTTACTCGGAATCATTATCGTCACTTGCCAATATGCTTGGCCAACAGTTATCCTTCTGATACCACTCGGGTGGCTCAATTTTTGGGCTCGGGTATTTGTTTTTCGTTCTCGTTATTGAATCATTACCATATTGTCTAAAAAATTTGATTTGGTTGTCAGGGGTACTATCTTTCGTCATCCCGTGAGTTGACTCGTTTGGACTCGATCACGAAAGCTCCGGTCATCCATCATTTCTCCGAGAGCATTACCGGAGTTATGACAATCAGATGTTTCAAAAAGCAAGTAGCTTTTTGTGACGAAAATGTTAAACGAGTGAATGCAAATATACGAATGGATTTCCACAACAACGGAGCTAACGAGTGGCTCGGATTTCGTTTAGAACTTATCGGAAGCTTCATCCTCTGCATGTCTGCTATGTTCATGATCGTTCTACCTAGTAGTATCATCAAGCCAGGTCTGTGTTTTCGATTTTTTAGTTAATCCGATATGTTATTTTTGCTCGATTTTCATACAGAGAACGTCGGGTTAGCTCTCTCGTATGGCTTGTCGCTTAACGGAAGCTTATGTTGGTCTATCTTCATAAGCTGTCTTATGGAAAACAAGATGGTTTCAGTTGAGAGGATCAAGCAATTTGCAGCTATAACTTCAGAGGCAGCATGGAGAATAAAAGACACGCTCCCTCCTACGAATTGGCCTATGCACGGAAACATCGACCTCGAAAACATAGAGGTAATGATCGGTTTACGATTCATTCGAATCCGATGATGGTTTTGTTGAGTTTCTTCACGTTTATCAGGTTAAATACCGCCCGAATACACCACTCGTTCTCAAAGGAATCACATTGAGTATAACGGGAGGCGAAAAAATCGGCATTGTGGGTCGTACCGGAGGTGGTAAATCGACACTTATACAGGTTTTATTCAGGCTGGTTGAACCAACTGGAGGAAGAATAATCATAGATGAGATAGACATATCGTATCTCGGGTTGCATGATTTACGATCCCGATTCGGAATCATTCCTCAAGAGCCTGTTCTTTTCGAAGGAACTGTAAGAAGCAACATTGATCCTATAGGACTCTACTCTGATGAAGATATATGGAAGGTAACTTTGTTATGTCATTTACATTTGTATTTACATTTGTATTTACATCTCGTGAAGCTTATTTCATTCGTCTCGAATCATCAGAGCTTAGAACGATGCCAGCTCAAAGACGTCGTCTCAACGAAACCAGGGAAGCTCGATTCTACTGGTACAAGCTTTACATGCTTCACTTGAGGGTTTGGGATTTGGGATTTGGGGTTTGGAATTTGAGATTTGGGGTTTAAAGTTTGAGGTTTAGGATTTGAAGTTTAGGGTTTAGGGTCAAAAGCTTATTTCATTCATCTAGAATCATCAGAGCCTAGAATGATGCTAGCTCAAAGACATCGTCTCGATGAAACCGGGGAAGCTCGATTCTACTGCTACAAGCTTTACATGTTTCATTTTAGAATTTAGGGTTTAGAATTTAGTGTTTAGGGTTAGAATTTTGAATTTAGGGTTTAAGTTTTAGAGGTTTTCTTCCAGTTACTGATTGTTCTCACTTTGCAGTGACTGACAATGGTGAAAACTGGAGCGTGGGACAAAGACAGCTTCTTTGCTTAGGAAGAGTAATGCTGAAGAGAAGCAAGCTTTTATTTATGGACGAAGCAACAGCGTCCGTTGATTCGCAAACGGACGGTGTGATCCAGAAGATTATTCGTGAGGAGTTTTCGTCGTGCACGATTATAAGCATTGCTCATAGAATACCTACAGTGATGGACTGTGACAGAGTACTGGTGATTGATGCCGGAAAGGCGAAGGAATTCGATAAACCGGTACGGTTGCTTGATCGGCCGTCACTCTTTGGGGCGCTGGTTCAGGAGTATGCTAACAGATCTGGTGAGCTTTGATTTGTTCCCGGAGATGGTGTGTGTTATTGAACTCCGGCGAGTCGGATCGTCGGCCGGCCTTCGAATAAAATACAAGAATGATGTGTCAGATTATATTTTTTTGTTTTGTATTATTTTTAAGGAAATAATGTATCCTACACGGACTCGGTATGACACGATTTGATTTGGTTCGATAAGAAGGTAAGATCAGGATTTTCGATTTGAATCAAATTATTAAATAAAAGTAAATTAAAAAATTAATTACATATACTTGAATTTTAAAATTATAAATATTTATTAATTTATTATATAAGAAAATTTATCTTATAAAAAATAAATATCGTTCATCGATTTTACCATCTATTAAAAAACAATCATTTTCTGGTCTATTATCGTTTGCACGAATAATTTAAAAGAAGATCGACAATATAAGAAAATCGTAAAAATACATACGATATGTTTTCGATTAAAAAAATCGAATTAAGAAAGAAATCAAAACGATATCGTTTTATGTCAAGTGTTGGTGAAATATAGAAAATAATATAAATTGCAAATGTAAAAAACTTAAAGTATTATAAATAAAATTTCTTATAAATTATGATCACAGGTATCGTATTTATGAATCTGTCCTAAATATAAATTATGCTTGCAGGGTATCACCGTCGAATTAGGGAAAGGGTAAATTGGTCATATAAATTATGAACGGTTATCTTGTTTTGGGCGCGTTGAAAGCTGAATTCAAGCACCTTGGTTTTACAAAGCATATGTTCTTTTGTTCTGGTCTTCGAATTTTTCAGGATAACAATGAGTGACGTATCCCACAAGCTCCTCGAACTTTTTGCGGCATTATACGATCGCACAATCGGAGGATTCTATCATTCAATTTATTTACGGTTTCCGTGTGGAGAAATCTTGTTTCAGTGATGGAGAAATCGACGATTGTGGTGGGTGTAGAGGATAGTGAGCGTGGTTCCTATGCTTTGGAATGGACGCTGGATCACTTATTCAGTTCTGGTGTGGGGAACTCCTTGTTCAACCTCATAGTAGTCCACGCCAAGCCAGCTCCAGCTACAGCAATCGGCCTCTCCGGCCATGGACTTTTCACTGGTAGAATTTTAAATTTAGGGCAATTTGGGGCTGTTTTGATTTTGGGGAATGATTAGTTAGATTTGCCCTAATTTCTCCTCGATTGGAGCGATGTCGATCGTGATTGTCATCTGATATTCAATTGAAACTTAATGAATCGTTGAATTCTTGTGATATACAGCTTCTTCTGATTTGCTCCCAGCAGTGGAGCATAATCTAAAGAAGATGGCTGCTAAGGTGCTTGAGAAGGCCAAAGAAACATGTGAAGCCAAATCGGTACTCTGAAAACATGTTATCATTCTTCCTTCCCAGATAAATCCTAGTGATGATTTCTTCTATCTTGCAGGTTAATGATGCAATATTTGAAGTCATGGAAGGCGATGCTCGATATGTTCTCTGCGAAGCCGTTGAGAGCCACCAAGCCTCTCTTCTTGTTGTTGGTAGCCATGGCTATGGAACCATCAAAAGGTAACTCATTTTCTTAACTGTTTCCCTTGTTGGGACACTATTGTTTGAAAAACCGATTCAGTTCGATCTGATGGGCACTAAGGCTAGCTCATTTGATCAATTCGTTTACCAATTCGGCTTTAAGTTGAAGTTTTGCGAGGTTTACTTGTGTTTTTGTTATTGAACAGGACTGTTTTGGGTAGTGTAAGTGATTACTGTGCTCATCATGCTCACTGTTCTGTGATGATCGTGAAGAAGCCTAAGAACAAGCAGTAATGAGAGATTATGATCATATTATCTTCACTAAAATGACTTGTTTAAGCTAATGGTCACTTTCAGCTTGCGGATTTTGTGTTATCTTTTGATGCTTCTTTTCATAATCTTGTGACTCAAGATTTCGATATTTATTATTGATTACACATACAGAATAAGCATTTATTCTTTTAGAGTCTTCAAACGAATCGATTCTAATTCCTTTTAAAGGTCGAGTTTTACTTGAAATGAAATAAATTCAATTCGATTTGAGTTCAGAAACTCAAGGCAGTGGTGATTCGAAGTTTGGTACTGACCAGAATCGATACGTCCGAATTTTTCGGTATACCAAAATTTAAAACAATATTATATTGCTTTAAAAAATTATCAGTACCATTATAACCTACTTTTAAGAATCTATGATATTTATAAATGTAAAAGGGTACGACACAACTATCACTTATAAAAATTTCCTTTAAAACATTACAAAAAATGACAAAATTACCAAAATTTAATTAGCTGCATTTTTTTATATTTTAGGTGTCCAAAATTCCAGGGCTCCTTCCATCTTCAAACGCTGCCCCTTCGTACTGCAATAAAACACCCCGTCGCCACCGTTGGTTTATTGCAGGATTAGATACAGAGCTAAACCCAAAAGAAAACTCCGACCTACATGATAAGCTGAAGTCCCGGACCCAGAAACGAATCCCGCCGGAAAATCACTATCTTCTCCAGAATCTTCTTTATCTTCAGTCTCTGTAGCAATAACAGAGAAATTAGAGGAAGAGTGACGAGGGGCCGTAACACATTTGAGCGTTCGAAGTTATTCGGCTAGTCCAATGTAAAGGTGGCGGAAATTTCGCAATCGCCTTGAAGATGTTCGATGAAATTCCTGAAGGAATTGATTCGTGAAGCCTCTGGGTTTTAATTTTCCTCGATGACATTTGAAAGATTTAGAATGCTACCAAGCTTGAACCCAGTCTTCTATAAAAGATTTTGCACGTTTTCCTTATCAGACGCAGCGGAGTTGCGGAATTGCTCCCGCACCGTGTATTCTAGAAGTACAGATATGGTGAGGGTGTCAAGAAAGTTTACTAGGTCTGAGAAGAAGCCTTGGGCGACTCATATTACTGAAATCAAGCGTAAATCAAGATTGGAAAAGCGAGAGAGAAGGCTGGTAAGAGAAGTGGCACTAAACCCCCCAGATAATGGGTTACTAGTGAAACACCTTATCCCTGTTGCTCATAAGGTAATGGCTGCTAGAGCCACGTTGCTGATTTGCCTCTCAAGAGTTGCCGAAAGCATCCCAATTTTCGTTTGCAGGTGAGGTCTTTTTTACATGGGGTAAATGATTTTGTGAACGATTCAATGTTCTGAGTTAACGGTGAATCTCCTACGTTATGTAACAGTATTTGTGAAGATGTGCATGTGGGAAGCCCTCCAAATAAAATAAGAACTTGCCTATTGAGAGGTAAGCATAGAGAGCATACATGGATTAGAGGTGGCGTTGAACACATATTTCCAGAAACAGAATCATTTCATCTTTATGATAGGTTGGTGAGGGCAGTATCTCATGAGGAGAGGCTCCAAGTAGACCGAATTCCGGCCATCTTGGAACTATGCATTCAGGCTGGTGTAGACGTTCCTGAATATCCAACCAGAAGACGTGCATTCCCAGTTTACCGTGTAGCAGGAAAAATGTTTGACTTCGAGAAGAGATTTCCCAAGATTTATTCTACTGGAACTGATATACAGCCTTGTGGATTTTGGGAGGTGTCTAAAAGCTGGACAAAAAGACAAGAATGTTCAAACTTGCAGTGTAGTGATGTTAAAGGTTTGTCGTTGCTGCTTGCATCTTTAAATTTGGAAAACAAGATTTATGGGGCGAAAAGTAAATTTGGTCCTCAAAGTTTCGGGTTTTCGCAAATTTGATCCCCAAATTTTATACATTTTGGCAAAACTAGTCTACGAAGTTTTAAAATGGCAAAACCAATTTCCAAACTATTTTTTTTGGCAAAACCAGTCCCCAAAGTTGTGTTTGTAGCATAATTGGTCCTCGAATTAACATTACGTAAATTTGGTCCCCAAAGTTTGCAATGACGAAGAGGAAGAGAGTGAACGAGGGAAGCAACAAATTTGCTTCATAAACAAAAAGTCTTATCGACTGTGTTACACAAATCGGGGACCAATTTTGCCAAATTTCAGAAACTTCGGGGACTAAAATTGTTAGTAGGTGTAAGCTTTGAGAGCCGGTATTGTCAAAAACAAAGTTTGGGGACGATTTTGCCAACTTTGGGTATCCTATTTGCCAAATTAATCAAACTTCGAGTACTAAATTTGCCAAAAACCTAAACTTTGGAGATTAAATTTGCCGTTTAAAAGTTTGGGGGCCAAATTTGCCATTTTATGTAAACTTTGGGACCAAAGGTGTCATTTTCTCAGATTTTTTCCCTTGAGATCGTTCTAATCTCTGTAAACTTGAAACTGGTTATTTTGAGTAGGTTTTGCTGAGATGGGAATGCAAGCATGGGAAAATTTACATCTTGAGACCGTTAAACTAATGGAGAAATACACCGTCCAAACGTGTGGCTACTGTATGGAAATTCAAGTAGGACCAAAGGGCCACAGAGTGAGGCAATGCCAAGCATCCAAGCACCAGATGAGGGATGGACAACATGCTTGGCAAGAGGCAACATTCCATGATATTGTCCCTCTTGTTTATACGTGGCACGTCTCAGACATGAATAATCGACTACTTGTAGATTCTTTGAAGAGGTATTATGGAAAGTTGCCTGCAGTAGCTGAACTGTTTGTTCAAGCTGGGGTTGAAGCTGGAGAGAAGTACAATGTTATGATGAGAGATGTTGTGGTGCCTAGTTTGGATGAAGAAATGTTTGTTGCTTGAGGATGCATTATTTAAAGTTTGAAGTAAAAAAACATGTGAAACCAAATCGGTACTCTGAAAACATGTTATCCAGATAAATCCTAGTGATGATTTCTTCTATTTTGCAGGTTAATGATGCAATATTTGAAGTCATGGAAGGCGATGCTCGATACGTTCTCTACGAGGCCGTTGAGAGCCACCAAGCCTCTCTTCTTGTTGTTGGTATCCATGGCTATGGAACCATCAAAAGGTAACTCATTTTCTTAACTGTTTCCCTTGTCGGGACACTATTGTTTGAAAATCCGATCAGTTCGTCGATTTTATGTGCACTAAGGCTAGTTCGTTTACCAATCCGGGTTTTAGTCGAAATTTGCAAGGTTTACTTGTGTTGCTGGTATTGAACAGGATTGTTTTGGGTAGTGTAAGTGATTACTGTGCTCATCATGCTCATTGTTCTGTGATGATCGTGAAGAAGCCCATATGTTCTATAGTTTGAGAAATTGGATAGAAGTACAATGTTATGATGAGGAGAGATGTTGTGGTGTTACTTTGGATGAAGAAATACTTGTTGCTTGAGGATGCATTATTTATAGTTACATTTATTGTACATCTCTCGGGTTTTATTCATACAATGTTGAAGAACCTGAGTTTTCTCCCAAAAGTTGGGCAATTAAAGAGAGTTCTTTCCCTTCAAGAAATTAGAGTACCATTTAGCAGAGAGCTTTGGGTATCTCTTGAGTTCTTTGTCATCCAAGTCCACGTAATAGAGCCCGAAAGTCGAGCTGTATCCGTTCAACAACTCAAGACAATCTAAGAAGGTCCAAGTCATGTAGCCCTTGATGTTTGAGCCATTCCTTAAGAAACAAAATACTTGATATTTTTTAGGAAGGTGAAGAGAAACTATATGAATTTTTACCTTATTGCATCAAGCATGGAACCTATGTAGGCATCCAAATATTCCACCCTTGAGGTATCGTTCAAATTTTTGCTCCTTTTAGTTCCCTGGCCTGCCAAGATCATACAAACATCTGATAATTTCATTGAAAATGTGGAGAAAATGTCTTGAGAATGATAAATGACCATTTTCATGGATATAGATGGGAGGATTCCCATAAGAATCCTTTAAGTACTCCATTGTAGAAATAAAGTCTGAAGGTTCTACAGGATATCCTTCTGATGGTATCTCTCCCGGCCCGAACCAGGAACTGCATTAAAAAGATAGCTTGGTGTCAATGGAGAACATTATGTTTGATCCAACTAATACTCTCCTCTTCTTAGACACCTGAAATATGTACAGCAATATCAGCTTCGAAACCCCACTTGTTAAGATCAGTAAGAGTTGGATCATTCTTAACCAAAAACGGTACATAATAGTTGATTCGTAGGAAGTCGAAGGAACCCCTTATTTGTTGTGCTTCGTATTCAGGGATTATCGGGATTCTTCCTCGTGCTAGTTTGCTAACCGATTCAGGGTATCTACCGTATACCAAGGGATGCAGTAACCTGCATAAGTTTGGTTCAGATGAAGATAACATTGAAAAATTTGCAGGGTAAAGACAACATTGTTTTACCAGCCAGTGTAGAAATCAATAGCTCTTTGAGTTGCTGCTTTATCTTCTTCTGAATTGGTGGAAGGAATAATTCCAAATGTATAGATGCTAAACCCCACTTGACCTTTCTGAGTAGCCTGCAATGAAGTCACAGAATAAGAATTTAAATATTCAGAACAGAAACAACATCAATTACCTTATACTTATCCTTATAGAGTCTCCAAATTGCTGAATGTGCCAACAATATATTATGTCCAACAATGTATGGCTCTGTTGATGAATTACCAACACAACCTGGTCGATAAGACGGAGAACATCGACCGGGGGAGCCCTTCCTTGACCATAACTTCCGAATGCAAATATATTTCCTTCGTTAATAGTAGTCCAAAACTTTATTCTATCACCAAACTCTCTGAAGCATATTTCTGCATAAGCTATAAAATCCTCCCTGAAGAAACCATTGTTAGAAAATTGATTTTAATAATGTTGACTATATATTTTGTGTTGTCTTCTTAGATATACTATTATGCATGAGGATGCATATGTAAGTATTTGATCACATTTATTGTTAACGTAATAAGGTTGATGGTCTAATTTGGTGATCAATATTATGATATAGATCATAGTCATTTAATATTATAATATGAAGGTTAATTATTAATGTATGGAATTTCTATGGACTTAATTGCAATTTCTTGATGGGCGGATTTGCAATTAGTACAAACATTATTTATAAATATAAGGTGTGATCTCAATCTGAGTAAGAAGGAGAATACGTTCAGTTCTCCATCTGGCCATTTTCTTACGATCAGGCTGGAGTTCATTCTCTCAGGTTTTTTGGTGTTCTTCAGATTATTCATCGTAATGATGAATTCAGGTATTACTTCCACTGTGTTAATTTCGATATAGAATTTCAATAATCCTATCAACCATAATTCTATTGTTTTAGATTATACGATACATTAGAAATGTTGATTAGAATGCTTAGATAAGTGCATACACTATCTTGCTGTCAAGCCACCCCATATATTCATCTTGAAGAACTTGAGGCAAATCGAAGTGATTTAGTGAAGCATGCGGCTGAATACCTATACTTAGAACTTGATCATGTTTCATTTGTTTGTTGTAGATAAAGGAATGTATGTTTAGTGTTTACCATTAGCTAGGAGATGGTTAATGAGATCATTGTAGAATTGAACCCCAAGTGCATACATAAGTCCTCTTCCATCTGAAGAAAAGGAACAACATTAGTTTTTGCAGTGTTTTCATCTCGGTCGAGATATCGGTAAAATTGATGATATACTGTTCGAAAAAAGAGGAGAAGAGATGATGATGTGTATACTTGGGAGGAGTCTCGACCATGAGATTGAGAATCTGAAAGCCTCGAATCCCATTTTAGACATTAACTTTATGTCATCCTGATAAATATAAACACTAAAAAACTTAACTTGTTTTAGTTTTCTTAAAATTGAGAGGATCTGGAAGTTGTTTGTATAGCGATCATTGTATCGTTAAAACTATGATGATCCTGAAGCTATGATCATTGCATCATTAACCATTGTTAGGGTACAGGAGAACCAAACAAATGCAATATAATTTGCACGTCAAACTTGTGATATCCATCACATCCAACATCCCCATTAGGTGCACCACCTGAAAATTGCAAATAAAACATTTATATATGGGTGATATGTAAAATGATTCATCCATTTGACAAATTTATCCTAATGTTGGGAGAATGTAAGATATGTACTTTTACTTTTGATACTTTAGTAATAAGTGTTGTTTATTATTGGTCCTGGAACTTTAAAATAGTGTAAAAGTTAATCCCAAAGTTTATAAATTGCACACAAAACTTTCGAAATTTATATTGACCCCTTAACTTTTAGAAATTATAAATAATATGATTTCAAAGTTTAAGAATCATGTAGTTGTCCCTCAAGTTCCAAAACTGTTTATATCTAACACTAAATCTTGTTATAAGTATGTCATTTACACAGCTCGAAAGTTATTGGGCTAATTATGCAATTTTCCCTATAAATATTAGTGTTGCTTAAAA
The DNA here is from genome assembly GCA_009725065.1 of Utricularia reniformis. NCBI lineage: Eukaryota > Viridiplantae > Streptophyta > Magnoliopsida > Lamiales > Lentibulariaceae > Utricularia > Utricularia reniformis. The sequence continues at coordinate 90,860 of RWGZ01001071.1, forward strand.
GTAGGTTCTAATGTTTGTGACAAATTTATTTTGAAGAATATAGCTCATTTAAATGACTAAATTTTACTAATTTATATATAATAAATAAAAAATGGATCCCACTCCATTCAAGTTCGAATTTACATTTATTTGGATAGAAAATGGGCCACACTTACTCTAACATATAAGTTTGGGAGTTAAATGGTAAAATTATATTTTTATAGCTTATTATTAAAAATTGAATTAAATATTAAATGAATACAAAGTATATAATAAAATAAACATATAAAAACTAATAGTATTATTACCTCTAATAGTTAGATAAAGTTTTATTTTTGTTATATTTTATGTCTATTCTTATATAAAATAATTCAATTAGTTGATTCAAATAAAATATTAAATGATATGATTTCATTTTTTTTACAAATTTAGTGAAGTGAAGTAAAGTAATTATAAACTTGCCAAATTTAAAGATATATTCGATATCTTTACAAAAATGGAATCTTCAAAAAAATTTTTTTTATAAAATGTATCAAAATGATAAATAGAAAATTAATAACACTTTTGTATAAAATTTGGCATAATATAAAATATAAACAATAATAACACTTTTGTGAATATATGTTTATCTTACACATATTCTACTTATATAATATTGTGTCTTATTTTATCTTACTAATACCCGAATAACCAGTATGAGTTCATGTTATATAATCTATAAAATGGAGTGAGACCCACTTTCTATTTATTTTATTTATTATTTATAAATTAATAACAATTTAGTCCTTTAATCAATACGCTATATTATTTAAAAAAGTTACCACTAGCATTAAAACTACTTTTAATAAATACTGATATTTATAAATATAAAGGATCTGGCACATTTATAATTATCAGTCACACATATATCACTTAGGTCATTATTATTGTTGGCCGCCCTCTGACTAGGTGGCCACGTGACATCCTTTTAGGTAAACGGAGGAAAGAAAGTGTCCAGATCCAAAAGTTTTTAAAAAAAATTATTTAAAAAAATTAAAAATTAATTTTAAAATAATTATAAAATATAAATATTTATAATATATTTATATAATAATTTTATCGATAATATTATGATTCTAAGATATTTNAACTAGGTTTTAAAAAAGGTAATGTTGACAAAACTTTGTTTGTGAAAACGGTGCAAAATGAGTTAATTCTAGCGCAAATATATGTTGATGATATAATCTTTGGAAGTACTAACCAGATTTTGACAGATGAATTCTGTAATTTAATGTCAAAAGAGTTTGAAATGAGCATGCTAGGAGAGTTGGCATTGCTTAGGAATGCAATTGAAACAAATGAATTCTGGAATTTTTATTACTCAATCCAAATATATTAAGGAATTACTTCAGAAATTTGAATTGATTAATGCTAAAGGAATGAAAACTCCAATGGAGACGAATTGCAATCTTGATTTATGTGAAAACGAAGAAAAAGTAAGTGAAACTATGTATCGAAGTATGATTGGTTCTTTGCTTTACTTGACTGCATCTAGACCCGATATCTTATTTAGTGTATGTTTTTGTGCTAGATTTCAATCTTCTCCTCGCGTGTCTCATATGAAAGCAGTGAAAAGAATATTTCGATATTTACTTGCTACTACAAATTTAGGCATCTTCTACCCTAAAAGTGATAATTATGACTTACTTGCTTATAGTGATGCCGATTATGATGGTTGTAGGATAGATAGAAAAAGTACTAGTTGATCTTGTCATTTTCTAGGAGAAAGTTTAGTAGCTTGGAATTGCAAGAAACAAAATACTGTTGCTCTTTCATCCACTGAAGCTGAGTATGTATCCCTATCACATTGTTGCACACAAGTCTTATGGATGAAATCACAATTGAGTGATTATGGAATTAGAATACCCTCAGTTGACGTGAAATGTGACAATACAAGTGCCATAAACTTAGCGAAAAACTCTATCTATCACTCTAGAAGCAAGCATATTGAAATTAGACATCACTTTATTCGGGATCTAGTAGAAGACCAAACAGTTAAGCTAAGCTTTGTTAATTCTGAAAATCAACTAGCAGATATCTTCACCAAACCCCTTGACCATAATCAGTTTGTTAATTTACGTAATCATCTTGGTCTAATGCTTTGTCCTTAACACCATATAAGTCTCTAAATTTCTTAGATTGTTGAAAATGCTAATTGTATCTGCTCTTACTTAACGATGATCTTTGTTTGCCATCTCGTGTTAATTGTATGTGTTATCTCTTAATTGTTCATATTTGTCTCGGATTCAGGGAGAGATTGTTTACATCATATATATATTTTAGACTCAGGGGGAGATTGTTAAATGATTCTTAACATATATATTAATGTGTATTATATTGGCATATTAATTAATTAATTATATGGACCAATTATGTGGGCTTTAGACATGTTCATTAGGGTTCCTAAAGACATTACAGTGGCTATAAAAGAAGGGTGGCCGTATACACAAGACAAACAAAAAGATTGAAGTTTGCTTGGTCTACTATTGCTAAAGGGAGAATTGTGTTGGAAATCTCAAGTCATCAAAGTCGTTGATTCGAGATATCCTTTGGTTTAATTTATTGGTGTAATCGTGTTCACTCTTGATTTGGTTTCCTTACGTATCCTGGCTTGGGGCCCCCGGTTTTTCTCGCTTTCTGGGTTACCAAATCGTGTGTTATTTGCTTTACATGCTTTAGAACCTAGGTTGTAAAAAAAGATAAAATTCAATATTCGATAACAAGATCTTTAGGTATAAAAAAAAATTATACATTAATTTCAACAACATGTGTGGTTTTCAAAATTTGAAAAATACATAAAAAAAACACATTTATTTATTATTTAATTGATCATCTATAATTAAATATTAATTATTTCATAGATTTTACGATTAATGAGTATTTATCATCAGAGAATTAATTTTTCTATATAAAAATAGAGGCGGGAGTTTCATCCAATCAATTAATTTCTATGAATCGAGTCGACATCTTGTAGAATTTTTTTCAATTTCTTGATACTTGTGAGATGACGGTTAATATTGCTAAACTTTTATGGATTTCGTATACGATAGAAATGACGAAAACAATGTGTGCATCAATCTAATCTACAAAATTTGATATATTATGCATATGTAAAAGTTTATTGTTCAAAACAATGATGATTTAATTTGCTATGATATATTTCTTTCAAATATATAAACAAATATACTTTATTTAACTAAGTATGATTGAAACAATTTTATTTCAAAACGCATATGATGAACATTAAATGTCATCCAAATTATACCAAAATTATTTGTACTAATTGATCTTTTATTTAATTTGTTATCTATCTATAAACGATTTTTTGACATCAAAATCAATTTCTTCTCTATTACAATCTCGCACCAAACGTGAAAAATCTAATTACATTTCGAATGAAATATTTAAGCATCCCAAAACATTATTGATTAAACATTTTAGCAAGTGGAGTAATTTCACTTATATCTCAAACATTCTTTTAAATCAACTAATTAATACACGAAAATACGTAAGTTTTTTCACATACTCATACCCCTAGTAGAAATGCTTTCTCCTTTAAGAAAATCTAAATACCATTCAGCAGACAACTTCTTGTATCTCTTGAGTTTTTTGTCATTCAAATCCACGTAATAAAACCCGAAACCCGAACCGTAACCATCTAACAACTCGTAGCAATCTAACAAGCTCCATGTCATGTACCCCTTGATGTTCGATCCATTTCTTCACACACATATTTTCTTCGTATTAGATCGAAATAATGAAAAAAACATACCACTTTAACTATAGTTACCTTATCGCATCAAGCATGCCACCTATGTAGGCGTCTAGATATTCAACTCTCATTGGGTCGTTCAGACTTCCATCGCGTTTAGTTGACTGACCTAATAAAAAAAAGTGAACCATATTGTAAAAGACTTACTGAACCGTATAGAGATGAGATAGAACCTACCGTTTTCTTGAATGTAGATCGGAGGGTTGCCGTAAGTGTCCTTTATATACTCAAGAAGTGAAAGAAAACCAGAAGGAAACAATGGAAAACTCGGTAATACGAACTCCTTCAAATTAGTCACTACACGAAACAAATGCGTTTTCATTGATGCAGATCAAAGGAACTTTACGAGTATCATTGCATTACCTGAATCCAACACAGAAAATCCATTTGCTGCTGTAAATGGCTCCTTCAAACCAGCCACTGCAAACAAAAAAACAAGCTAATCGAAATGTTTCCCGAAGAAAACAAAGACGTGATCCGATCGATAAACAAAGACGAACATGTTATTCGTATAGCAAGATCGGCATTAAAATCCCATGTTTCGATATCATAAATTCTTGGATCATTCTTAACTAAAATTGTTAAGTAATGGTTCACTCCTAGAAAGTCAAAAGAACCCTTAATTTGCTCTGATTCAGATTCAGACATCACTGGAAGCCTTCCTTGTACCCTTTTGATCATCGATTCGGGATATTTACCGAACACCAAAGGATCAAGAAACCTGCAGAATTACGAAGAATCGATAAAGAAACCGACCCAAAGCTACGAAAAACAGCTTAAACTATCGTATTTCGTATGTTTTTCTTCGTACCAACCATGGTAAAAATCCATAGTTCTCTGAGCTGCAACTTTATCTTCTTCTGCATCAGTCCATGGAACTACTCCAAATCCAAGTATGTTAAAACCCACAGCACCTTTTTGTGTTGCCTGATTGTAAAAAAAGACACAGTTCTTAGAATAAAAGAGATCGGTTTACAAAAAACCGATAAATATACCTTATACTTCTTTCGGTACAGCAACCAAGCCGAGGAATGTGCTAACAATGTATTATGAGCCACAATGTAGGGCTCAGTCGAGGAATTACCAACACAACGTGGACCACGAGACGGTGAACATCGACCAGGAGGAGTAAATCCTTGACTATAACCTCCAATAGGAAATACATTGCCTTCATTAATCGTTGTCCAAATCTTAACCCTGTCACCGAATTCCCGGAAGCAGATTTCAGCGTAAGCTGTGAAATCATCCCTGATATCATCACGAGAGTTTAGGGTTTAGAGTTCGTTTATTATACGATGAAAATCGTGCAATAAGATTATGCTATATGATGTGCATACACAATCTTGCTATTAAGCCATCCTCCATAGTCATCTTGAAGAGCTTGAGGAAGATCGAAATGATGCAATGAAACATGAGGTTCAATCCCTATAAATTTAATATTTTTGTGAAAGTTAACTTATTTGGCTCCAATTTAGTTCAATGAAACTATTACCATGGCTTATAAGTTCGTTGATGAAGTTATTGTAGTGTTGTAGCCCAACTGGATTAACTTCTCCTCTTCCATCTTAATAGAAATTAGATATGATTTTGTTAAAATGATGTCAAAATTATGATGAAAATGTACATAGATATAACTTATAAGAAAAAGAGATCACAATGTAAAAAATTTGAATTAATTATTTCCTATAGTATTTATTCTAACTTACAAAACAATCCAAATTTCATTCAAATTCAACGTGGGACAATTTGATATTTCAATATACCCTATCAATTCCTAATACCTCAGAAATTTGAAATACTTAATGGAATGAACGAGATTTTCCCAGTATAAATAATAAGGATTTTGATCGAAACATCCCGATACCATCTGAAAATGATAAAATCTGATGAAAATTAAAATTAGAGTATGCACGAATATAACATATCACGGATACTACAATGTAAGATCATTGAATAAATCATTTACCATAATACCATTAATCCTATAAAAAATCTAAATTTCAATAAACATTTCGTAATGAAAACGAGACAAGATGAGTTTGTTTCTTACATGGAATGAGCCTTTGACCATGAAATGGAGAATCTAAAAGCCTCAAGCCCAATTTCAGACATCAACTTTACATCACCCTGTAGAAGATGACACAAAAAAACCTCAATTTATTCAGATGAATCACTTAAAAACCCAATTAGTACCTTGAACTTATGGTACCCGTCGCATGCTACATCTCCATTAGCTCCATGGTTATGACCTGAAAGCAATTTCCACGTTACAAACTTCAGATTTTAGGACAAGGTAACATATTTGCAGAATACCCGAATGAAGAAAAGTGTCCCAGATGCTTGGACTCCGTCCATAGTCAAAAGCAGCTCCTTCGTACTACGCGATACAAAAAAAACCCATGTTTCGAATCTACAAATGAAAGAGACGTAAAGAGAAAACCCAACCTGATAAGCTGAAGTTCCAGACCCGAACACAAACCCTGCTGGGAAATCATCTCTCGTGTAATGCTCCGGCACCGCCGCTGCGAAGCTTGCGAGAAAGAGAACGAGGACTGGAGACATTGACATTCTGGCAGCCGAATTAGAAACGAAATTGGAATAAGTAGAGATTCTTGATTGTGTGTTGACGAATCCAATTTGTAGACTGATTATTTAGTAATAGCCAAATTTTCCAAATCCGTTGGCCGTACGTGTTACACGGGTAAAGCATAAAGTGCTTGTCTGTTTTCTTCAAGCATGGAGGACAATATGTATCACTTGTTCATGATCTGTCCTATCCGTGTCTTACTTTATATTTTATTAAGGGACAAAATTTAAAAACTTCCTCATTCAATTATATATTTTTTGGATCATCACGCAAATTTTGTAAAAATTATTCAATAGTTTTAGTAAATTTCATCCTTAAAACTTTATAATTATACAATTTGTGATTCCAAAGTATAAACATGGTAAAAACTGATTTTCATACTTAATAGTTTAGTAAAATAAATCATTAAAATTTAGTTTGTATGGTATAATTAATTTCAAAAATTTCCAATTTCAATATTTAAGATTCTCTGCCAAAATTAAATTTTGGGTACCAATTTAGGGATATAATTTGTCCAAGTGTTAGAAAAATAAAATTGCCAAAACAATAAAGTTTTGAGACTAATTACGTCATTACAAATTATGAAGATAAAATTTATGAAAACTATCAATACTTTAAGATAAATATGTCATTTTCTCATATTTTTTTGAAAGATTCTTATATTGTAATAAAGAGGATCTATACAAAATCAAATTTTTAGGGATCATATTTATTAAACTTTACAATTAATTTTAAAAAATACAAAATTCGAAAATTGTATGATAAATATTTGGGGTTGAATTTTTTCAATGCGAGTATGGTGCCATTTTTTCATTATTAAACTAACGATATTCTTAATGTAATATTGTAATCACATTTTCAATAATTAAAATGATTTTTTATTCTTAGAAATCTGTAATGACTAAAAAGTAGAAATAGCGTTGTTTAGTAACGGATCCTTCCTTAAGGGGAATGGGGATCGAAGCTTTGAGAGCGTACAGAGCAGTGCTACGAGCAACAAGGAAGACATTCGCCGACGACTCTCTGATGCTCCGGGAGTCCGGTATCGAAATTCGGAAGAAGTTCGAGGAGAATCGTAACGTGACTTCCGCTGTCGATGTCACCCGTCTTCTTGAGGAGGCGCGTGAGGCCTCCCATTTCATTTCAAATATGATCGTTCAAGCCAAGCTTACAGATGGAGGCGGTTATGGTATGATCAATGGAATTGCTTTTCATTGTTGCGCGTAACCTGCTTGACAAAATGCCTGACTGAATTTTGGGATAAATCATTCATTTGAATGTTGTTTGTTTTACAGAAGTGAAGCCTGGGAAAGATCATGCTGGTGCCACCCTTGAAGTTCCTTCAGAAGATCTTCTCAAGAAATTTGCTTCATAAATTCAGTGAGTCTTCATATTCATCAATTACCCAAGCAGTTGAATTTATTTTTCCCTTTTCAATTCTGCTTTCAGTAGATTGAAATCTTCCTTTATATTACATACACCATAATTTTCTAGAATGACCTTTAGCTCGACCTATGGGGTAGATGAGGGATATTTGTTTGCTGGTTTTTTTTCTGAAGTGAAATCAATTAGGGAATTAAGATTCTTGACCTTTGTGTGTTGTTTCTTTTGCTTTTTCTTAAGCTAAAAACTAGTGAAGAATTATTAGTTGCAGAATTCTGAGTAAATTCTTGACCAAAATAAGATTCACACTCAACAATTTCTTGTGCATTTGTCAAGCTATGCATGCTATGTTATCAGAGAAGACGAGCTAGCTCTATGTTACTGTGTGTTCCCCTGCTGTGTAGTCTTGTCCACACTGCTTGTTTGCTAATATAGGGCCGGGCTCGTGCAGCACAAAGAATGCAGAGTCATTTATAGAAAGAAATAAGAAGAAACTCTCTCTTGTCAAGGATAGATGTTGATCAATTTATGTGCTAAGCTTAAGCTTGAGATTTTTTTAGTTTCCTAGATAAAATGGCACCTCATTGAGACTGTTCAATGTTGATGCTTCTTCTTAGCATCACCATAGCATTTTTCAGCGGTAGCTTGCCTTCTAATTCTAATCTGTTGGGTCTAATTTATCTAATCCATTAGGCCGATCCATATGGATTTATGGTATACGGGTTTGACCTGTACCCGTATTCTCTATGATGGGTCTACCTATTGACTGGTTAGAAATTCTGGGGTTGTTTGGCTTCACGGTGGCCGTCGCAGTGCGGTCAACGCACCGTGATTTTATTTACACTACCAAACAGTTGGGTCAATTGCGGTGATCGTACCGGAGATTTTGGCGGTAATGTGGCCATGGCTTGATACGTATGACCAACCCACCGTGATTTTGTAAATTCCAAAATTGCTCTTCAAAGTTCAATTAATTACTTTAAAACCAAATCTAAACCCTAACTAATTTTATTCCTATTTCACAAATCTTACACTATTTTTACCAAGTTATGATTCTACATTTTTAGGTTTCTTTTTTCAAGGTACGTATTCGATTGTATGGATTTCTTTTCGGTTTTTTTTCCGTATTTTTCTTTTCGGTTGTTCTTCTGATTGTTTTTATTGGTTGAAACATTCAGAGTTGAGTTGTTTTTTATTTCTTCTGATTTGATATGCCGCTTTTAAAAATATTTTGACTTGTTTTTATAGTTCTAACGTATGAATATGTTGTTAGAGTTGTTACTGAATGTGTATTTTGATGGACAGTAGAACAAATGGACAATTTAGACGGTAACACCCAAAAAATTAAAAGTGTAGCAACTTGGGATAGACGATTAACAAAGGTATTTGTTCGATCATGTGCTGCTGAAGTTATTAAAGTAAATAAACATTTTATTAATATATAATAAATATATTAATATAAAGGTTAAAATAGACATTTTATTAAAATCACGGTACGATCACCGTAGTTTTTGCAAACAGTTTTCTAANGTCTACAAATCGAGTTTTTTTCTCAAACGTATTATATTATTTTTCCAAATACTCGATTAATCCAAACTGATGTTACTGAAAGGAGTTATGTAGCTTCCGAACTAGAAGCCTCGGATTTGTACGATAAGTCCGAAGAATATTGAACAACGCTTGAATACTAAAAGGAAAAACATATATCCAATTTGGGTGGTGGTCTCGTAGCTATTGTAAAACTACGAGATCACCTTGAACCATTAACAAATATGTAGAAACAGAAGGAACAAGAACAACGATTGTATTTTGAATATGAATTCTGAAAAAAACTTCATACAACATTACAATTGATAATCAACTTAAATACATAAACATTTAGCAAGTGGAGTAATTTCACTTAGATATCAAACATTCCTTTAAATCAACTAATTAATACACGAAAATATGCGAGTTTTTTCTCATACTCATAACCCTAGTAGAAATGCTTCTCCCTTTAAGAAAATCGGAATACCATTTAGCGGACAACTTCTTGTATCTCTTGAGTTTTTTGTCATTCAAATCCACGTAATAAAACCCGAAACCCGAACCGTAAGCATCTAACAACTCGTAGCAATCTAACAAGCTCCATGTCATGTACCCCTTGATGTTCGATCCATTTCTTCACACACATATTTTCTTCGTATTAGATCGAAATAATGAAAAAAACATACCACTTTAACTATAGTTACCTTATCGCATCAAGCATGCCACCTATGTAGGCATCTAGATATTCAACTCTCGTTGGATCGTTCAGACTTCCATTGCGTTTAATTGACTGACCTAATAAAAAAATATTGAACCATATTGTAAAAGACTTACTGAACCGTATAGAGATGAGATAGAACCTACCGTTTTCTTGAATGTAGATCGGAGGGTTACCGTAAGTGTCCTTTATATACTCAAGAAGTGAAAGAAAACCAGAAGGAAACAATGGAAAACTCGGTAATACGAACTCCTTCAAATTAGTCACTACACGAAACAAATGCGTTTTCATTGATGCAAATCAAAGGAACTTTATGAGTATCATTACATTACCTGAATCCAACACAGAAAATCCATTCGCTGCTGTAAAGGGCTCCTTCAAACCAGCCACTGCAAACAAAAAAACAAACTGATCCGATCGATAAACAAAGACGTGATCCGATCGATAAACAAAGACGTACATGTTATTCGTATAGCAAGATCGGCCCTAAAATCCCATGTTTCGATATCGTAAATTCTTGGATCATTCTTAACTAAAATTGTGGTGTAATGGTTGACTCCTAGAAAGTCAAAAGAACCCTTAATTTGCTTTGATTCAGATTCAGACATCACTGGAAGCCTTCCTTGTACCCGTTTGATCATCGATTCGGGATACTTACCGAACACTAAAGGATCAAGAAACCTGCAGAATTACGAAGAACCGATAAAAACCGAATTATAGCTACATAAAACAGCTTAAACTATCGTATTTCGTATGTTTTCTCCGTACCAACCGTGGTAAAAATCCACAGTTCTCTGAGCTGCAACTATATCTTGTTCTGCATCAGTCCATGGAACTACTCCAAATCCAAATATGCTAAATCCCACAGCACCTTTTTGTGTTGACTGATTGTAAACAAAACACACGGTTCTTAAAAGCGAAAGAGATCGGCTTACATAAAACCGATAAATATACCTTATACTTCTCTCGGTACAGCAACCAAGCCGAGGAATGTGCTAACAATGTATTATGAGCCACAATGTACGGTTCAGTTGAGGAATTACCGACACAACGTGGTCCAAGAGACGGCGAACATCGGCCAGGAGGAGTAAATCCTTGACTATAACCTCCAATAGAAAATACATTGCCTTCATTAATCGTTGTCCAAATCTTAACCCTGTCACCGAATTCCCGGAAGCATATTTCAGCGTAAGCTGTGAAATCATCCCTAATATAATCATGAGAGTTTAGAGTTTAGAGTTTAGAATTTGTTTATTCGTGCAATAAGAATATGCATACACAATTTTCGTATTAAGCCATCCTCCGTACTCATCTTGAAGAGCTTGAGGAAGATCGAAATGATGCAATGAAACATGAGGTTGAATCCCTGTAAATTTAACACTTTTGTGAAACTTAAACTTATTTGGTTCTTATTTAGTTAAATGAAACTCTTACCATGGCTTATAAGTTCGTCGATGAAGTTATTGTAGTGTTGCAGCCCAATTGGATTAACTTCACCTCTTCCATCTGAAGATAATTTAGATGATTATTTCGTAATGAAAACGAGACAAGATGAGTTTGTTTCTTACATGGAATGAGCCTTGACCATGAAATAGAGAATCTAAAAGCTTCAAGCCCAATTTCAGACATCAACTTTACATCACCCTGGAGAAAAATGACACATAATTGTTCATTGGTTGCTTGTGATTCACTTTTCAACGTGAATTCACATTCTCTTATTGATTAGACTACTCAAACACTATCCCGAACCATCAATTCCTAAATTTCTATATGGTATATGAGCTCGAATGTGGGTTTCGAGTTGATCTGTACCGGGTTAGATAGACAAAGATTCTAATAGAAAAAAACACACGGCAAAAATAGATTAAACTGAGATTCGAGCAGTACCACACATACTGAAATAAATCCAAACTTTATTAAATCGATTTGAGGAGAATTGTTGAAATATTATATCATATGGATCGTGGAACTACAAAAATTATAGTTTATAATAGGTGTAATATCATGAATCACTCTCCCAACTAATAAATTTCTAGAAGAACGTCAATTTATTGAGAATAATCACTTATTTGTACCTTGAACTTATGGTACCCGTCGCATGCTACATCTCCATTACCTCCATGGTTATGACCTGAAAGCAATTTCCAAGTTACAGACTTCAGATTTTAGGACAAGGTAACATATTTACAGAATACCCGAATGAAGAAAAGTGTCCCAGATGCTGGGAGTCCGTCCATAGTAAAAAGCAGCTCCTTCGTACTATGCGATACAAAAAAACCCATGTTTCGAATCTACAAATGAAACAGACGTAGAGAGAAAACCCAACCTGATAAGCTGAAGTTCCAGACCCGAAGACAAATCCGGGTGGGAAATCATCTCTGGTGTAATGGTCCGCCGCCGCCGCCGCCGCCGCGAAGCTTGCGAGAAAGAGAATGATGGCTGGAGACATTCTGGCAGTCGAATGAGAAACCAAATAATGGAATAAGTAGAGATTCTTGATTGTGAGTTGACGAATCGAATTTGTAGAAATTCATTATTTGGTATCACCCAAGTTTTCCAAATCCATTGGCGGTGCGTGTCACACGGGTAAAGCATAAAATGCTTGCCTGTTATCTTCAAGCATGGAGGACAACAATACACGTGTTCATGTCTGCATGAACTATCCTTGTCTTACTTCAAATTTTATTAGGGGACAAAATTTAATAACTTCCTCATTCAATTATTTTTTATATTTTTTGGATCATCACGCAAATTTTGTAAACACATATTCAATGGTTTTAGTAAATTTCATCCTTAAAACTTTATAATTATAGCATTTGTGATCTCAAAGTATGAACATGGTAAAAAGTGATTCTCATACTTTGTAATTTTAGACTATATTCTATATAAATTATAAAAACGAATTATGCATGATAGAATGAATAATCTGTTTGTGAAATATAACCGTATTCATTTTAAATTATAATTATAAATTTTGTTTCATAATACAATTTTATTTTTTAACTATAATGCAGAATCAAATTCAGATTTGATTCTGAAAATGCATTATACATTCAATTTCTTATTTTTCACGAGAAAATTAAGCATTGTATCCCAATGTTTAAAATAGTGTAAATGCAATGTCAAAAGTTTGTAAATTGATTGAGAAGTTTCAAAGTTGTTCAAGAATGAACAGTTGCGGTTTTTTGTGTTTTTTGTATAAGTGGTTTAGATAATTTATGTATTATTTTTAAAATTTTCAAAGTTTAGAGACAGTCATTTCATCTTTTCAATGTTAATTGATCATTACAAACTATTGAGACGTTTAAATATTAACGAGTATTATAGTTCAATATAATTGGTTTTGGAAGTTCGTGGGTCAACCACACAATTCTTAAATTTGGAGGCCAACATCGTGCATTATATCAACTTTGGGGACTTTGTATGTAATTTACAAATTTTGGGTACTGTCTTTACACTATTATAAAGTTTGAGACTAGTGATAAACACCACTCTATTTTTGACATATATACATTTTTTTGCAAATCAAATTTTCATTATTTTCATACTAATGAATTTTTTCTATAACTAAACATTTATATTATCACTTGTTGAATTTCTTCTTGGACGATATCGTCTTCAACTTTTTTGTTTTCTTTTTATATGATTTTTTAATATAAAAAATGTTATTAATTTATTTTGTATTTATAAATATTATTTTAGTTTATAATTATAATTTCATATTTATAATGAAAGGGGATAATTATGTTTTGTATTGTAACTCAATTCACATTCTATATTTATCCATAACGTTTTTATATTTTATAAGTCAATATATATTTACACATAACACTATACAAATTCTAATTATACATTCGATTATGCATTATAATAATAAATTTTGATTATGCATTATATAATTTGTGCAGAACACACACTTAATAAAATAAATACTTAAAATTTAGTTTGTATGGTTGAATTAATTTCAATAGTTTTCAATTTCAACATTTAAGATTCTCAGCCAAAATTAAATTTTGGGTACCAATTTAGCTAATTTAAGGATATAATTTGTGAAATGTTACAAATTTGGAAAAACAACTTATCAAAACAATAATACTGCCCAGACTGTGACGGTACAGAGCGCACTCATCACGCCCCTTGAACTACCGAAGGTGAAGAGGCGCGGGTTGGGATATTAGTATTTAAAGAATAACGAAAATAAAATATGATTTAAATATACGTTGTTAGCCCTTAAGCAAGATCGATCCATACACTAAGGCAAACTTCGGTCCCCTGGACTCTCACTACTTACAGGTACGGTCTCTTGTTCCCATGAATGTGCAGACATCATGTGATCGGCCTTGTATCACCTCTGCGATTGGCAATCAAGCCCGAGGGGCTAGTGATGAGAACTCTAGGACCGGGTACCTTATGATGGGTAAGGCCCATGAACGATTGGACCAATTCAAATGGCGAAAATGAATCCTTATAGCCCATTCCACACCTCCAATAAAGAGCGGCCCGATGTTCAACTGAAGGACCGAAGATGACCTTGGCGAAATAAAACGTTTTCTACCAGCTGGCACCTGGGTTCGGTCCGAGCAGTTACAACTCACGTTTACCACGCTTCGGGCCTTCCCACATTTACCACGCTTCGGGCCCGATCGCGTTTACCACGCTTCGGTCCCAGCCCCGTTTTACATCCCGCGATAACAACCTCTAACAAACCTGTCAGAGGAGGTTACGGAGCGTGATTTACACTCACTAAGAACTCTATAAATACAGGGTCAGACGACGGAAATAGCAGGACCTTTGGACGCGGAAGAACAGGCTGTTACCCTGCCGGATTCTTATCGCTTTCTTTACCTCGTCATTTTCATTAGCCTTTCTTGTATAAACTTTGAGTTATTTCATTAGTGAGCAGGCTAAGAGCATAATCAGCTCTTAGTCGAGTGGTTTTCACCCCAGTTCTTAGGGTTTCCACTATATATCGCCGTGTACTACTTTGTTTTTAGCTTTTGATCGTCTCCCACACTTAAAAGAAATCAGAACCGAGTTCGTTTGTTGAACGAACCGGACGACTGTTGGTACCCCTAAAAAGAGACCATAACAATATCGCCGTGCACTACTTTGTTTTTAGCTTTTGATCGTCTCCCACACTTAAAAGAAATCAGAACCGAGTTCGTTTGTTGAACGAACCGGACGACTGTTGGTACCCCTAAAAAGAGACCATAACAATAATTTTTAAGGATCATATTTTACAATTAATTTATAAAAAATACAAAGTTGGAAAATTGTATGATCAAATATTTGGGGTTGAATTTTTTCAAAATTGTCAAACTTTAGAGAGTATGGTGCCATTTTTTCATTATTAAACTAATCATATTCTTAATTTAATCACAATTTCAATAATTAAATGATTTTTTTTTCTTAGAAATCTGTAATGACTAAAAAGTAAAAATAGCGTTGTTTGGTAACGGATTCTTCCGTTCGGTAGAAGGGGAATGGGGATCGAAGCTTTGAGAGCGTACAGAGCAGTGTTACGAGCCACACGGAAGACATTCGCCGACGACTCTCTGATGCTCCGGGAATCGGGTATTGAAATTCGGAAAAAGTTCGATGAAAATCGTAACGTCACTTCCACTGTCGATGTCACCCGTCTTCTTGAGGAGGCGCGTGAGGCCTCCCATTTCATTTCAAATATGATCGTTCAAGCCAAGCTTACAGATGGAGGCGGTTATGGTATTGTCACTGAAATTGTTTTTCAATGTTGTGCGCGTAACCTGCTTGACAAAATGCCTGACTGAATATTGGGGCAATTAATTCATTTGAAAGTTGTTTGTTTTACAGAAGTGAAGCCTGGGAAAGATCATGCTGGTGCCACGCTTGAAGTTCCTTCAGAAGATCTTCTCAAGAAATTTGCTTCATGAATTCAGTGAGTCTTCTTCATATACATCAATTACCCAAGCAGTTGAATTTATTTTGCTCTTTTGACTATGATATGGAATTTGAATGCTGAATTATGCTTTCATTAGATTGAAATGTTCTTTTACATTACTTGTACCATAATTGTCTTGAATGATCTTTAGCTCTTTTGACTCTGATATAAAATTTGAATGCTCACTTCTGCTTTCAGTATATTGACTCTTCATTTACATTTACATTTACATTACATACACCATAATTTTCTAGAATGACCTTTAGCTCGACCTATATGGTAGATGAGGGATATTTGTTTGCTGGTTTTTTTTCTGAATTGAAAATAAAATAGGGAATTAAGATTCTTGACCTTTATGTTTGTGTCTTTGCTTTTTCTTAAGCTAAAAACTAGTGAAGAATTATGAGTTACAGAATTCTGAGTAAATTGTTGACCAAAATATGATTCACACTCAACAATTTCTTGTGTATTTCTCAAGCTATGATATCATAGAAGACAAGCTAGCTCTATGTTACTGTCTGTTCCCCTGCTCTGTAGTCTTGTTCACACTGCTTGTTTGCTAATATAGGGCCGGGCTCGTGTAGCACAAAGAATGCAGTCATTTATAGAAAGAAATAAGAAGAAACTCTCTCTTTTCAAGGACAGATTAATTGATCAACTTATGTGCTAAGATTAAGCTTTTTTTCGTTTTCTAGATAAAATGGCACCACATTGAGACTGTGTTGTGTTCAAAGTTTGATGCTTGTCTTGAGCATCTCCATCAGCCGTGACTTCTAATCTATTGCAATTTTGTCTAATCCATAAGTAGAGATGGGCAAAAGACCAGCTTAAACTATTTAGTGGAATTTATAAAATATCGTAACATAAGCCAATATGTATGGGTTGACGGGTTTGACACATATGTTATTGGATCGAACTTGTGCACACGCGTAGCTACTTTTGGTTTTGATTGCTATTTAAACATTAGTTATGGAATCAAGAGCAATGATATATATCAACTTGGAGGTACATCAACATGTATCAAATATCGATTGTGGTTGGTAAATTATCGTTTATATATCAACTGTATATTGACAAAATCTCTTGTATAAGTAATTATCGATATGACTTCCATGATCGAAAGAATTTGGGCTACATCCCAAAAATTAGGGTATTTTGAGGTAAACTTAAGGAGTGTGCGAAAATGGATTGTGACCCGAATGATGATTTATGACACGATATATAAATAAGTACATTCCATCATTTCCACTAATTAAAATGAATTTCACTTTGAATTATTATAGTACAAACTGAGCAAATTAAGTTTACAAAATTATCTAAGAATTATGATATTTTAAACCCCCAGTAAGTATATCCAGGCCCAGCCCATCCCAGGCCCCCCCCCATTTCATAAACGTCTACGATTATGAAAACAATACGAAACCCTACCGCCGAATTGACCATTTCCATTTCACTTGAGACGGCGGTGACCTGAAGGAAGCGAAGATGAGTAAAGGTGCAGCAGCAGGTGTGAGAGGGGGGAAGAAGAAGACCGCAACGTTCGTTATCGACTGCGCAAAGCCTGTCGAAGATAAAATTATGGAGATTGCTTCTCTCGAGAAGTTCCTTCAGGAGAGAATCAAGGTAGGTGGTAAAACCGGTGTCCTCGGTGAATCTATCATCGTCACTCGGGATAAAAACAAGATCTCTGTTACTGCCAATAACGATTTCTCCAAGAGGTGATTCTTTTCTCCATCTTGTCTACTTTTTTATACATTTTCATTTGCTGTAGTCAGAAAAAATACAAGAAATGAGTGAAATGGTGATTTTCTGTCCGAATTTTAGGTTTTTGGCAGCATTTCATATTACATGTTTTTCTATCACAATGAACTTATTCTTCTTCATTCATTACATTCTATAATTAATGAAATACAAATACTTGTTCTTTGTGACAAATTCACAATTTTGTAAGATATTTTTAGCTTGTTGTTGCTGCTATTTTTGAATCTCTAGCCTTCCTTACTTTGCTTATATAACCAGTTATCGTGGGAATACCTACATATAGTGAGAAATACTGATTTATGGTTGTTTTGTCATATTTCATCTGTCAGCAAACAGATATAGAAATAGGGTTTAGGTTTAGGTTTGGGGATTAGGGTATTAGAGTTCCTTTTGTGTAGATGGTGAAATTTTTCCCTTTTTGTGATGTAGGTACCTCAAGTATCTAACGAAGAAGTATTTGAAGAAGCATAATGTACGAGATTGGCTTCGTGTAATTGCTTCGAACAAAGACCGTAATGTATACGAGTTGAGGTACTTCAATATTGCTGATCAAGAAGGAGAAGATGAAGAAGATTAAACCCCTACTTACACACACTTTTGTGTTAGTTTTCTTCCTGAATACCCTTTTTCTGTTTCTTATTGATTCTGCAACTCTACATTTGTGTAATTTCCATGTTTCTTAAATGGAAAAAATGAAGAAAGTGATCATTTTTATTTTAATACAAAACTTGGCCAAAAATTCTAGAGTTCACATTTTAATGTTTTAAATATATTACTAAAAATTTAAGTGATTTAGGGTTAAGCTTTGTATTTGTGTGTGTCATTTGGTAATAATATATATAAAATTCTGATGATACAGAGTAGGGTTCACAAATGCCAACCAAAAAGGAGGAGGAATTTGGGGATCTGAAGATGCCCTAATTCTCTAAGACAATCAAGATCCCCAAATCGAGATTCAAGAAACCCTAACTCCGATCTTCCTTCAAACAGAAGAAACAAGACTTGGAAGATTCAAATTCCGGCCACCGCCACTCAAATTCACACATTTAAATCCGCAACCACACTGCGGACTTTCATAGAAGCTATCCAATGGAAAATCGGCGGACAAAACACCGACAGAAAAATCCATCTCTTCGTTAATCTTACTCACACGAATAATATTAAACCAGAACAGTAAAACTTTCACCTGGATGCCGCTCAGATTCGTGATCCTATCCTTTGAAATCGTGCCGGTGATTGTCTTCCAGTACTTAATATCGTACCCCTGTATGGTGAAGTCACAGGTATTGTTCAAATATACAGAAAATCTCCCCGTAGATGGATTTATTTCGTATTTCGTGACGCCTAAAGGCAAAATCCCCACCGGGAAATCGTACGACTGGAGTATTTCGTACACAGTGAGCGTCTCCGCGTCGGATGATTGGGCCAAGACGGCATTTATTGATGCGATCGTCGATAGAAGGAAGAAAAACATCGACATCGACGGCGACGAGAACTTCATCATGATCGAGAATGACAAGATTTTGGATCTCCACGTTCTCGACGTCCACACTGGCAAATTGACAACCATTTTTAATTATTAGGAGTTTCTAAATTCCCATGTTTATAAATAATATTAAAATAAATTATAAATAAATAGTATTAAGAATACCGGCACAAGTATTTCCACCTGTATCGTCATGTATCGGGTTTCCGGATCTACCTGAAAAATTAAAAAAAAACTCTTTTTTTAAAAAAATATAATATCGATCGGAATCGAAACGGTACATCGGACATGTACGAAAACATTGCTAAATTCATTATATTCTTTATTTAAAAAAATTATAAATTAAATATTTTAATTTAGTATTAATATATATTTAATCTTTATAAATAATATTAAATAAATATTATTATATATTTGATATCTCTACACATAATTAGATAAAGTTTAGACTTTAAGTTTTCTAGATTTTTAAATTTGTTCAATATCGATAATATTTTGTTTTATAACATAATGAATATCATATACTTTAATCAAAATTAATTAAAATAAGAAAAAACAATTTTAGCATCTCATTGCAAAAAAAATCTAGTGAAATTACTAAATTAGACATGCAAATCTAATTATAGAAAAATTAACAGAAAAAACCACATGCACATTAAATTAAAAATACAAAAGGGCAAATACGGAAAGTAACCTGTACGTGATTCAGTTGACATCTTTGAGTCTTCTTAAGAGAATATCAAGTGATTTCTTCTTAGGATTAAGCTTACCTCCCCTGGTTCCAAACGAACTAAACAAGCTATCAGATTGATCCCTAAGCTTCTCACAAATCGACACAACTTTCCTATAATCAAGACAATTGTAGCTTCGTTCTCGAATAACCGGGTTCAAAAAACTCTCCGGATGATTACTCAAAAGAAGATTCACCATTTGTCTAGCTTCGACAACGCTCGATTTCAATTCAAACACATCACTTTCAGAAGAAACACAGCTTTGATTCTCTGCAAAAGTTTCAAGCATTCGAATATCGATATCGAGTCCCATGATTGCATTTACATTAAACCTTTTTACTGATTCCGAAAGCAAGGCTGAGATGATCGTCTTCGATATGTGACCGAGAATGTCTTGGATTACTCGTTTAAGAACTGGAGCTGGGAGAATCTGCTGTGCTGTAGAAACTAATGTTTCTAAGAAGATTATGACTTCGTTTGCATACTCGTTGCCTCCTTGAACTGGTTCATCGATAATCCAGTTGATGTTATCTATCAATGAGAGAAATCCATCCACTTTGTGCTTTAGAATACCGGTTAGTGTTTCTTCGGCTGCGTCTCGGGATTTGATTAGAGGAAACTGACGACGACCCCTTTCGATGATTCTAGAAGGGATACCGGAGAGATGAGCAGCATGACCAAAGAAGAAATCACAAGCACGTTCGAAGACTGATATGTTTGCTGCCATTTGCATTGCTTGTGTGACTCCAGAGATTGAGCCAGTGATGGTTTTAAGGAGAGTTTTGTCTAGGACTTCTGTTAATAGCCTGTCTAAATATTTCTTCACCATGTCATAAAACTCAAGCTGGCCAGAATAGGACATGAAGCTTACTGAATCCTCAATGAAAGAACGCACAATTCGACAGCAATCTGGTACACTAGATGAGAAAGGAGCAATATATGGAAATGCAGGCATAATATTCGAAGTCTGAAGCCGAAAAGAGAGCACATTCATCGAATACTCGTACTCCTTTTTCATGTACATTTGCTCAAATTTATCAGCTGCAAGAGCTTCTGTAATCTTCTTGAGGCAATCGGATAATAGAAGTTCATGATATTTATCTCTGTGTTTGCCAAGAACATCAAGTAAAGCATCAATTGGGTACCCAAATCTACGCATAGTGACACCAAGTAAACTCACGTAATCTTTGATCAATAACAAATGATCTGCAGTTTGCATTCTTGAGAACTGATCCTCCAAAACAGAACACATTTTACTAACAGCAGTATCCCATAAACTCTCCAATTCAATTCTGGATATTAATCCATTTCCTGTCCTCAAAACCCGATTTTCAACAATGAAAAATCCAGCAATTTGTGCAAAAAATGTTTGGTGAGATTCAAGAAAAGGCGCCATTGAAGATACCTGGAAATCAGAAGTAAGTTGAAGCTTCCGATTTTCGAAATAGTACTTCTTGAATCTATCTTCAAGGCCGAGAGTCTTGTGTATGTGATAAGCGCGGTAAAGAAGAGTCAAATCCAACCCTAGATTCCCATTTGCTGTATCAGTTCCACCAATCTCTTCATCGTAATCTTCAAGAGCATAAACACAATCTTCCAGATTAAGCGGATTTTGTTCCCCTGCTTGACGCTGTTTAACTTCTTCTTCTCTCTGGCGTGCGGCGGAAGCTTGCCCAATAGCTAACTGACCTAATTTCCGGCTCACAGTTCGAATCTCCACAAGCCAATCTCCGAATTCTTTGTTAACTTTTCTCTCTATGTATGTCTTGATTGCCTGGATCTGCTTCTCCAATATCTTCTTTAGCGTAGACGACGGCGTTTCATCCAGAAACTTCGTCTCAATTGAGTCCAAACATTTCAACGCCATGTAAAACCTATTCTCGGAAATATGAGAATTGGCTTGCGAGCAAATCGCCATAAGTCGAACACAAGAGCTCAGAGAATCAATCGCGAGATTGATATTTGAGCGTTCGTTTCTCGCCTCGATATAGGAATCCAGCGAATTGAGAAGTGGAACGGCGACGTCTTGAAGCTTCGAATTGGATCTGGAAAGCGACGATTTTAAGATATCGGCGTCTGATAGGAGGGATCGAAGATCATCGACGGCTGTGATGAATTCCTGATAGTGAACTCTGCAGAGGTCCTCAATCTCGGATTCCTTGGATCTCATGAAGTTCTTGAGATGGAGTTGTAGTGTGTCTGGTTTTCCAGAGGCGAAAGCCTTCCGAACGAAGGGGCCGAGGTCCTCTCCTTTGAGTATGGCGGCGGAGAGTAGGAGAAGATCTTGCTTGTCGGCGGTTTCCCCGTTCTCAACCGTGGGAATGACATTCCGGCGAGTTTTCGGCGTACTCATCGTGTTTCCTTTGTGCAAACTACTCACCGAAAGAACGTAGACAGTAACATAAAATTAAACTGGTTATAAAATTATTTGTAACTATATTTTGATGTAGTGGGACATCATTTGTCGACATAAAACTGATAAAAATTAAAACAATTTGACTCGATAATTTCATGAGTCAGATTTTCGAGTAAACGTATACTCGATATAAATAATTGTTTATTAATCCAAAATGGATTTGGAGCTATATTAAATGGACATCACCACCGGGATTCGCGGACTCGGATTCGGGGACTCAGATTTGTTAAAGAGTCCGACTCGTTAATATCAATTATTTTTTTAATTAAAATATAAAATTTTAAAAAGACATATGTTGTTAACATGGTTCATAATTAATAATAAATAAAATTATGTTTATCTAATTATATTATACAAAATAATAAATTACTATCACAAATATATATGATAATTAATGTTTAAAACCTGTAAAATGTCGAAATAATTGGTATAAACTATATTATATTTCAATAATACTGATATACAACTAATTTTTTAAACATTAACGAATTATATTAATATATATAAATAAAAATAAATTTAAATAATGACTATTTCAAAATAAATAATAATAAATTTAAATATAAAAAACGGACTTGTGTCCAACAAATGTCTGAGAAGAGTCGGTGTCCTAGAAGGGTGCGACTCGGATTCGGCTTCCCGGGAGAAGAGTCCGTTGAACATAGATTTGGAGCATGAAAGAATGTGGGAACCTAGGGTTTGTTTGGATAAAATATAGGAATGACGATTGTTAAATTATAATAAGATGATCTGAGTATTTGATAAAATTACAATATCATAATTTTCATTTCTATAAAAGTATCAATATATATATAAAAAAATAAAAATTATATGAAAATGAATGATACATTAGCAATTTCACAAATCACGATTATATCAAATTTGGTTTTAAGTTATGAATGATGAAACATGATTTTTTAACTTTAAAGGTACTACTATTCTGTTTTTGTTTGATTTATGTTAAAAAAATAACAATTTTGTAATCACATCTTACCATACCGTACTTTCAATTGACATTCCAAACAAACGTATATTTACGTAAATCAGAATCATAATATTATATTTTTATTAAATATATTTAAAAATTTAACATCATTCTATTCCACACCACCATAATTTTAAAAATATGAACCAAAAAAACGTATCATCTCATATCTTATAACTAATATGTTTACATTGTCTTCATCATATTTTGAATCCAATTCTATAAATCCTATAAATCCAGCAAACAGTTCACAGCTAATAATTTCGTATCTATAAAACCTTCCATATCCCTTTTCGACAGTGTCAAAAGTCGATATGCTCAAACTTTTGAAGCGTGCATAAAAGAAGAAAATGGCCATTTATTTATGATCAAAATTGTTAAGGTCACCTACCTGGCATGTATTTCTGAGAGAACACCAGTGAGAAGAATAATGAGGCAGAGCTTGACGAATGACAACCCCATGAGATTCGACAACGCAAGCGATGTTACTACACAGACAGCAGCCCCAATCAACATCCTTCCTCTCCTTTCATTCGCCATAACCAAAATCCCACCCTTCTTCTTATGTGAAATAATGTACTGCTTCTTTTCTGGTTCCATTTTCACTGCCTCATCATTCTTCTTTAATATCTCTTCTTTTACCTTTCCTTCCAATTCTTCGTATGCTAATTCCTCTTGATTTGGAAGCTGAGGCTGATAATGAGAAAGGAAGATGAAGGGGGATTAGTGAGAATCGTATTAAGACATTGTAATGTACCGGTTTTGAGATGAAAGAAGCATCCATGAGCACACTTTCTGCAACAAATTCGACCCTTTTATCTCCTTCAGTACTGCAATTTAATGTAATAGTCACTGTATTTGGATATTCTGATTACTTCATCAAATGGAAGTAGGAGAAATATTTTACAAACCTTGCATTCATCATCTCTAGTTTCTGTTCACTTTCTTCAGGGTCCTGTAACTGAAGTATCATGATGAAGGCCAATTACTTCAACGAACAAGGAATTACCTGTATTGAAGTTAGGATCTTCTCTGTGTAGAGTTCAGTATCAGGGGTTTTAGGCTGCTCTGGGTTAGAGACATCTGCGAGATTTGTGCTAATAAACTCGGAATCTCGTTTACCCTGTTCGAATGACATCACATCCTGAAGAATTGCACATTCAGTTATTCAATCTACACAATATGGCATTCAAACAACCAAAAAAACAACATGAGAAGCCATATCAAGCGACAGAAATACCGGAACCGAATTATCAAGTAGCTGAATCTTTTCTGTGGAGAGGATTATATCGTTTGGATTAGTTGAGAAATCTCCGGGGGTACAAGCCACACTGGTTTCAATGTCACCCTGAACAAATGTAAATTCAGTCTTAGGAGCCTAATAATTATAGGGCTTTCTCTTTCGAGCAACAAACATAGAACAAAATATCAGTGACAAAACTACCATAATGTGATCTTCAAGTGACACAATCTTTTCAATGGAGATTATATCATCTCCATTTGCAGCATTTATGTTAACATAAATAGACTGCTCAGAATACTCATCTAATGTTCCACCTTCACTATGCTCAGTTCCGTTGATCTGATTTGTTAAATAGTGAATTCAAAATCTCAGCCTTAAAGACTCTCAAAATGTAAAGAGATAATTGATAATACATGAGTTAATGAAGAACACTACCAGCTTGTAATCTTCTTCAAGTGAATGAATATATAAATCTGCTTCTGTTCCCAGAGCTTCATCCTGAAGAAATATTACTTTTCATTAAGAACATTTAGTCCATAATAAACATTTGAAATATAATATCAGAAACTACAGGGATTACCCCTAAGGGATCTTCATGTGATTCAGTATTTTCAATACAACATTCAGAATCGCCATTTTCAACCTTTCCCATGACACAGAGAGACTTAACAGAGGCATCTTCCAATGCTCTTGCACTAATCTCAATTCCCTTTCACAAAAAAAGTTGTACAGGATTTACTGTAACAGTGTACTAAAAAAACAAGAATCGGTAATTCGAAAAAAAAATACCAGCAACGGATTTTCTGTATCGGAATCCCTATCACAATCAAAGCGACAATCAGTTCATTAGAATATCCGAAGAAAAAATCGCAAGTAAGACAAACCTAGCATCCAATGAAGACTGATTAAAAACAGTAAAAATATCCTCATTCTCAGCCTGCTTAGTTTTCTCCGTCGAGGATTTCTCTCTACGGTTTCTCTCTTTCCTCGAAAAAAGACCCGATGTCAAGGCGGTGGTAACCAAAACACCTCCTACCAAAATCACAGCCCCAAGACCGCCAATTTTCACAACCGCATTTTTTCTTTCTGGAACATTCCTAGATATGTTGTTCTCTTCCTCCTCAATGCTCATGATCGATAAATTAATCACGTCGTCGTTGAAAAGTGAAAACGAAATATGGATTTGATAAACGAATCCTCCGTTCAGTTAGTCAACATCAATACTCATCCAGTAAAGTAGTCTGTTGAAGTGTTCACCAGTAAAATCGGAGGTGGACACGGGCAGAGGAGAAGACTCGTTCCAGAGCTGCCAGACTTCCAGTTCGCTGGAAAATTAAGCACCATAATAATAGTAAAAAATAAATATTATATATTAGTAGTGAACCGCCAACATTCTCATTATACTACAATATTCTATTTAGATTATTAAATTTTTATCAAATAATTATCTTATTAAATCAATAATTAATTCTTGATTAAGAGTCATCACATTGTAATATTGAAAACTTTAGATATAAAATTTAAATTATATCTAAATAATATTTAATTTGAAATATATTAAGTAACAATACAAATCATTTGTTTAATGAATGGATCTCAACCGTTAACTGAGGTGGGTAGAAGACAGGTAACAGCTTATATTAAGGGCTCACGTGCAACGCGAGTGGGATGAATTTTTATTTACTCATAAAAAATATAATAATGACAATAAACAAAGTCACTATATTTTGAGTTTGACACTCCCAGAATCCTGTCGTTTTATAGAATGGATAAATAAATAATTACACTATTCTAAATTCAATAATATATTTTGTACTAATTAAATTCAGAGATATTAAATTAGATCTCTATATAGTTAATGAAAGCAGTGCCGTCACTTGATGAGATTCTGAAAACAAAATTATGATTTAAAATTAATTGGGTATCATTGTAATTTTAAAAATAATAATTAATTTTACTCATTCTGCTAAAATTATAATTTATATTTTTTATATAAATATATATTATTATTTTTAGATAAATCACGATGAAGATATCATAATTTTACCAAATATATTTATAAATTCACAATTATTATATTTTAACACACATCACCATACCTCAAATTTAAAAAAATGAACAAAACAAACCCTATGTAAAATCATTATAGACTAATTTTGATATAGAGTGAACTTTCAGAAATTTTTTGTCAAATGATACATGAGTTGTAACATATTTTGGGGATCAAAGTTGGTTATAATAATAAAACTTTTGAGATAAAATTTGTCAAATCAATGTACTAAACCCTAAATATTAGTATTAATATTGATTTATTGATCAAATATGTTGTATAATTAATATTATTTTGTACATAATATATTATAATCTAATGATGCAAAATCAACATCAAAATCAAAATAAACATTGGGATTTAAAAAAGAAACGCACGTGCTTCATTGTAGTAATACATGTGATACAAATCATCAGAACAAAAATAAATAATTGCAAGCCCCTCAACTGAAAAAAATGAATGACTAAAAAAACTCATTGCTGTACACACATGCAAACCTTAATGCTTTGCTATATTTAAGAGATCACAGAATAAAACCATCTCTCCATGTCAATCTATGTTGTATATTCAGTTTCGAATCTTCGTTTTACGTTTCGTTTCAATGCGATGATTATACGCACCTTTAGAAGCAGGTGGTGATGGAGAATGCCCAAATCTTGGTATCATGCTCCTGATCATATCAATAAAACTAAAGTAAGAAATAAAGTTAGCCATAGTGTTAAGCTTTATTAACTGATCACCTGAATCCCGAACGATTATCGTTTACATTATGTTTCCGGCCACATTCCGATTCACCCTGTTTTGAATCCTGGTTCTGGTAAAGAAACTCTGTCCCAGATGAGTCACTCCCGGCATCAACCGATTCAGCATTGTTAGAAGAATGTGTCTGTTTGTAATAATCGTCGCTTTTCGAACTCCAACAAGTTAAAGGGTCTAGTTTGTTCACCATTAGCTTGTCTATCCATGCAGCGTTTTCAAACCGTGAAGGGCTGCTAGCAAGAGATGACCAAACTGGTGAGTTTCTGAGTAGTTCATTGGGACTCAATGGCTGTTTTGTTTGCAGTGGAACCTGTGAAACCAAAGTTCAAACTGATTGCTTTAAGCTTTTTGGTATAATTTTGTTACCTCTATGTTTTCTAATTCTTCCATAGGTTTCCTTAATCCAAAAGGTGATGCTAAACCATTTAAAGGATGAATCTTAGGCTGAAATGGCGATGTCGGCTTTTTACGCTGAACCGGGGTTGATTCTCCTCCATTTTTTCTTGCTAATGCAGCTTTAAGAGTAGAGATCTAGCCAGTAGAGCTTTAGAAATTCAGTAAATTTGGTATTTATGATAGAAAAAGGGAGTTTAAGAACCTGTTCCTTGAGCATTTTAACGTTAGCTGAATCCTTATTTACACTTGCAGCACCAAGTTCAACACTGGCTACACGCTCAGCAAATTTAAGTGTACTGATTGTTTCTCCAATGGCATCAGGCTCAGGGCTTATGTGAACAAACATTAATGTCTTTGCTTGCCCTCCTGATAACAATAATCATCAACTTTCAGAACATTATTTGTAAAAAACTGTGCAAAATAGAAATCATTAGCCTTACCAAGTGAGTCTTGCAGCAATTGAGTTAGCTTGCTGTTTCTATATGGAACGTGTGAGTTCTTTTGAGCAAGAGAGGCTATTACATCACCAAGTGCAGATAGAGATTTATTTATATGCTGAGCTTCTTTAAGTCTATCTCCAGTTACTTCAGATTTGTCGACTCTTTCGCTTCCAGCTAAATCTACTAAATGCATGCATCCCCGGATAAGAATTCCGGTAGTTAAATCTTTTCCTTGAACATGAACTGTTAGACAACTGCAAGATGAAACAAACGAATAAATGTTTTAGCAAAAGAGTTGGTTTTTAAACGTGAAGTTTCATATTCTACTCACCTGTGAGATCGACTACTCCGGTCATTAAGTGCTGTTGCGCCGACTGCACGATTATTTAGTCCCAAGTTCATGAGTTCTATAACGTCAGATGAAGATGAAACACGCACCAAACTAGCATCTGGTACATTTAAGCCTGTTTGAGAGCTGTTTCGAATTTCTAACGTGTTTTAGTCAAGGAAACTACAAAATAAGCTGAAAGGAAGTAAACTTTTGTGGTGATTCATATTGCAAAGGATATCTTTTGCTCAAGCCGTCGGTTAACAGAAGATCCCTGACTTGTTCATTGTAAATCTCTATCATTTGAACAGATATTTCATATGAGTAAGTGTCCTTCCTTTTCTCAGCAAGGAAGAACAAGTCACTCAAGGCTCTGTAGTTTACTCCTTTAGTCATCTGGTTTAAATCTCTTGGTCCAGTCTAAATGATAAGAAGAGTAGCTCTTATATAGAATAAATTCTAGATGTGTAAGACACGCTTTCTTACCATAGTGTATGTTTTACCAGATCCAGTTTGGCCGTAAGCAAAAATGCAAACATTGTACCCATCAAGGGCTGATCTAATTAATGGCTGTGTGTCTGCAAATACTTCCTCTGCAGAAGATTAACAGCACATTTAGAACTGGAAAAGAGACCAGTATAAAAGACACTAGAGGTTATGTTTTAACCTTGAGTTGCAGAATCTCCAAAGACTTTGTTGAAGCTGAAGGATTTCTGTCCTTTACCATTTTTTGACAATGTGTTTATTGTTATAGTCCCTTCGTCAATATGATCCACCGTACTAAGGTAATTGCATTGCCCTGAAAGGAAAGGCCTCACACGACAATAAACTCGAATGCTTCCTGAATGAAATTTCAAACATTGGTTTATAATCAAAACTTTCTTAAAAGATGACAAGAGGAAAAAACTTGTTTTTACCCTTTAATTCTTGAACTTCATTATACAGCTTTCGGTTTTCTTCAAGAACTCTATGATAATTTGATGCAGCATGAGCCAGTTCATTGAGATGGGGGCCTATAAGAGTGCAGATTTTATAAATTGCTTCTAAAGATGACAAGACGAACAAATTTGATCACAATATTCGTACCGAGTCTGTGAAATTCTTCATGGAATTTCATTTGCATGAGTTGCATTCCAGATTTCGCACTAGAAAGAGTTTGCTTAAGCACCTAGTAAGACAAGCCTATATTACCTTAATAAATGAAAGACTTTAAACTTGAAAGTTGAAACTCTCAGCTTTCACTTTATCTTACCTTAATATCTTTATGCTGTTGCTTCAGAATCATTTTGTGCTTTAAGAACATAGTCTCTGAATCTCCACCAAATCTTTTTTTCTTATCTATTATAAGATCTTGAACTGCATCCTCATTTCCTTCAATATGATTCTGATAAGAGAATCATTTGTTATCAAGAGATTTTTCTATTATGTAGTTAGTTTCATGTTTCTGCAATCAAGAAGGCACCTACCTGTGCGCTGCATGAACACCCCGATGTCGACACAATGCTAGCGTTGGAGTCTCTAGAAACAGACTTTTTCTGCAAAATTTAAAGCGTTCATGATTTAAACTTCTTTTCATTGAAAAAATACTAAATTGCACAAACAAACAAGTCTCGGATAGACCGAAAAGCACCATTTCAGTTTGAGTTGCAATGTGATCTTCAAGCTGTTCCATGACCTTACGTATCAACGACTCCACAAACTGTAAGACAGAAGAACTTATCAGTTATAATGATGATTGAAAACATGCATCAAGATTCGGTGAAACAATAATAATACCATACATTTGGAATTTCTTCAGAATTTTTGTCAGAGAGAATTGCTCGTAGATACATGCTCAAGGAAGAATTAGTCTACCAAAAAGAACAAAGAAACAATAAGAGAATTTAATCCAAGACTGAAGTTTCATTTTGGACGAGATGGATACCGTTTCATTTGATTCTTCATTCACTATTTTTTCTTGTTTGGATGTGTTCCTTGACAAGCAACTTGTGAATGGTTCGGAGTTTTTTCGAATAAACGATTTTGTAGATGTAACCGGCTTCATATTTCCACCATATTTCCAAACTCCTTGTCCTCCCCCCTTTTTCCATTCATGGTAGGACTTCAGGGCCAACACAGAGTTCACAACCCTTGAAATATTTCCACCCTGTCAAACGGGTAAGTGATGTCGAATCAAGGTTTTACACACATATCTCAAATATATGATTTACACCTACCTGCTGTAGATCAGGAGCATCAAATGTAGGCAAACCCATCTCTTGACTTGCTACAAGGAAGTTCCTTAGGTTCTCAAAGTGCTGATAAGCTGTCAAAGCAGCACCATCTGGTATAAGAGCAGAATCATATGGGATCTCGACCACCTGAAACAAATAGATCATGCAATTTATAAGTTAATTCTTCTTGCAAATGGAAAAAAGAAATTGGGTAAGAATCAAATGTAGGCTAGACCTTCTGTACAGCACCATGTTGGATTTTATTCAGTGCTTTGCAAAGTATGATCCCGGTCCTTAATCCAACCCTAAATTCTTCCTCAGAAGGTTCAGTCGGTAGCTCTTTTGAACCAACTACTCCAACAACTTCTCTTAGCCAAGCAGCAGCTTCATGCCTCCTTATCACTGGAACCAGACAAGTAGGCTTCTTATACAAAAATGAAAAGAATCTCAATATGTACAAACTCACTAAAATTTCCAAAACTGCTTCAGGAAGTGAGATCATCAAAAGATGACGATTTCACATGAAAAAAACATAATAACTTGATGTAAAAGATTAATCTTGAATTAGCACTCTTTTTCTTGAGAAATAGATACATTTGTCGAAAAGCTTCCATCACCGATTACCATAATTCCATAACCAAATCATTCAAACAAAAATTATTTTCCTAATATAAGATCCCCGAAAAATCATTGAAAGAACTTCAAATTCTTCAAGCATTCCCAGATCACGATCAGGATTAAAACACATATCCTTACCTCCTTCTTCAACTCTCCGAACATCAACCAGATCACGGCTCCGATCACCATGCTCTCGAAGAATATTCACCACAACCGCCTCTGTTGAGGACTTCAACCCATCACCTTTAATCGTAACCGCTCCCATTTCTTGATCTCGATATTCAGAAGAAATCGAGATTTTTCACTTCCTCTGGAAAGAAGAAGACTAAGCGAGAAAGCTCATTGGGTATGATTCTCTTCTACAAAAGGGTCGACGTTATGTTGCTTGAGTAATACTGCCGTTTTCTTGAGTGATATATACACCGAACCTCGCTCCATACCTAAGGCTCGGTTGTTCTCAGGTCCTTCATTTTCACTGTTTTCCCTTATTTGTCCCCTATTTGTAATTTCATTTTAGAGTTTGAACTTTGAACTATTTGAATTTTTTAAACATTGCCTCAAGATTTAATGATTAATTACCTATTTTAATATTAGGTTAATAATTAGATGTTAGTATTACTCTTACGATAACTAGATTTCAAATCCATATCACTCTATTACTATACAAATTAGTTGGACTTGAGGTTGTTAAGAAATGCGAACAATTCGTAAATACACGTAGTTGAACTCTCTTATTCGTATTTGTTCGTTGAAATTAAAATATGGTACAATGTTTGAACAACAAAACGAGTATACATAAAAACTTAAACGAACACGAAGAATATATTCGCGAATATTCAAATTTGAGTATTTTTTATATCATTTCTGCACAAACACAAACGAACGGATCCATATAGGAACCCGATACACAAAACGAACAAATCCAAACACAAATAAATATGAATATGAACAATATTCGAACAAGTTTTTCCGTTCGACTTACAATATGAATAAATATAAATAAGACAAATTTGGCTCGTTTCGATCAAATAATGACCCTAGTACTAAAATATATATATGTCACTCAAAATTCAAAACTAAAGAAGTAATCTGCAAAATTTCAGAATTATGATTTATGTAACGCAAAAAATCTTTTCATATAAAGACAATGCAATCAAAATTACATAGTTTGATTATTAATGGAACATCTTTTATACGATAAATTGCACTTCTATAACTTTAACTTTCATATTATATGATTAATGTTGTAATATTTAACCATAGATGAAACAGTAAATGATCATGCTTAACTTTCATCTAAATATAAATATGCATAGAATGAAAAGTAAAAATATATTTTTAATATATTGCAACAATAAATAATGAAAGTGGATATCTTAAATAACATTTAATATGTTGTCTAAATTGTAAGGATATTAATCCCAAATAAAAAATATTTATTTTGAATTTTGAAAATAACAATAATGGATGTTGTAGAATGTGCAATTACTATTTTGTATAGACATAAAATAATTGCAATGTTTATTTAGGTAAAGAATTAAATTCATTATCCAACAACATAAAATTAAGATGTTGACATTTATTTAATGTGAGAGGGTGTTTTCGTCATTTACTCAATTGAAACGGTCGAAATTTCGAATGCCAGGTTCGGGATCGCCCGGGCCTGGTCTTTAGGAGAACGTGTTGATCGGGTGGAGAATAAATCACATGTGAGCGGCTGCATTACTATATAGCTGCACCGCACTCCCTGTAAAGGAAAAGCGAAAGCAGCTTCCACGTGTAGGATAATTACTGGACAAAGAAAAGAGTAAGGCCATAACCGTTGTATAGCACTTTTCTATCAAATGAAAAACCAATAAGATTTGGAAGGGCTTTGTTTTGGGCCATCCTAATAAGGCTTTGTCCAGGCCCCCATTAATTTATCCAAAACTTCAGTATTTAAATTTTAATATTTGTTTATAAATTTGATGTGCATTTTTGTTCAAAAATGATATATTTTGTATTCAAACTTTAAGATTTTTATAAATTTAGTTTTATAATTTTGTAATATTTGATATATCATATCTTAGTGATAAAATATGTCACTGAAATTTAATTTTAATCGAGAATCTCATTTTTGAAAATATAAATTTTTTAAAGATTCTGTTATTTTAATACTTTGGGAAGTATAATTGTTAGGATCACCAAATTTTAGACGGAAAATGACGGTCTTGGTCCTCAAATTTTGTTGATTTTGATAAATTTGATCCCCAAATTATTTTTTAGCGTATAGAGTCTCCAAACTTCAATTAATTGACAATATTCATCTCATAGTTTGTAAAATTTGACAAATTCAATCCCCAAAGTTTAAAAAATGCAAAATAAGTTCTCATTATTTACGTTTGGTGGCAAAACTAGTCACCAAATTTGGGGAATTTGGCGAAATTAGTCCATAAATTATTTAACGGCCGTTAGGATTTACGTTTTTCAAAACGTTGAGGAACACTATTAGGGACTTTTTTTGCCAAAACTCTGGAATTATGAGGATCAAATACGCCATTGTTTTTGTTTGGGGACTAACATTGCCGAAATTGAAGAGTTTTGGGACTAATATTGCCAATTTTGATAAACAATGGGGACTAGTTTTGCCAAATAATACAAAAGTTGGGAACATGTTCTGCTATTCTAAAATTTTGGGGTTCAAAATTGCCAAAATTTTAAAATGATGGGAACTCAATTTGCCATTATCCCTAAGCAATGAGGACTATATTTGCGCATCTCCCAATTTTAGAACTAAAATTATCAAAAATATGAAACAATAAAGATCAAATTTGTATATCATCTCACTTAATCCTAAATATTCTAAAATTTAATTCTATCAAGGCAAAATAACATTTTGTATACTTATAAATATTTAAAAATTACACTGATGAATTAAAAATCAAATTTACTTAAAACCATATTTAAAATTTAACTATATGGTAAAGCATTAATTAAACTTTAATGTGAAACATATTCTATTTTACACCTAAATCTTATCATCATCATCTTAATCTGATACACTACAAATTCCAAGCCATTTAAGCAATCTAAAGACAGAAAAGTTAACTGGAGAAACTTTGAACCTCAGAAATACATCTTCACAATGTGTGATGTTGTGAATCCGGAGGGAAAATAGTCGTAACTAGGAAACGATGAATCATTTCGAAGCTCGTAAATGTGATTACAGCAGCCGGGGTTGTCCTTATCAGATTCGTCCCACATCCTCGATAGAAACCGAGCATCCCTTCTTGCTTAAATATTTTCGTAACACAGTCGATAACCCCGGAATACATCTTCTCCGTGTGTTGTCCTTGTGCTTGGAGTCTCGAACGAACAACCTGATAAGATCCAAACAGAATGAAAAATGCTTCGTAATATTGATACACGATTCGTATAATGTTCGAAAATAACCTCATGGGGATAAGTAAGTGTGGATGCGAAGATTTTTGAAACTGATGAAGCTAAAGCAACATCTCTTGCACTGAGTTTATCAGGAGTAGTGTTATCTATCATGTACATAAAGAAAAGTAAGCTTTATGATTTCGGTATGGATCGAGCATTAAAGAAAGATATGGAACGAGAGTATTTATATCGTAATACCGCGATAAGCCAAGTAAGATTTGGTCTTCTCATAAGTGGGGAACTGGATTGCAACGTGACTAATACCTGCCAAAGCAGGGACAATACCACTGTATACCAAGACGATAAGGGATGCGGGCATATAATTCGAACCGAGCTTTAGAATTTTTGCATGATATCGTCAAAGAGAAAGTTTGTTTACCTATATAGTCCACGAATCCCCTCTTCGTGTGCAATTCTACGAAGGGCAGATAGCGTGCTCTTATACGGCACAACCCCTTTTTTCAATCCTTGTGTCTGAAGACAGTAAACAAAATATATTGCAGAAGTAAAAATAACCCAAAAAGCATGAAAAAACTTAGAATACTTGAAGCCTTGTCTTCACAACCCAAAGAGGATTACAGACAATAGTTGTAGCTGCTCCCGCACCAGAAGCAGCTATCATGTTCGCACCGATCGAAAGCTGATGATTAACATCTATTTCCAAAACACAAACAAGGTGAACTTCAGTAGAAATGCAAATAAATTTCTCCCACAAAGACATAAGATTCAATTAATGCTCAAGCACAAAAGAACAAGCCTAGAGTAGTAGAACGAGAGTTACACTTACCATCAGCACCAAGGTAGCTCTTCAATTGATCATAAACAGTAAAATATACCTGCAAAACTTCACTGATCATCTTTAACAGAAAATATATTGTCTTGGTGCCATCTAATGAAGCATCATATATTCCAAATCTTAATGAAGCAAGATTCATTACCGCCCAATTAGGAAGTAAAGCGATAACTGTAGGAGCGAGCCCCCGGTACATGCCACGTATACCCTCCTTTTGTATTATCTGCTCCAAGCTACCTAATATAAGGCTACCTACCAAAGTATAAAAATCCAAAATCTCATTATCATAAGCATAACAAAAAAGTCAATTGTGCAAAGATATCAATGGCTTTACCTCTAAATTTTGCATTAGTAGTCAGCTGGGGCAATCCATGGACCTGAAACCTAGTCTTTATAACATCTAAAGGGCAGACAAAAGTGGCTGCGATCACTCCTGAAAATCTCAGATAAACACTTTACTTGATAAACTCATTCCAATCTATGAAAAATAATCAAATTGACCTAACAAATATACTTACCAGCCGCAGCACCCGCCCCCGCGTTGCAAAGTAGCGTCTTGGGACTAGGTCCGTGCGTACGATCGACCATATCGAGATTCACACCAATTCACCGGAATAAAATCGGCTAAATTCAAGAAAATCAATTGAAAGACACTTTCACTGTCTAAAAGGGCGCCGCCGGCACCTGTTTCAGAGTCCTCCCCCAATACGCTGATGAACAACCGTAGCATGGACAGGCGACTTGTTTGAGGGAAATCGGTTGGGAAAGGGAAATGAATGTATTGGAGTCCGATCAAAGAGTCAGAGTCTAACAGCTATCAAACAGATCAAAATTCAATAGTACTTTTTGGTTTGTGGCTGCAGGGTTTTGGGAGAATAATTAATTAGTAGACCAGGAAGAACAAACTCAAAGACTACGGCGTATCCAAATTTGGCATAGATTATAATTCAGACACTACTTTCAAATGTTTAAAAATTGTCTTAATATGATTATTGTTGTGGTCTAAAAATCGGGGTATCAACAGTCGTTTGGTTCGTTACAAGACGAACTCGGTTTTAATTTGTTTAGTATGGGAGAAATAATTGTGAATAAAACATAAAATGACATGACAAATTTAGAGTGGAAAACCCATGAAAAATAGGGAAAAAACTACTTAACTAAGAGTTAGAAAAACTCTTAGTCGATTCACTAATCAAACAGTTCATTACAAAGTATGATGATTAATTCCATGATCACAAGAAAGAGAAAGAACTTAAGAAAATACAGCAGGAGCCGAGAGGAGAATCATTTCTTCCGTTTCCGAAGTGTTCCTTTTATACGTCTCCCCAGCTGTGTGAATACTATGGTGTCGTTTTGTGCTTGTCCCATGCGGCTAGGTCGGTCCATGTCGGGCGGGAAAACCGCCGGGCATGACCCTATATGGCTGCGCGGCGCCAGGTCTTTCGGCACTGCTAACCGATTATCTCTCGACCGGAAGAAGGTTCGTACGATTCTGTCAGACACTTTGTCAGAGGTTGTTGTCACATGTTGAGAAATATAGATGGCCCGAAGCACAGTCTGCGTGATCTGAACCGATTGGTCCCGATGAGGGAAAACCCGCACGATTATGACCTTCGGTCTCCGATCGCTAAGCACGGGCTTTCGGGCCCGTCTGTTCTCGTCGGGCTGTCCGTTCACGGAAGTTGGATTTAGGGGTCTTTAAATTCGGCTTATGTCACTTGGACTGTCCTGACAAGGCTTGGACCTAACCTGGTTCAAGGTATCGGATTCCGAAGGTCTCATCAATTATTAGCATTGATTCATTTATTATATTTCTAAAATCCAATCAATTTTACATAATAAAGAGCTCGAATATAACCTATAAAAAATAATAAATTACATCATAAAAAATTAATACATATTACATCAAACTTACAACGTAGACCACCTAACGAGTTACATTTGACAATTCAAATAATTGAATTATCAACCGATAAATTTCATTTAATTAGACAAACTCTCAAGAAGGATACTCAGATTTTTCTAAAACCATTCTGCTACTATATTAGATTTTTAGAGTCTGATCGATTTCATGTAGAACTATACTCGAATATAACATATTAGAGAAAAAAGATAACCCGTTAACAAATCATTTAAAAATCCAAACAACACCTATATTTTGTCCGATACCACGAGTTATACCAAATCAACAAAGAGCACTAGTTCAATTTCTAGTAATTCTCCCCACTATTAAGTATTACAAGCTACAGGTTATTACACATCCAAACTACAAGAACACCAGAATTTACTTAAAACTTCATACCTATCATGCACCACTTAAACTAAATGTCACTCAAGTAGCATAAATCCAGCTCGTTTCTCTTCGAATGAGTATTCCCGTTCATCGAAAGCATTTATTCGTCTAGATACCATCGAAGGCAATAAATGTATACTTACTTGTGTTGTCTGAGGATCTTTATTCTCAACCTCAGCTCTATAAATGATCTTTGGAGGTGTAGATAGTGCCATTTGATAAGTTGAAGGCCCCTTTTGATGTTGATGAGCCATTTTCTTCATGAATCCTCCTGATGGATTCTTTGCCTTCGATGGCTTTTCGCAAGAAACGGGAGCGAACGGGTTTCGAACCGCAACAAACTGTGCTTTATGCGGATTCGTAGAACGTTTTGCAGGACCATGAACCATGACTGGAACTGTCCTTGTCCTCTCTGCAATTAAAGAAAATTTGCAAGATATAAAATAGAAGCATGCTGGTTCTGATAAAGTCGAGACATACTCAAAGTTCGAACCCGAGATTTCAGCTGATTCCGAGTGCGATAAGGAATGAGAAATGGTCATAAAAAGGATCAAGAATGAGAAGAACTTAGACAAATTATCAGAGAAATTTTACCAGTCAAAGCAGAAGAGTATCTTTTATTATTGGCATCGTTCTTCTTGCCGTTTCTTCCATTAGGCGGCGTTGGAGTCATTAAATTCCGACTGCTTGATTGTCGCTGTTGGTGCTTTGTTGGAGTTAGATTTGAGCCATAAAGAGCTTCCTGTTCTGCTATAATTTGTACTTGAAGTTTCTTTTGTTCCTGGAGAAATAAACAAATCACAAATGCAAACAAAAGCTTCAAGGTGTAGCAGTTTTCATAACATACCCTTTGTCTTCTTTGCTCAAGTTCTTTTTCTTTCCGAATTTCCATGTACTCTTTAAGCATGGAAGGAACATGAACCTAAATGCAGCAAAGAAAAACACAATGCAAATGAAGTAATGAGCGATAATGTTCAGGCAAACTCGTGCCGATTCAGTTCGAATATATGAAAAATGGTCATCGAGCACGGGGGACCGTATTAGTATCTTAGCNGTACAACACCTATGAAAGAAAACATCAAAATGGAAATCTGATTGAATGCGTTTATTGACTTCAAAATTCGTTGCATAATACAATGAAGATACAATAAAAAAGGGAATACCCCACATCCTGATCCATTTTATTGAATGAGAAATCCACGATACCCCAAAACTAGAACTTACGTTGTTTAATGACTCAAAGAAAAACACAAATCCTAACCTTCGCGACTTATATTTTCAAACCCAAGAATTAAATGCGATCATCCACGCTGACTTCAAACACAAATGGCAACACAAACTCCGCTCTCCTGCTGAAACTAGCCAATCCAAACAGATTTCTTTCTTTTTTAAAAAAAAGAAGGATAATTAGTAGAAATTTGATTGTATACCAGCAAAAATTAGAAGAAAAGAACCAGAAGAAACCGCTCGTTGGACAAGAACCCTGGATCAGAAAAGAATGCGAAAAGTAGGGGGGATCCGGATTTCGGAAGAAGCAAGAAGACCAGTCGACCGTTAAGAAATAAGAATCCATATTTTAAGGGAATTCCCTCCCCTCCATTCTTTATTGTTCAAATTTAATGAGATTCCACTTCATTGATTGAGGTTTCTGACAGAATTCTATTCAATTATTATTTTTTGAATAATTTTGCCGTTTCTTATTTTCATATTTTTTATATTCGCTAAAATTCAAGAAAATTACTTATGTATTTCTAAAATTTTATTAATTTTGATAAATTTAATCTCATAATTTATAATAATATATTTAATCAACAAATTTTAAAATTTTGGTAAATTTTATCTTATATTTTTGAAATTTTTGATAAATAAAATCCATAAAATATCAAATCAATCATTGAAATTTAATTTTAATAAAAAATACAAATTCAAAACTTTAATGATCAATTATATCCTATATATATATATACTAAATTTTAAGAATTATTTTTACCAAAATTTATAAAATATAGAAACCAATTTTGACATTTTAATACGAAGATCACAATAACTACAATTATAAAATTTTAAAAACTAAAATAGACAACAAATTTGCATTCTAGGTATTTTAAATTTTCAATATATCAAAAATTTGGGATGATCTAAAAATAGAAAGGTTTAAGCTGTATAATCTAATGAAATTATGAGAAACATTGATCTATATAACACAAAAATATAACATAGTGATTCTGTTTTGTGTAATTAAATAAGAAAAGCAACACGATAAAGAACATTAAATGATAAGATTGATTACCAATGAGTAGCAATAACAAAATTGTGGGGCAGATCTCCTCACCATCTACTGTTGTTTCCCCGACCTCCTCCTCCTCTTCCACCTCGCCCACCGGAGAATCTCCGACCACCAAAACCACCACGGCCTCTGCCGCTTCCACCACCACCACCACCGCCAAATCGCATTCTCGACTCTTCCTTTTCTTGCAACGGTGGCAAGGTCTTCACAACTTCTAACTGCACAGAATCAGCGTTTTCCTGGCCTGAAATCCCCATAACATCAGTTCAAATCACCAACTCATCGCACACAAATTGAACAGAACAAAAGGTTATTAGCAAACCTGAAAGGAAATCATCTAAATCTTTTGAAGCAACATCGAACACAGCACCGTTTCCATCGGCAGTCAGGGCGAAGCCTTTAATCGATTCAACTTTATTTTCAGGGAGGAATCTTCTAAGGATTCCGTAAGCAAATCTGATAAAAAAACTCAGAAGGATAAGCAAGTAATATTCATTGGGAGAGGAAAATTCGCTTACGATGGTGAATAGATTGGCCTTCCACATTGAAGAAGAACAGTAACATAGTTATCCATAGAACTAAGAAGAGATCGAGTCTTGATCTCTTTGTAACCCTGAAGGAAATCATAACTCGAAATATTAATACGAACAATCGAACAAAATTTAGGCAATGACTGAAAAATAGGATAAAAAGCGCAACTCACAGAAGCATTTGCTAGAGCCTTAGAAAGAAGGTCTGTGGCAGATAGACCTGATGAGCGCAGAAGCTCTTCAGCAGCAGCTTTGAATATAGGGATGACACTGCAAGTTTTAAGAGTTATCAAGAGTATTAGATTCTCTAGTGGTAAATAAACCATACAAAATTAAATAAGCACCTATCAGAGATTGAAGTAATGCTTTCAGAAGCTTCGGTGCCGGCAGCTTTAGCTATATCAGCTGGCTGTGGAGCTGATGCATGCTCAAATTTTACCCCTGATTCTCGTTCTATTCTAGAGAAATTTGACCTCCTTGGATCATATAGCATCACAGAAACACCGGATTTCCCTAAAAAACAAAGAAACAGTTATAATTCAATCACCATATGTATCCTTCTCTAAGCATAAAAACCATACCAGCTCTGCCGGTTCTTCCCGACCTATGAATGTATGCTTCCACATCACGAGGTGGTTCACACTATAAAGGTGCAAAATTTCAAAATAAAGAAAAATAAAGACCAAGGACAAGGATAACAAAATAACAGCACAACATACCTGAATAATTAACTGGACATCATCGATATCTAACCCTCGTGCAGCAACATTTGTAGCCACAAGAGTTGAAAATTTACCAGATCTAAATCCAGCAATAGTGACCTAACAAAAATCATAAAGTAATTAGAACATGAAATTGTATCGTACAATGTAACATAACAGAGCAAGTTCAAGAACCATACAGTGCATAAGTGCAATAATTAAATAAAATGATTTTTAATCACAAAACTCACCTCACGTGTGGTCTGTTGTATGTCTCCATGCAAAGCACGCGCTCCAGGAAGTAATCCAGTGAGGGTAGAGGCAGAATCCTTTGTCTCAGTGAAAATGATAGTGCGACCTCCCCTGTTTAATAATTTAAAATGAAATTTCCATACCAACACTAGAATAAAATAACAAGATGGGGATCCCAAGATAAGGAAGGGCCAGATTTGAGAACCGACCTTCTATAGCAGCGGATGATGTCAGGTATCAGCTGGGATCTAGCAGACTCAGAGCAGGGAATCACAATGTGTCTTACGCTTGTACTAGCCTTCATTTTCTCATTCCCAACAAGATCAACTGTTTTTTTATTTGGTTTCAAAAACTTGGAAGAAATCTGAGAAAGAACATCTATTTAGAACACAAAATGGCAAAAACGACATTGGGATAAAATTTTTAAAAAGTTAAAGAAGTTGAATACATGCTTAACCCAGGCGGGGAATGTTGCACTGAAAAGAAGTGTCTGAACTTTGTTCGCATCCTCTACTTTGCCTTCAGAAATAGACAACAAAATATTGAGTAAATAAAACAAGGATTAAACTTGCACAAGCATATGAAGAGGATCAGAATAAATGGATATAAACTGAAGAACGTATAAAATAAATTCCCAAAAATCTTCATAAATTATTACCTAAAATAAATTCAACATCTTCCACAAAATTCATCCTCAGCATTTCATCTGCCTCGTCTAATACACGGAACTTCAGAGCTCTCAGATCAATATTACCTCTCTCAATGTGATCCTGAGAAGCAGTAACACAGACAACATATAATGTAAGCTAAACTGTCAAATTATAAAATACAAGAAAAACCAACCTTGATGCGTCCTGGTGTTCCAACAACAATGTCAACGCCTCTTTTCAACTGAAATTGCTGAGGCTGCATTGGAGCGCCACCATAGACACAACAAGCGCTCAAGCCTACTGCCTTACCATAGCTTTCAAAATCTGCGGATACCTAAATTAAAGAAAATGAACTGATTAATTAAACTACAGTAACAACCAAAATCATGGTCATAACTTGGATTGAGACAAAGTAACATTTATTTGATAAATACTTGGGATTAAACATAAAACTAGCTTGCTTTACCTGTGTAGCAAGCTCTCTAGTGGGTAAAAGTACAATAGCACTAGGCACCCTTCCATATCCAGTCTTTCTTGATTGGTTCTCAGGCCCATTGATCAAAGACTCCAAAATTGGTAAGACAAAGGCCAAAGTTTTACCCTAATTGGAGCAAAGCATGACAGTTAGATCAGATAGAACAACAAAAAGAAATTGTATTTTTGTAATTGAGAGCACATTCCAGTTCAAATAATGGGCGCATAAGGACCTAATCAACGAATTTCCTTTCATGTAACGAGAAAGCCCTAACCTGACCAGTGCGTGCTCTTCCGACCAAATCTGAGCCATCAAAAATCATATTAAAAGTCATCGCTTGGATAGGAAAAAGAGACTCAATCCCCTTCGCCTTCAAAGCATCCCTCAAAGGCTTAGAAACGCGGAAATTGGAGACAGCATTCGGATTCTCTTCTATTTCTTCGCTATCTTCAATCTTCATCTTTTTTCTCTTCTTACTGATATCATTCATTGGCTCTCCACTCTCAGAGCTAGTTTCGCTCCTATCCTCATTACCATCGTCGCTTTCAATTCCAACAATCTTCCGCTTCTTGTCCTTCTTATTCTTACCCAAACTAGACTCGTCAGGGTCTGTCTCTGAACCCGCTTTAACCTTTCTCTTTGACTTTTTCTCCTTCTTGATCTTAGCTTCTAAGTCTATAGTCCCTGCCTCTTTTTCCGCATATTCAGCTTTCTTCAGATTCTTTTTCTTCCCAGCGGATTGGGGTTCTGCCACAACTAAAGAAGGCATGATATCGTACTGGACGGTATCCTAAACAGCGGCGGGAGGAACTCCGGAAAAAGCAGTTATATATAATCTCCGCCGCTTCCACGAAGAATACCGCAGTTAAACGCAACAAGCAGCAAAGAGGAGTTGTAGGGTTCGCAGATTTATAGGCTACGGCGATGGAGATTTTCAAGATCTTTTATGCTATCAAGGCCTGAAGTTTTAAGGTCCGTTTATTATAAGCCCAGTAACTTTTCGGCCTGGCTCAGCCCAATTAAGNTCCGCCGCTTCCACGAAGAATACCGCAGTTAAACGCAACAAGCAGCAAAGAGGAGTTGTAGGGTTCGCAGATTTATAGGCTACGGCGATGGAGATTTTCAAGATCTTTTATGCTATCAAGGCCTGAAGTTTTAAGGTCCGTTTATTATAAGCCCAGTAACTTTTCGGCCTGGCTCAGCCCAATTAAGTTTGGTTTTCTTATACGACAGGTCCCAAATCTCTTCCTCTCTCTCTGTCGCCGGAGATGAGCGAAACCGCGAAGTTCCGATGCCAGAGGATGGGTTGCGACTCGATTTTCTCCGAGAATGATAATTCAGAGGGATCTTGTACCTATCATGATTCCGTAAGACGTTTATATGCGACAAATATTGTTACGATATTGTGAATTCTTGTTTTAGGTAGCGCTCGACAATGTTTAGTTGATTTTATCAAAGTTCTGTGAGAAAGTATTCTATTTCTGGTCGGGAATAGTACCTTTCATTAGGGTTTAATACCAATAAGAAAGAATTTCTACA
Organism: Utricularia reniformis; assembly: GCA_009725065.1. Lineage (NCBI taxonomy): Eukaryota > Viridiplantae > Streptophyta > Magnoliopsida > Lamiales > Lentibulariaceae > Utricularia > Utricularia reniformis. The sequence goes on from RWGZ01001071.1 coordinate 135,151, forward strand.
TGTTATAACCGACAGATGCATCTGCGTTTACTTTATTCAGTTCTTATTGTTGAGCGTTGATCACTTATTCATAGTTGAACTTCAATGCTCTCCCAAGTAGACTGGATGCATTTTTTTTGATAATTTAGTTATCGCAGCAAACATATGCCTAGAATTACTCCCTTTATGTGCTTTTGTATCGAGCATTCTGTTTACATAATTTAAGAACTAATTGATCTGGTGATCTTTTTAGCTTTCTATGTCTAAGCAGTTTAGTTTATTCTTATAATGATCACTAAATATTCTCTTTTTCGGATATGCGGCTCACATCAACTGCCATTCGATCAATTTTATCAGGGTGTAAGTTCCATAACTAATCTTGTTTTCCTCGACGAATTTGCCTGCTAGCTAGGCGATGCATTTTGTCTTACAATGGCTTACGGTTAGTTGTTTTATTTCTTCAGCCACTATTTCACGATGGAATCAAAGAATGGAGCTGTTGCAAGAAAAAAAGTCATGATTTCAGTTTGTTTATGGAGATTCCAGGGTAATGACTAACCATTTTCACAGTTTGTACAGTTTCCACATTGCAATTTTTGTGCTTTATTTGCGGTTCTTGATGAATGTTAAAAGTGTGATTTTGCATAATATATGTGTTGATCAGAAGTGGGATGTAAGTTGGATTGGTTTATAAAAGGGATTGTGGATCATTATAAATGACTTGTTCAAGTCTTTTATGGTGTGGTCTCATTCTCTTATACATTATATCCGAATTATATCCGAGTACACTCAACACATGAAATTGACCGACGGTAGAAATTCAACAATATGTGCGTACTGATCATTGTGAATCTTTCTTTGGCATGAACTGATTATTATTTATGTTCAAAGCTGCAAAACAGGGAAACACACAACTGAAAAGCCCATAATTGCTAAGAAAGCTGTTGCAGCACCAAAACAACCAGTTTCTTCAACAGTTTCAAATCCTCCTTCTCTTTCTTCTTCAAAAGACAGTTGCTCCAGGTGCTGTCAAGGATTCTTCTGCTCCGATCATGGTATGCTTGCATTTACGATGCTCTTTTAATTGGTTCGGGCCGATTCATCACCATTTTTGCTGTGTACTCTTTTCCAGGTACACAAGTGAAGGAATTCAACACAAATGTACTGAACAAACCTAAACAATCTCCCCAAAAAGCTCAAGAGATGAAGAAGAAGAAGATAATCGACATAAACGAACCCCAGAATTGTAAAAACAAAGGATGTGGTAAACCATTTATAGAGAAAGAGAATCATGAAACAGCATGCAGTTATCATCCCGGACCACCAGTTTTCCACGACAGGATTAAAGGGGTCTGAAACACACATTCTACTTGCAAGTTCTTGATCAACTTTATGGTAATTGTGTTGCTACTTATATAATCTCTTGTTGCTGCAGTGGAAATGCTGTGATGTTCATGTAAATGAATTTGAGGAGTTCATTAGTATACCACCATGTTCTAAGGGATGGCATAATCCGGATCCCGATTCGTAAGCAATGTTCGGAGCTTCGTTGTATTTGTTGGCGGATGTAAGAGCGAACCCCTATTGCAGCTTATGTAAGCATTCAATTTCTAACTTAACCTTGTCTATTTCGAATCAAACTCGAACCTTAAAAAACACTTGAATTCAGATCGATTAGTCATTTACATCGCTAGTATGAATGCATATTTTCACATTTATATGGTTTGTTCGGTTCAATTTTTCAAAATTGTGGTAAGATTGGGGAAATGTGAGATTGTGAATGTGTAATTAATATATATTTATATATTTTTATATATCTTTACAATAAGATCACAATTGGTTTCAACGTTAATGATAAAATCGTAATTTTTTAGCAATAAATTCACCGTAAATTTGTTTGTGTTAAAAAAATCACAATGTGAACATCACATCTCACTGCAAACAAATCCAATAATTCTTGCTCGTACCGATGATGATCTATCATTGCAAAAAAGACGGGGACAAATCTCAATCTACTCAATAAAATAACAAACTCAGAGGTCAGCAAGACTCATCCTTAATCTATAAACATGCAACATTACCAAAACATCAACTAACCGCTGTAGTCTCCTTGAGAGAATTTACTCTCGGAATAATACACAGCCACTACTTGGTTTCCCCCGAATTTTCTACCGTTCAGTCCTTGTCGAGCTTTCGCCGCACCTTCGACATCTGCATACTCTAAAAATACCTGCAAAAAAGGGAACATGAACAAATGAGTTATGACATTGTGGTCTTTGATACATATAAATACACAAACTGTGGAGAAAAACTTGTCTAGGTTGCCTTTTCTGTGATCCACAAACCTTTCCTACTCCTGGTACATATTCGCCACTGCCAAGCGGCCGTGGAATGACGATATTCACCAAAGTTCCTGCATGAAGTTTCAAATGTGTCTTGATTCATGTTTTAATAGGGCATCACAAGAAATTTTAACATGAAAATTTTCGCATTTTATGTGCGCATTCGGAATGTACTGAGATAGGAACACAGTATAAAATAAAATGTAAAATACACTGCAAAAGAGAATAACAGAGTATTACCGAATTCGCTGTGAAAAATAGGTAAAAAATTGTTTTGATAAGAAAATAGGCTACAAAAGAGACTAAGGAGTAAGGGAGGATAAAATGTACTTACCGAATTTCCCACATTCTGTTCTCATGTCCTCGAGTATGTCCTCATAGTCATCGTCATTGTTCAGTTCTTCGACATTAACGACTTCGGTTAGGCAAAGGACCTTTGTAGCAACAAGAGCGGGTTGCAGCATCATCCTCTGCAAAGCAAAGTAATAACCAAATAAACGAACACGTATAAAATAGAATTCGTTCACGCGAATCAACAACTAAATGACTCTTCATCTTATAGAAACATGATTAGAATATTCTACCTTCTTCCTTGAACGAATGAACACGAGATTGACCCCAGAATATATAAACAATTTATAAATAGAATACCTGCAACGCTATCTGCTGTTGTGCATGCAACAATACACTTTCTTGTTCAGGATTAGGCTGTGTAGAACCCTGGTTAGCGCGCCGAACTGTAAGAGTCTTATCACCCATTTTTATTCCATTTAAAGCTGCACAAGCAATATCAGTAACAGATAAATCCTGGTAAACACAAAATGCATAGCCTTTCGAGTTTCCAGTTTCTCTATCTTTGACGAGATCAAATCCTCGAAGAGGTCCAAATGACTCCAGTAGCTCTCTTATCTGTGGTTCAGTGAAGTAGTACGGCAATCCACCTACAAATACTCGATCAGGACCCTCAAGGCCACCTGCGGATCCTGGCATTAGTCCAACAGCAGCAAGATTTAAATTAGAACTCGGTTGACTTGGACCAAGGGCAGCGGCCAGAGAAGGGTTGTAGTCGCTAGGTCTTCTCACTTTAACAGGTCCACCCTGAAAGCTACTTGTTTGTAAAAAACCAATATACAGTGTACAAATGTGCGAACGCCACAAAATGAATAAAAGGGACACTCGTAAATCGCGAGTTTGTTAAAGCATCTTCAGTACCTCAAATATAATCCCATCTAAAGACATTGCATTGCTAGCCTCTTCAACAGATCTCACCTCCACGAAAGCAAACTTCTTTTCATGATTAATATAAACATTAACAACAGCATCCCCTGAAGTCAAAAGGAAGAAGTTAAATACATACAAAAACTAAAGAGGAATTTCCCAAATAAATGGATTTGAAATCTGCAACAACCTGGACCAGCAGTATTTCCTCCAATTGCTGACATAACATGATTAAAGAAGGTAGCAACAGACTGCCAAAGAAACAGTGTTAGGAAAGCCAGTTGATGAGGTTTGCAAAACTGATTAGTCTAAACAAAAATGTACTTTGGGCATAGTGTAAGAGTACATGGTTCCAGATATGAAAGTAAACTAAAGTATATTACAATTGATGAGTGGAACTACAAGTTAATTGATTTGATAACGTGAAGAGAATCTCAGGACTGAGGAGCGAGTGGTAGGTAGGTTCAAATTCAAAAGGCCCAAAAAATGGATACTGTGTTTGGGAAGTATTTCCAAAACACCAGCATGAGACCCACATAAAATTCACATGGTTCAAACCAAATAATAATATGATAAGAATCAGATTACCTGTTCAGTTGCAGTAGGGGGGAGTCCACCAACATAAACTCTTCGGGCATGCCTTGTAGCCTGGCAGAAAGATGAACAATTTACTAAACTGCTCATCAACAAAGAAAACGCACATAACTAAAAGTACCAACCTGTTGGGTCATGGCTTGAAAAGGCATAACAGGGAGTGTTTGAAACTGCAATTCAAGCAGATTTATATTCAAAAAATGAATTAATGAACATGAGTGCTTTTAGATTTAAAAAGATTGGAAACCTGTCCAGCTGCCAAAGGTAGAACATTTTGGAACATCCCTGCAATAGCAGGGACTCCAAGAAATTGGCCTGTGATTGTGAAATATTAAACGCACTGATTAAAAATGAGAATACAAAAGATCATATCCCTTTACTTTTATTATTAACATAAAAACTACCAAGCATGCAATGCCTGGTTGAAGATGGACAAGACCTGTATTGATTCTTCCGTGTACATAAAAGCAACAGATGTCGGCTCACGCCCAGTGTCAGCATAATCAGGCAAGTATCCCAATATTGCTTTCTTAGTTACAAGATAGGACATACAAAACAACAAAGAAACACCAAACACAACAAGAAAGCAAATCCCTTTCAGTTTCAGAGCCAAAATAATTATATTTAAAAGGAATGACAAAGATGGCACCAAGATCCATATCTTGAACAGTAAAGTTGAAAAAACCAGGCATGCTTACATTAAACTCAGAACAACAAATATGAAAGCATTCAGTAAATTGTACCTGTTACACTAGCGGTATTGGGAAGAACCGCATCAACAGGTGCCATGTCAAAACCACTTGCCCTTTTACTGTAAAGTGGGATTTACAAAAATATGAACACAAGTATCATAATAAGACATTTTGCTGATCAATGTTATTTTATTAACCACATAACAACACATCAATGGACCCAAAACTTGGCAATNTGGAAACTAGGGTTCTAATTTCTTCTAATGAATTTATTTGTTTAAATAAAAATACATTCATATTGGGAACAAGAAGAGGAATTAAAACCAAGGCAAAGTCACAATAATTAAAATAAATCACACTATGGAAAAGACATAAATGCCACTAGACGGTTGCTAATGGCAACTAAGGTCCCTCAGTTGACGGCTCTGCAATTCTTCCTAACTTCGCCCTTCTCTATGACTCCAACATTCCCCATTCTCACCATCGCCGCCGCAAACTTCCGGAAAAACAATTTCTCGTTCTTCGAAAACGCAACTACCTTAGATTTGGTCCGTGGATCCTCGTAAAGAGCCTGATCGGATGCGAAAACTCCCCTGCCTTTGACGATCCTCCGATAATAATCGTTGTCGAAGACAGACGCCGTGGAGTCCAGCAATTGACCGGCATTCTTGTTGTTGTGATTTGGACAGTTTTGCTTCAGAACGGCGGAGAATTTAGGATCTAGTGTAGGATCGGTACCGTTTGTTGAGTTGAAATTGCGGAGGCGCGCTTTGAAAGAAGAGCAGTGGGAAAATCCGATTGTGTGGCCCCCGGAGAGTGCGACGAGGTCGTTCACCGATAAGCTTCGGTTAGAAAAGCTCTGAATAAGCTGCGACGTATTCGACGACGGTGCAGGGAGGTTTACGGTCTCGTTTGCTCTCGATATTCTTCCGTCTTTTCTCCCTTTCAATACTCCCCAATTCGGTCCTCCTGCCTGCAAAGGAAAAATCGCCGATTACAATTTCGGCAATCGAAATCTCTCGAGTTTAGGGTTTTACCAAAACGACGACGTCTCGTGCTGCGATGGCTACAATGTCTGCGCACGATACGACTCCTTGGCAGGATTTCTCAAGCTTTTTCTTGGCGTGATCGATGACGTAAAATGCAGCAAGTGAGATATTCGGCGGGCCGTCCTTCTCCGCTTTGTTCCCCGGCGTTGAGTCCACCAATATCGATCCATCGCACCCCTATTCAATCACAGCCGTCCATTAATTACATCTAAATATATATATTATATATATTGTATAATATAAACAACTAAATAATTAATAAATTGTCCTATATTCTATATTCTGGTGATATAACTAATAAGTAATAATAATGTTTCAAATTTCAATCATTGATGAATGAACCGGATATTTAATATTTTTTTAGAAATAGAGTGGTGTGTAATATATAAATAGAGGATAAATTAAAATTTTAATCTAGATTATCCGACATTTAATAAATGGACCTTAAAATTATAAAAAATGTACATGACACGTTAATAATATAGAATATTTAAAAATAATAATTTAATTTAAAAATATAATGACAACAATAACACATATGTTAAAAGATTGGGAATGTGCCATTCCCAATAAAATATATGATTATGAGGTTGTTTGGTTTTACGGTAGCCACTACGGTGCGGTCATCACACCGCAATTTTATTTTCAACAACCAAACGATCTAGGCAATCACGATGACTATACCGGGATTTTTGACGGTCATATACATGCATTGATACATATGACCAATCTACCGTGGTTTGGTAAATTTCAAAATTGTCCTTCAAAATTTATTTAATTCATTTAAAATCAAACTCTAACCAATTTTATTATCATTTCACAAATATTACGTAATTTTCCAAGTTGTTGTTGATCTGCTTTTTTTAGTTTTTTCTTGAAATTAGAGAATTTCTAAAACACTCTTAAAATTGATGTCCACGTCGGGGACATTACCGCCCCTCATAATTGGTGAAAATTTTTAATATATTTTTATTGAAATCGATATATATTTATAAATTGTTTTAATAAAATTATAATTTATATTTCGGTACATCATTGTAAAATAAGTTATTAAAAATTATATCTAAATATTAGTTTATTGTATATGTAATGAACATTTTAATATTTATTCGAGTTATATTTATCTATAACAAATATATTAAATAAATGTTAAAATATATATTTTATTATAATTACGGTAAGATCACCTTAGTTTTTTCAAACAATTTTCTAAATCCCGATCATAATTATCACGGTCATCTCAACGCACGGTAGGATCACAGCACTTCACCGTGATTTTGAAAAGTTAAACTAAATAACCTCACTAATTGATTAAATTGAATATGAAAAAAGTGACTATTATTAAAATTATAAAATAAAAAATATTTAAAACTATAATATGTAGTATAGGATTGAACATGAGTATTATGCATTAGAACACGAGCACACGTATCACATAGTATCTGAAACACAAACTTTTTGAAAAATGAAGTATATGTGCCGCCTAAATTTTAATCATTAAATTTGTATTGTCAAAATTGATTATTTTCATATTTGATAGATAAAAACGTCGCAAATTGAAAACTTCCCATTCTTCGATTCGAATACGGCAATTAGATTATAAACATACGGAGAAGATCATAACATACCCTTATGAAGCAATCATGAAAGAACATTCGAAGAAGACGCGGAGGAACTCTCGAGTCATTCCTAGCCGCCTTTCGAACAGCGTCAAAGACGATTTTCTCAGCCCGAGGGCATGTGTTTGCATAATAGTTAACATCAAGAGCAACCCCAAACTCACATATTCCACTTACCAAAAGCAACACAAAGTAGAACAAACTCATTACTCTAAAATAAGACATATTTTTTAAAAACTCTTAGCCATTTACCTCTATATATATATGATTATGGGGAAGTAGAAATGAAGCATCATTGCCAATATGTCTATTTTTCTTGTTAGATTTGTTGATAACTAATTGATTGATGTTATATTGCAACAAATAATTAAAAGAGTTATTATTGGGACAGATAACTTGTGAATTACTACAAATGATTTAATGACACCACCACATGTTTGAATCTCATTTATTCTTGCTTTTTAGAGAATTTATAATGTGTGGTTAAACTATATTGGTTGGGTTTTGAATTATACAAGTCATCACCCGAATAAAATGGATAATATCGAAACAAGACGCAAATTTAGTCTTCATTGTTTCATGATTTGTCAATTTTGATCTCTAAAATTTTATAATTTTATTTAATGTGATTCTCAAAACATGAATATTACAAAAACAATCCCCATACTTTTTAAGTTGTAGTAAAACCAGTCCTCCAAATCTTGTTTGTATGACATAATTCGATATACTTGGCAAAAATGAACTTTTAGAGACTGATTTTGACACTTTGGATCTTATTTGATAAATATTGCAAATTTAGAAGATTAAAATTTTCAAAACTTTTAAGTTTGCGGACTAAATTTTTCGTTATAAATTATTAAGATCAAATTTATCTGAATTATGAAAGTTTGAGGGTTGAACACATCATTTTACTATAATATCGCACTAGTATAAATTGATTTCTTTTAATTTTGTTTATAATTTATTGCATCATTGTTATTTTTATTTTTAGTCATTTAAATTTTCTAAATTCATAATTATCATTAAAAACGTTACAAATTAAGTAACAACTTACTCTCATATTTGGTTTTTACATACAAAGTTAAATATAATATTGTAAAATATTTCATATCTTTAACCATTTTTAAATTACTCAATTTCTAATGTTTTAGAGGGAAAAATATAAATTTTAAATTTTAAAAATATGAAAATAAAAAATATTTAATAGTATATGTAAATTTATATTTTAGAGTACTGCAGATAGTTTCTAAAAACAGGCAACAATATGGGCTGATCCAATGGGCCTTTCACATTCAGCCCACTAGAAACTAAATAATTGTATAGGGTGATGTTTGCCCACGACCCCCCAACTTACCGGCTGTGTAAATGGTATGCCCTCCAAGTTACGAAATTGCAAATATTGTGCATTTTTTGATAAAAAATATGCATTTACAGCCCTCCAACTTCAATTAAATGCAAATAAGACACCTCAAGTTTCCAATACCGTTTATGTTTGACACTTTAATGAACTCGTAAATTTTTAATATTTCATGCACAATTATCAATCATCAATGATAATTTTTGTATAATTTTTCAAACGGACCCTATTTGCGTACTTTGTGATAAGTTTTCAAACGGTTTTCAACTTACGGAAAACCGAATGCTAAATGTCAGGGGTAAAAAACAAACGGTATTGATAACTTTAGGTGTCATTCTTGCAATTTCGTAAGTTAGAGGGCATGCTCTTTACACAACTCGTAAGTTGGGAGGCTAATTATGCAATTTTCTCTAATTGTATATGAGTTTAGAACCTACCAAGAAGACCAACTAGAATTATTGGATTTGTTTGGTTTAATTTTTTAAAATTGCGGTGTGGTGAGGTGTCGCAAGATATGATGATCGTGAATTTTTAAGTATGTTTGGTAAAATTGTGTTATTATGATCGTGATTTATGTAAAAATACTAATATACCCTTATATATATAATAATAATAAATATAATTATATTATAATTAATATAAGTAAGGGTAAATGAGTTTTTTCTAAAATAACGATGAAGCCACAGCTGGTTTTAACAGCTGTGATGATATCACAATTTTTTAACGATTATCACATCACAATTAAACTTGTGTTTTGAGTGCATTCAAAAAATCACGATTGAACCATCTCACCGCACCTCACCGCACTTTTAATCGTGGTACCAAACAAACTCATTAACTCTTTCAAGAAGATTAGGTAGAATTAAGATAACCCAAAGTTTGACACAAAACAATATCTTTTTTATTTCTCCATTAATTCAATTTGTTTTTTATTGTGCAAACGATACTTGATCAGAAATTGATACTTTTTGGGAGATAGTAGACTCTACCAACGATACTCGTTTTTAATTGATCATACTTGTATTTTATGCAATTCTCAATCAATTTTAATATACATTATCTATTTTATCTATATTTAATAATATTTTATTTAAAAATTTGATATGAGTTGAAAATCATATGCTTACAATAAAGTCAAATCGAATTAATCTAATAAAGTGGGTGTTGCTTAGGCATAACTTGGCTGAGTTTAAAGAGCTCATTGATGAACAAATATATAGCCGTTGGATCACACATATGAGTAATCCAACGACTGTTAGTTTACCTCGGCTAATGGTATTGGAGGGAAAGAATCTAGTTATAAAAAGAAAGTAAACGGTTAAAATATAATTAAAATAATAATATAAAAAAAGAATATTGGTGAGTCGACAAAGTAAGAGTAAGACAAAGCGAAGCTTGTCCATGCTCTCTAGCTATTTAGGATATGGTCCATGCTTCAACATGCTTATGTCTATCCTCTTTCGTTAACAACGTTGAAAAATACCACCATGAAATTGTAACTTTATAATAGTGCATTTAAATATATATATATATATATATACATATATGTTGTAGTCAAGAGATCGGAGGTATTAACAGTAGTTCGATTTTCAATAGAACGAATTCGGTTTTGATTTATTTGAATTGAGGAAACGATATAAAATGGAAACAAACAAAATACACAACGATTTATCGTGGAAAAACTCATTGGAAAATGGAAAAAACCACATGACTAAGAACTATAAATTTTCTTAGCCAATATATTAATCGAATAGTTCATATTACAAACATATTAGGTTAATGAAAATGACTAAGGCAATAAGAAAGCGCGAGAAGAGAAATGAGCAGAGTAACAATCGATTTCGCGCATTTAAAAGATCCTCTCGAGATTGCCTTCAAGCCTCGTATTTATAGAGGGGGAATGTGCATGGAAAACATTCTGTAACCGCCTCTAAAAAAGTTGTTTTCCCATACTGGAAAACATGGCTACGCCCAAAGTGCGAAAAATGTAAGCAGACCCAAAGCGTGGAACGTGTGTTTGTGCCCGAAGCACAGGGCACGTGAGCTGTAACAGTTTAGATCGATCCAAGGGGTCGGCCCCAGGTCTCAGGGTTACATCTAACTCTATCTTCGGTCCTGAAACACAAGGGAGCCTTCGGGCCAATTATTGTTATCCCAAATGGACCAAGTTAGGGATCTTGGGTCGTGTAGGATCGTTTCTTATCAATTGGATTAATCCAATACGATTGGATCCTACCCGATATAGGGTATCCGGTCCAGGAGCCCTCATCAATATACGTGAATACACTTTAAATTAGATGATTTCATATTAACTATAAATATATAAATATGAGTTGATTGTAAATTCTCGTTTTATTATATTTGTTTTTATGTTGAAATATAACAATCGTATCATATTGAAATGACACGGTTTGAATTGATTCATAAGAGATGATGACTAGCATATTCATTGACTTGATCAAATTTTTATGGTGTGATATTTTCTCTCCTATAGAGTACACTCTATTCGTAAGCTTATTTGATTCTATAAATTTTAAAGTATGAATGTTAGATTTTCAAATGTTGTTTGTTAAACAAAATATAATGAAAAAATTATGACGTTGACCTCCAATGTTTAAAATAATGTAAAGATGATATTTCAAAGTTTGTAAATTGCATGCAAATCTCTCGTAGTTTCGAAACAATTCAAAAATAACCATCGATTGAATAATAATAATTTAATTTTTTTCGTATGAATGTTGACATTATATGTTTTTTTTGAAATTTTCAAAGTTTGGAAACCTGGTCATCACATCTTTTTCTACCTAAGAATTCAAATAAAAAATAAGGATAAATTTAAATATTAACGAGGTGTATAATCAAATATAATTTTTTTTGGAATTTCAGAGGAAACCACATAATTCTTAAATTTTGAATACATAATGTTTACAATTTTTAAATATTTGGGGTTAAAACACGTATTATATTACTTTTGAGAATTTTTTTTATGTAATTTATAAATGTTATATGAACCGTATCTACATTATTTTAAAGTTAGATATCATTTACAAACACCAATAAATTAAAAATGTAGAAACCTAAATTGGAAAATATATTGGATTCATTGGACGCGGGACCAGGAATTGAAATAAAGAGAGTCGACTAATTAAATGCTTATCGATTAGGATTGGGGAGCATTTAATTTGGTCAATCAACTTTATTTTAGTATATGCTAATTTAATTATAATAATTAACCTAGTCTATTATATTACATACTACAAGGGTTATCGCATATCTTAGTAGCATAGCCCAATCCTAAAGTCAATAATCTCCAAATATAATCTTAAATCTTGTAAACACATCTAGTTTCATTATATATTATCTCATTATCAAACACATTTATTTTTATTTTAAGCTATTCTATTGACATAACGTTATCACACTAATATATTGTCATTTCTAATCAATCTTTTAAAAATCGATACTAGTCTATATATTGGATGAGTCCACTAGATCTGTATCATGTATACCGTATGTGTATCTAAATAATAAAATAAAATAAATTATTAATATTGAGAAAATACACCGTTTGTTAAATTATTATTAATTTATATTGTTCATATTTTAAAAAAATAAAAATAAAATATTCTACAAACTTTATATTTTTTTTCCTAAATCAAATAAGTTAGATTTGTATGGGCCGATATTTTGTTTAAATACTAATAAAAACCAATACATTTGAAATTTCCTAACGAACAAACTCAAAGATGATCTCACATCTTGTATACGTCAATGTTCATAAAACTCCAAAAACATATCGTAAATATTATTAATGTATTAGTTTTATTGCATATTATATGACGCAAGTATTATAACCAAATATATCTTGTTTTAATTTAATTTAATTTAATTTATTAATTATCTTAATTTTATTACATTCAATCTTTGTCATGCTATAAAACGAAAGTAAATGTAAATACTAAAAACCCTAAATGCAATATTTGAAATATACAGAATAATTTAAATGAGGAATCTGTTATTAATACGTGGAAAATAGTATTAATATTTTATTAAATAAAATGGTATATTTAGTATTTACGCCTTTTGGTTTCACCTTCCCCATATCCTCCCGTCTCGTTGCAGAAGTTGAGAATGCACAAATTCTGTCACTTTCTCTCAACAATGGCTTATACCTTCAGATCACATGCCTAGTTGATCTGAAACTTCACTTCTTCTTCTTCTTCCTCGAATCGGAGAGGTACCGGAGCTCTCTTCTCTCACAAAATGGGAGGACCGGCGCCGCCGTACTTCACTCCGATCTCAAAGTCCTCGCCAACTTCTGTTGCATCCTTTTTAAAGATGCCGAGACTCTACTATCTCGCAATAGGTGCTGTGCTGTGCTCTGTATGCTACCTCATCGGCGTCTGGCAAAATAGCGGTGGAGTCACGGTGGTTTCAACTTCAAACTCGGCTGTAAAATGCTTACAAATTCACAGCAACGCTTCTTCATTTCACCTCACGCCGAATCTGGACTTCTCTAGTCNATTGGAGGGAAAGAATCTAGTTATAAAAAGAAAGTACACGGTTAACATATAATAATAATAATATAAAAAAAGAATATTGGTGAGTCGACAAAGTAAGAGTAGAAAGACTAAGACTAAGCGAAGCTTGTCCATGCTTTCTAGCTATTTAGGATATGGTCCATGCTTCAACATGCTTATGTCTTTCCTCTTTCGTAAAAAACGTTGAAATAACTACGTAAATACAACCACTAGATTTTAACTTTATAATTGTGCATTTAAATATAAGAAAATAACACATTTTTATTGGGAAATCAAATCACCAAAGTGCAAAACCGGTTCACAAAATTGATTTTGACCGAAGATCACAATTGTTAAAATTGAAAATTTTTTATAACACACAAACTAAATTTTGGAACTGATTTTACCAAATTTACAAAGTATTAATATCAATTTTGACATTGTAATATCACAATCATAAAATTTTGGGAACCAAAATTATCGCAATCATGAAAGTATAGTGATTAAATTTACGTATCATCCTTTAAATATATATATATTATGAAAGTTTAAAAAATTGATCATCTAAGTTTACAACATTTATCAAATTAGATTATTAAAGTAGCAAAGTCGGTTCCTAAAATTTGATTTTGATCGAATATCTCATTTGTCATAATTGAAAAACTTTGAGAACCAATTATGACGCAATATATACTAAACTTTCATGATTAATTTTGGCATAACTTACAAAGTATGTGATAAATTTTGTCATTTTCATACTTTGGTATTACAATTGTCACAATCATAAACTTTAAGGACCATATTTACCAAAAGAATTAAACTATACTGAAAAATTAAGTCTAAGCTTGAAAAAATTCGAAACGTAAATTAGAATAAATATTCGATGCATTGGACGCGGGACCAGGAATTGAAATAAAGAGAGTCGACTAATTAAATGCTTATCGATTAGGATTGGGGAGCATTTAATTTGGTCAATCAACTTTATTTTAGTATATGCTAATTTAATTATAATAATTAACCTAGTCTATTATATTACATACTACAAAGGTTATCACATATCTTAGTAGCATAGCCCAATCCTAAAGTCAATAACCTCCAAATATAATCTTAAATCTTGTAAGCACATCTAGTTTCATTATATATTATCTCATTTAATTCTCATTATCAAACACATTTATGTTTAATTTAAGCTATTATATTGACATAACCTTACCACACTAATATATTGTCATTTCTAATCAATCTTTTAAAAATCGATACTAGTCTATATATTGTATGAGTCTTCTAGATCTGTATCATGTATACCGTATGTTATATTGTTCATATTTCGAAAAAATAAAAAAATTATACAAATTTTATTTTATTTTTCTAAAATCAAATAAATTAGATCTGTATTTATCGATATTTTGTTTAAATACTGATAAAAATAAATACATTTGAAATTTCCTAACGAACAAACTTAAAGATGATCTCACATCTTGTATACGTCAATGTTCATAAAACTCCATAAAAAAATAGTAAATATTATTAATGTATTAGTTTTATTGCATATTATATGACGCAAGTATTATAACCAAATATATCTAGTTTTAATTTAATTTATTAATTATCTTAATTTTGTTACATTCAATCTTTGTCATGCTATAAAACGAAAGTAAATGTAAATACTAAAAACCCTAAATGCAATATTTGAAATATACAGAATAATTTAAATGAGGAATCTGTTATTAATACGTGGAAAATAGTATTAATATTTTATTAAATAAAATGGTATATTTAGTATTTACGCCTTTTGGTTTCACCTTCCCCATATCCTTCCGTCTCGTTGCAGAAGTTGAGAATGCACAAATTCTGTCACTTTCTCTCAACAATGGCTTATACCTTCAGATCACATGCCTAGTTGATCTGAAACTTCACTTCTTCTTCTTCTTCCTCGAATCGGAGAGGTACCGGAGCTCTCTTCTCTCACAAAATGGGAGGACCGGCGCCGCCGTACTTCACTCCGATCTCAAAGTCCTCGCCAACTTCTGTTGCATCCTTTTTAAAGATGCCGAGACTCTACTATCTCGCAATAGGTGCTGTGCTGTGCTCTGTATGCTACCTCATCGGCGTCTGGCAAAATAGCGGTGGAGTCACGGTGGTTTCAACTTCAAACTCGGCTGTAAAATGCTTACAAATTCACAGCAACGCTTCTTCATTTCACCTCACGCCGAATCTGGACTTCTCTAGTCACCATTCCGCTTCTGAAGATGGCAACATTGCGCTCTCCACCGCCGCGAAATCGTATCCCCCCTGCGATATTAAGTACAGTGAGTATACACCATGCGAGGACCCTAGACGGTCGCTTAAATTCCAGAGAAATCGTTTGATATACAGGGAAAGACACTGTCCTGGTGTTCAGGAGAAGCTTAAGTGCCGTATACCTGCGCCGTATGGGTACAAAACTCCGTTCCGGTGGCCGGCGAGTCGGGATCTGGTTTGGTTTGCAAATGTGCCCCACAAGGATCTCACCATCGAGAAAGCTGTCCAGAATTGGGTCCGGTTCGAAGGCGACCGGCTCAGGTTCCCCGGCGGCGGGACCATGTTTCCGAATGGGGCGGATTCCTACATTGATGACATAGGAAGAATGATTAATTTGAAAGATGGATCGATAAGAACCGCCATTGATACCGGCTGTGGGGTAAGCTTTTCTCCATATTGTATATTATATTTCTCGGTGATTTGGATTCTTGTTCTTGTCCAGAGATGCTTCTTTAGAATGCTTCTTCTTTGCGTAAATCAAGATACTTTTCCTCTTAAATCTTTGAAAGAATCAATGAACAAGGCCACATTATAGATTCAGTAAACTTAGTACAAAAAAGTTAGATCAGAACATTACCTTTGTATGATGCTAAATCTTGCAGGTTGCAAGCTGGGGAGCTTATCTTCTTCCAAGGAACATTCTCACAGTGTCATTTGCACCAAGAGATACACATGAAGCACAAGTTCAGTTCGCTTTGGAGCGTGGTGTTCCTGCAATGATTGGAGTTATAGCATCGAAAAGGCTCCCTTACCCATCTCGTGCTTTCGACATGGCACATTGCTCCCGGTGCCTGATCCCATGGGGCGAAGAAGGTATTTAGTTAAGTTTTTACCTTGAGATGAATGTGAGCAGGGCTCTAATGGCTTCTTTGTAGGTGGAGCCTATTTGATTGAGGTTGATCGGATTCTTCGACCGGGTGGTTACTGGATCCTCTCCGGTCCACCAATTCGTTGGAGAAAATACTGGAAAGGGTGGGAACGAAGCAGGGAAGATCTCAATGCTGAGCAGATGCAAATTGAGAATGTAACCAAGAGCTTATGCTGGAAAAAGCTAGCCGAGAAGGATGACATTGCAATATGGCAAAAACCACTTAATCACTTAAAATGCAACAAGTTCAAGAGGGTGATCAAGAACCCTCCTCCCATTTGTAGCACCACTCAGGATCCTGATAAAGCATGGTAAATCAACGTTATTTGTATAGTATAAATTGGTTCAAAGTTCAAAACTTGAGAGTTTTTGCTGTAGGTACACTAACTTGGAAACATGTGTAACGCCATTGCCAAAAGTGGATGCTGTGCAGGAAGTAGCTGGTGGTAAGCTAGAAAAATGGCCAAAACGGCTGAATTCTGTTCCTCCAAGGATCAGTAGGGGGACTGTAAAAGGAGTAACATCAGATACATTTGAGCAAGATATGAAGCTATGGGGTACGAGAATATCATATTATAAGACGATTAATAACCAGCTAGGCCAGGCAGGGAGGTACAGAAACATACTTGACATGAACGCTTTCTTGGGTGGATTTGCTGCTAATTTGGCTATTGATCCTCTCTGGGTTATGAATGTTGTTCCTGTGGAAGCGAAGATCAACACATTAGGTGCCATTTATGAACGAGGATTGATTGGAACTTACCACAGCTGGTAGTATTGAATTTCAGTTTACACTTGAAAACTTACGATCAATTCATCGAACACTTGGTGTGCTGCAGGTGCGAAGCAATGTCAACTTACCCTAGATCCTACGATCTGATCCATGCTGATTCAGTTTTCACCCTTTACAAAGACAGGTGAATCCTTGATCGTACGTTCCCTAACATTAGGCGTCATCAATCATAACTTAATTGTGAAAACTCGCTGATTCGCAGGTGCGAAATGGATGATGTGATGCTGGAAATGGACAGAATTCTACGGCCTGAGGGAAGTTTGATCATCAGGGACGACGTTGATATTCTGGTGAAGGTGAAGAAAATCGCCGATGGGCTGAATTGGGATAGCCAAATAATTGATCACGAGGACGGTCCATTGCAGAGAGAGAAGCTTCTATTCGCCGTGAAAACGTACTGGACGGCGCCGGCCGCCGCCGATCAGAAATCATGAGGGTTTTACTTCCCTTTAAATGTATTGGGGTTTACAATTTACTTTTTACTAGTAAAAGTGATGGGCAATAAATGGTGTAATTTATTTGTAGGTTTGTAATTCTTACTATTCAACTTTACTTTAAATGATATTTAATATATTTTCATAATAAATATGAAAAATATAACATTTATTATAAAGTTATATGTTTAAAATTTTAAAATAAATTAAAAATAATTTTAATCAATTCAATTGTTTTAAATGGTTTAATCCCATTTTCTAGAGGTTAGAATCATTTTGTTCAGTATCGTTTATAACAAATATAATATATTTTTATAGCAAAAATATGTATTTGTAGTCTTTCAATTTTAATTAAATATATATAAAACATTTCAAGTTTCCAATATTGTTTATTATTGACACTCTACCAACATTGTTAATATTTTATATTTTATATACAATTATAGTTTTTCAAACGTGTCTTATTTGCGTACTTTGTAAACTTTGATGATCACTTATGCTAAAGGAAAAACGTTTGTCAATTTAACAGAAATTGGATACTAGAATGTCGGAAATAAAAAAAACAAATGATATTAATAATTTTAGGTGTCATTCTTATAATTTTTGGAAAGATGTGACATTTAAACACCTAGTAAATTGTGGACTCTTCATAGAATTTTCTCTTTTAAGGATATAATATTTGTGTTTTTGATTAAATAATTAAATAAAATTGACTAGCTAAATGTACTTTTATCATGCCAATATTGTTTCTCCAAATAATCAACTTGCTTCATTCCCCTAACTCTATTCTCAGCAAGAGAATGAAACAAAGCAGGAGAATAAGGTGAAGGCAATGAACAAGGATTCGAAAAACTTGGTTTTCTTACAAGCGACTCGATCATCATCGTCTTCTCCATTCCGTTCGACCCACAAGCCATCGATTCCGAGCAAATCTCAACCGCTCCCTTCGGTAACTTCGGCTTATACTTCAACAGTTTCGAGTACTCACTCAACAAATGAAACATATATTCGTAAACACGATCCATCGTCACATCATCTAAAATAAAACGACTCCCGGCTTCCCCGATCTCTTGTGCCTTTACTCGTAAGTAATAATAATCGATAAGATACACAAACACGACTGTATTTTGATGCTAATTCTATAACAAAAAGTCACCTTTTGTTGATGCTTGTTTCCCCATTCGACTCCGTGTTTGATCGATCTGCATTTATCGTCGTCTTTTATNCTGAGCAGATGCAAATTGAGAATGTAACCAAGAGCTTATGCTGGAAAAAGCTAGCCGAGAAAGATGACATTGCAATATGGCAAAAACCACTTAATCACTTAAAATGCAACAAGTTCAAGAGGGTGATCAAGAACCCTCCTCCCATTTGTAGCACCACTCAGGATCCTGATAAAGCATGGTAAATCAAGGCTATTTGTATAGTATAAATTGGTTCAAAGTTCAAACCTTGAGAGTTTTTGCTGTAGGTACACTAACTTGGAAACATGTGTAACGCCATTGCCAAAAGTGGATGCTGTGCAGGAAGTAGCTGGTGGTGAGCTAGAAAAATGGCCGAAACGGCTGAATTCTGTGCCTCCAAGGATCAGTAAAGGGACTGTAAATGGAGTAACATCAGATACATTTGAGCAAGATATGAAGCTATGGGGTACGAGAATATCATATTATAAGACGATTAATAACCAGCTAGGCCAGGCAGGGAGGTACAGAAACATACTAGACATGAACGCTTTCTTGGGTGGATTTGCTGCTAATTTGGCTAGTGATCCTCTCTGGGTTATGAATGTTGTTCCTGTGGAAGCGAAGATCAACACATTAGGCGCCATTTATGAACGAGGATTTATCGGAACTTACCACAGCTGGTAGTATTGAATTTCGGTCTACATTGAAAACTTCGATCAATTCTTCAAACACTTGGTGTGCTGCAGGTGCGAAGCAATGTCAACTTACCCTAGATCCTACGATCTGATCCATGCTGATTCAATTTTCACCCTTTACAAAGACAGGTGAATCCTTAATCGTAAATTCCCTAACATTAGGCGTCATCAATCATAATTAGATTGCGAAAAATCGCTGTGTTGCAGGTGCGAATTAGATGATGTGATGCTGGAAATGGACAGAATTCTGCGGCCTGAGGGAAGTTTGATAATCAGGGAGGACGTTGATATTCTGGTGAAGGTGAAGAAAATAGCCGATGGGCTGAATTGGGATAGCCAAATAATTGATCACGAGGACGGTCCATTGCAGAAAGAGAAGCTTCTATTCGCCGTGAAAACGTACTGGACGGCGCCGGCCGCCGCCGATCAGAAGTCATGAGGGTTTTACTTACCCTAAATGTATTGGGTTTTACAATTTACTTTTTACTAGTAAAAGTGGTGGGCAATAAATGGTGTAATTTATTTGTAGGTTTGTAGTTCTTACTATTCAACTTTACTTTAAATGATATTTAATATATTTTTCGTAATAAATATGAAAAGTATAATGAGATTGTTTGCTATAGTGGTAATATAGTGCTCATATGTGTTTGGGGTAAATGAGCTGAATTTATTTATAATAATATGATTTAAAAACTATATTATACAAACAATGATTTTAGTAAAAAATTATTTCTTGATCTTAAGATCAAGAAATATAATTTATTTAAATTATTTAATTGATACTTCTCGACATTCAGAATTATATCAATTAAATTTTATATCAATATCAAATTATAGATAAAATTGATATATATTGAGTTATGTACCATAACTAAAAATCATACACAAGAAAAATAGAGAAGATAATAGTCTCACTTTAAAAAGTATTTAAGAACGAGATATTCTATCGTAATGAAATAAATGCAATATTTTTATACTGATCAGGATGTATTGATAGTTACCAAAATTTTGTTTTTACTTTAAAAATTTAAATCATAATATTTTATTTTTTAAGATTTGACGAAAAACCCAAGATCCATCCCTAAAACGTGATACCAGACGGTACCAATCGATATACCGGACATCATAACAACATACGATAAATATGATAGAATGAAAATTTTAAGTGATATGTAGGATTAATAAGAGTATTTTAGTATTTGATAAAATCGCTTTGGAATGATAATTGTTATTAACAGCGGTGACGAAAACACAAAAAAATGTATACATGCTCGTAATGAATGACGTGATCTAGCTACTGAGGGTAATGCAATTATTCGTGTGGAAACACAACGCGACTTATCTTATATTTGAAAAAATCACGTTGAAGCAAATTACATTTAAAAGGCTTAACTTCTAACCCAATATTTATTATAAAGTTTTAAAAATCCATGATCAATTTAAAATTAAATAATATTAACAAATAAATTTAAAATACCAAGAACAGGACGTTATCTTAGCTAAATGTTTTTTTATCATGCCAATATTGTTTCTCCAAATAATCAACTTCCTTCATTGCCCTAACTCTATTCTCAACAAAAGAATGAAACAATGCTGGAGAATAAGGTGAAGGCAATGAACAAGGATTCGAAAAACTCGGTTTTCTTACAAGCGAGTCGATCATCATCGTCTTCTCCATTCCGTTCGACCCACAAGCCATCGATTCCGAGCAAATCTCAACCGCTCCCTTCGGTAACTTCGGCTTATACTTCAACAGTTTCGAGTACTCACTCAACAAATGAAACATATATTCGTAAACACGATCCATCGTCACTTCATCTAAAATAAAACGACTCCCGGCTTCCCCGATCTCTTGTGCCTTTACTCGTAAGTAATAATAATCGATAAGATACACAAACACGACTGTATTTTGATGCTAATTCTATAACAAAAAGTCACCTTTTGTTGATGCTTGTTTCCCCATTCGACTGCGTGTTTGATCGATCTGCATTTATCGTCGTCTTTTATCGGCCAATAGTGTTGCATCGGGATCAAACTTCTCGTAAAGAAGTCGTAGTAATGAGTATTGACAACGAGAGCCATGGAGTTGCAAGCAAGAATGTATTTTTCACTTACAGACCAAGCTGATCCTTCTATGTATATTTTGTACCTACGAAATCGAAGATAATTTTAACGAAATAGACGAAAACGTCTCATTTTATGTTCATTCCTAACCTATGAATGCATTGGCTAGCCAAATCCGACTCCTTGAATCCGTCTTTTTGCTCCTTTAACCAGTCCTGTAAAGGATCAAGTCGTTGAAAATGACATGTTTGGTCCCAATGCTTGATGATTTTAGCAAATTTGTTTCCCAAACTTTTATTTGTCATTGATGTCCTCATACTTTGATAGTTTTGGCAAAAGTGATTTATATTGTTTCCATAATTTGGCAAATTTGGTTCCTATGTGGACAAAATTAGTTCCAAAATTTGAGAAACAATTTCACTACATACATTAAACTTTGAAAGCTAGATTTACCAAAATTTATAAAATATAAAAATAGTTTTGCCAAAAATACAAAATTTGCATACTAGTTTTGACTCCAAAAAAACTTTGATGATTAAATTTACTAAAATGAATAAAGTTTAGGAACCAAATTTATCAAATGATACAAACTTTTGGGATCTTAAATGCTACTCGCCTTTTATCTAATATAACAGTAATAGAAATTGGAGGATTAACCTGAGCGTAAATACGAGCATTCCAATCGACTTGATCGGAAACATTGCATTTGAGTAACTCCATTCTTGTCCTAGCAACAGCGGGATTGCCTTTCCAATAAGCATACGCCTCCCTCTCGAGCCACCGTCTCCGTTTATTTCCTTCTTCGATCTCCATAGACAAAGCTTGCCATGGTTTGATATTAATCTCCGGCCTGTTCATCGACTTCCATAAGCTTCATTACATTTATACGTAAAAAAATTAGTGTCGAAACACATACCAGCCCCAAAACGACCAATCGGGGAAGACAATGTCGAACGAGGAGTTATCACTGCAGTATCGGAATAACGCCGGTGGAGCGGGATACTCCGGTGCTTTGAAGGTTTCTTTCTTGATCACAGGCCAATCTACACAATCGAACATTAAATCCAAATCAGGGATTTTTTTAGGGTATTTCTTCAGTAGCTGCAAGATTCCCCATAATGTGAAGGTATCTCTACTTTGAAATGATTTTCTGTAAGTTACTATATAAGCTTTCCCGTCCAAAATTACTAGCCGGAAATTGGCCGTCCGGCTTGCGTTTTTCACCATTTTTTGAGTTATTCCGGTTTCTCTCCACGGCCGGAGATCTTCGTGAATGAACCGGAAGTAATCCGGGCACGTGGGTGGTACCGGTACCGGTACCGGAGAGGATGAGTGTGAGAGAGGGAACTGGTTTTCCGATGTGTAATAGGCGGCGGGGCAGGTCCGTGACTGGCTGTAGAGTGTACAGTTCAATGAAATGTTAACTTCTCTGAGATTCTGAATAATCTTCGTGACTCCCGAATCAGAAATCGGAGCTTTTCTAGGGATTCTGTCAATTATCTGTAAATTTGAAAACAAATGAAAAGACAAAGAACAACAGCAAAAAGTGAAAGAAAGAAGACAATACATACCGCGGCGGCGAACTCGATATACCGCACACATATAAAAACTCCGATTGCAAGAACAGAGACAAAGAAAACTGTCGCCGGCAAAGATTTCGGTGGCGGGCGCCTTATCCTTATCCCCTCCATACCCAGATAAGAGAAGGAATCAAAATAAAGAACCCCACAAAAAATAAACACAATTCAGGTAAGCATTTGTTGTCCCTTCCATAAAAAGGTGAAAAGGAAAGTAGCACAAACACAGACAGTAACAGTAACAGTAACAAAACAGAGCTTTTTGGCCTTGAAATGAAGAGCAAAGCTTGGAGCTTCTCGGAATTGGTCTTCTTCCTCGTATACTTAACTCTTTTCTCCTTCAGTTCCGCCTTTACATTTTTTCTGAGAACATGACCGCTTTTGATATTTTATGCTTTTTAAAGTTGAAATATGGGTGAATATAATGAAGTTAGGTCATATATAATAATTGTAAATATTTAAATATATTTAGTAAAATTAATATTAGAATTGTGAGTTATATAATAATAATATATAAAAAATAAAAAATATAATTATATTATAATTATTAGAATTAAAAATAAATTATTTATTTATTAAATCACGATAATACTACAAATAATTTTAACATTTATAATAAAATCATGATTTTTTAGACATAAACTTATTGCAAATTCGTTTTTGTGTATGTCTTAAAAAATCGCAATTAAATTTATTATTTTTTAGTATAAATTTTTGTTAGAAAAGAGTGTTATATTTTATCTAAAAATAGATTAATAAGATATATTTATCCGATAATAAGTTACACTAGTGTTTTAAATTTATGTATACCGATAATTTGAGTATGTAATTAAAATAAAAAGTGAAATGTAGTTTGAATAATTTTTTTTGCAAAGTAAGAATGATAAAATTGAATAAAAAATGGTGTATTTTTTTCTAAATTGATAACCTAATTATTTTATTATTATATTGGTGTATGAGATCATCTCGTATACGATATTGATTTTTTAAATATTGAATTGCACAACATAAAAACAACACAATTTGAATGATTATCTGAATTTATTACATACATTTCATTATTTTTGAAATTGTACGGAATTGGTTTGTTAAATGGTTTAATTTATTAAAAAACATCATTATTTAGAATCCAAAGATTAAACATTTATATTACCATCTATAATAAAAAAACCGGTAAACATCATTGGGTACATTTGGAACAGCGTTTGCAAATAGCGATGAGGTGAGATGACTGTGCTGTGAGGCGAATTGATCGTGATTTTTAAAAACTGTTTTTGAAACAGTGGTGCAGTGATCGTGAAGTCATAAAATGACTTTTTTGCCTTTATTTTTGAATAATTGATTATAACTTAAAAATTATATTTCATATTATTTTATGATAAATTCGTTATTTCAAAACTACATTTTTAAATTGTTATATATATTTTTATAGTTTGAACACGTAATTGATATAATATAAGAAGTTATTGATCAAAATTATTTTTTTAAAAAAATAAACTATAATTTATCAATGGTAAAATTGATATTTGACAGGTACGTTCTTGTGGCCGTTGGGTTAACCCAGCTGTAAACTCACCGCAGTTTTCTACGGTCACACGAACGCAATTATTAATGATGTTTGGTAAAAGTAGAATACAACTACGATATGTTAACCGCACCGGGCGGTGGACTGAGTTTCCAAGCATCACCATTATCAAATTGGGATGAGTTCAATTTATTTATATTTATTTTAAAATTAAAACCAACAAAATATAATAAATAAACTATTACTCAGCTTAAATATAAAAATATAAATAATGCATTATATAATTCATATTTAACTTTTTGAGCTATATTAAAAAAATGTTTAAATTAGAAAAAAAGGTCTTGTGAAGTTAATTTACGAAAAGGTACTTGAGGATCCATGTATCGGCCAGCGGGCCGGGTATTTGGACCGTTGGATTACCATTGAATTTTTGAACCCACAAGCCACAGCCAGAGCTCGGGTGAAGCAGGAAGCATCTTGTCGAGCCTACAAAGAAGAAAATATATTGAATTTGTCTCCATATTGGTTATAGAAATAAGATTCATTTTATAAGGATGAGAATTTTGTAATATAATGATTTTATCAAGTCTTTTAAATGTGTGAATTCATCTCTTTAATTTTATTCGTTCATGTTTTCATATCATAATTTTGACCAAATTCTATAATTTCAACAAAACATTGTTCTAGTTGTCTTTGAAAGTAATTCTAAATTCACTCTTCCCACCTCTATATTCACAAACTCCATGTTTATTTTAAAATCAGATTTATAGGATAATCTTAAATTTAAAGAAAAATCATTTTGGTCTCATTTTCACAAAAAAATCAATTTACATTATTAAATTTTATTAATTTCTATCATTTGGACCAACAAGCGTGACAGATATAAGATTCAGGATACCAGTGAGATTTTTAAATTTTGTAAGAATTCAATCATGGTGGGTTACTTCGTTAATTACAAAAATATAAATGTATTATTATTTTACATTTTATTTTTTAATCGAATAATATTTCAAACCATTTCAATATATGATACTTTGGGTTGTGTCAAATTTCACACATATTAATTTAAAATATATTTTTTTCCTTTTGTAATTTTTTTAAAATAATAACATACCATATGCGCTTAAGATTGCAAGATTCATAGTGAATCGTGCAACCTTTTAATAGGTTGCAAAAGAACTATATAAACTTGATCATTATAGCATTATTTTGTTCAATTGCCTGGTTGTTTTATCATTAAAATTATTTACAAGTCAGTTAAATTTAATAATTTAAATTTAAATAAATACATAAAATAATTAAGATGATGTATCTTACTGTTTAAATGTAGCGTGTGTGGAATTCATCTTAATTTCGACATAAGAACTAATTTAATCATTATTAATTATTTAAATAACTAATTATGTAGCCGTCTCTGGGGTCACTAATCACTATTGAAATATTGTATGATTAAATAGAAATAAAAGAAGCATAATTTGAGACAGAATTGCTGATTAATGAATAGTGATAACTTATTATTATTTTATTTAATTAACGTGCGATGGATGCACTGTAGAGTTTTGCATGATTTAAACAAGATAGGAATTGGAATTTGAAAGTCAAGTAACTTAATCAAAACACGCCATTACTTCCTTATAAAATTGTACTTCCCAACATTTATTAATTATAATTAGACTTTGACTGATTACTTAATCAAATTTATCACATTAAATAAATAGGATTTAAATGTTAAAAAATGGAATGACAAATACGCCCTTGATATCGGTGGAAAGATTTGAATTTTTAATAGTATTTATAGGCTTCTAGATTATAAAAATAGTGATATTATTAGTTTTTTAATGAGGTGATATTGAGTTTGCTTGGAATACATATTAAAAAAGTTGGACGTGGTAAGTTGAACTAAAATAATTTGGGTGATATTTGCCCACGACTCAACAACTTACGGGTTGTGTAAATGTTAAGATTGATACTTCAAAGTTACGAAATTATAAATATAATATATTTTTTGAATAAAAATATACATTGATAACTCTCTAACTTCAATTAAATACATATAAGACACATTAATTTTCCAATACAGTTTATCATTGACACTTTAATGAATTCGTACATTTTTAATGTTTTATTCATAATTCTCGAACATCAATGGTAAATTTTGTATAATTTTTTAAACGAGTCTTATTTAAGAACTTTGTAAGAGGTTTTCAAACGATTTTCAATTTACAAAAAACATGTGCTGGAATCCATGTTTTTATACCGGCCGGTACACCAAAAATCGGGTATCCGGGTCGACCTGAAAAAAAATAATAAACAAATATTAATTTTTTTACCGGCCGGTCATACCGGTTCGGATCGATACGAAATTCCGGACAGGTATGAAAACATTGGTTAGAATGCCAGGAATAAAAAAACAAATGGTATTGATAACTTTATATTTCATTTTTACAATTTCATAAGTTGGAGCAAATGCACTTTACACATCTCGTAAGTTGAAGGACTAATCATGCAATTTCCTCAAAATAATTTGGTGAGATGATATTGAATTTCTAAAAATATAATATCAATATATTTATTTATATAAAAATAATAATATACTGTTATATGTAAAAAATAAGAATAATCATATTTCAGTTTTTAGAAGTAAGGTGTGTTGTCACAATTGCTTTTAGCAACGAATGTAAAATCATATTTTTTTAACGTTTATCACATCGTATTTTTTCTTTTGCTTTTTGGACATTTAAAAAATAACGTATGGGTGAATGCACTATACTACACCTGAGTTTAATTATAGTACCCAACAAAACCAAAGCATAGTTAGTTGAACTCAAATTAACCTTTAAAATCATGTTATGACAATACATAATATTTAGAGTGGTGACGTAAACGCAAAAAATAAGAGTGAACACAACATGATTTATTTATTTTTGAATAAAATCTTAGTTTTAAAAAAAGTGTGCTTTATCCCATACTTAAAGGAAACAAACTCATTATTAATTACGAACTTCAATTACCATTATCAATGATTCAATATAAAGAAACAAAATCGCACTAAAGTGTTTTCAATGTTTTAATTCAATTCGAAATAGACTAAGTTCGATTCTTCAGGAATTCAAGCTTGGTTTAGTTCAAAACTTGATTTTTGAATTCAAGTTTTAACCGAAAAAACTTAAATGACTCATAAAATGACTCATCTTTCAAATTGTTTCAATCAATGTTTTTATACTGACCGGTATACTGGCGACAAAAACATACCAATATTCTAACCAATACCGCCCAATACTAGGTTTTCAATTCGGTTCCCAGGTTTTTTCGGGTAAATTTTTTTAAAAAAATTATTTTGATTTTTGTATAAAAGAAATTTTGGTTCCAGACGATATCCAACCATACTAGAACGGAATTATGGATAGATATGAAAAGATTGGTTTCAATCAAATCTTTTCATGATACGGGTGTAAGCGGAGTTGCTTGTAATTGTTGGTCATGACTTTTATGTTATAATCCTCCAAACTCATTTCTATTAATAACCCAATAACTCTGAGGTGATGCACAAACAGTTGATTCAGAGATGAGAACTTCTCAAACCCCAGCTTATTGCTTCATTATTTTCATCATCATTATTTCTACACAGTTCAATCTCTGCAGTTGCAGTAGGCAAATCAAGAGTTATTCACCAGTTGAAGCTAAATTTCAACACACTTTAATTGATTCATATTATTCAAGATTGAAGGGAAATGAAGGCAAGGAGAAGAACAAGATTCATACTGTATCAAGACGAGTGGTACCTTATGGTCCGAATCCACTTCACAATTGATCTTGCTTCATTTTGTAGATACAAGAAGAAGAATCATGTTTTCTCTTGTAGGTATATTTGTCTCCATGTTTATAAAGATTTGTAAAAAACTAGTTATGTTGCTGCACGCAAATTTGGTCGTTATAGTGTTATGATTTTGATAGTTTTAATCTCTAAAATTTCATGATTATGCAATTGTGATCCATAAAGTATCAAAATAACAAAATTGACCATATACTTTGTATGTTTGACAAATCAGTTCACAAAGTTTATATTATATTACATAATTGATTCGAAATGAACTAAGTTCGGTTTGAGCCTCTTAGGTTTGATTAGAGTATGAAATTTGAATGTATTGGCGACTTGATGTTAAGTTCAACTGAGTTTCGTGTTCATTTTGAGTTCGACTTTTTTTCTCAAATTGTTAGGCTAGGAAAAAAGGTTTTTGAAATGGTTGGTCCACATGGTTTCATGTTTTTCGTAATTTTGGTTCCTAAAGTTTTATAATTGTAGCACTTTTGATCAATAAGTATGAATATGTCAAAACATGTCCCCATACTTTCTAAATTTTGGCAAAAAAAATCCACAAAATTTAGTCTATATGACATATTTGAACCGATTTTGTGAACCGATTTTACCAAGGGTATTTGATTTGCCAAATATTGCAAACTTAGATGACTAAATTTTTCAAAACCGAACTAAACATGTCATTACAAGTTATGGGGATCAAATTTGCTAAAAGTATGAAAGTGTGGGGACCGAAAACACCAGTTTCTCAACATGTTTATTCAATAAGGGATTCACCATTTTCAATAATCATCAAAAGGGGTAATTTTTACAGCTTCAAATCACAGAGGGGAGGGTACCTGATGCCTTGTATTAACCAAGTCCTCTTACATACTGATCTACAGATTTATTAAACAGCTCGCACCTGCACAAACATGTTCCAAAAAATGAATGGTTTTGATTTTTCATTACAAATTCATGCTCAATCTTCTATGATAAAGCATCTATGCAAGTTTCTTTATCGATCAAGGACAAGAGAAGAACAGTAACTCACCTAATAAGAGTTCCAGGAGAATAAAGAGGATTCTTCACAACATACTCAACATATAAGTTGTATATGAACTTCAAGGACTCTCTAAGATCCCCAGTTTTTGGATGGGTAACCAGAATGATCTGCAACAACCATATAGCTAATTCTCATTCATCACAAAACTGAATACAAGATTATCTAAACTAACCTTAACACCAGAGGGACTTTCCATGAAGCTTAATTTATACGTATTCGTTGTGAAACTATGGAAAGAGCAACCTTGACCAGGAAGCAATGGAATCCCTAGGTTACCTTTATCAGCACTGAGCAAAACAATTAAAAAAACGAGGAAAGGGGAAAAATAAATTGCAAAGGAATTGAATCGGCATTGTGACAAAGATCAACGGAATGTATAAATAATCAGATTTAACACCTAGTAGGATCCATCTTTGCGGTCAAAGATCTGAGAGAGAAGAGGAGACCGAACATGAGCTTGTAATCCTGCTGGGGACTGAGTGTCTTCAGGGGTCGATTCCATTCTCTATAGAGCAAACATACTCCATTTCTGTTGAATATATATAGCATGTGCGCATTATTCCCAGACGCTGTCGCCACCGGCGGCGACGGACTGATCTCCGAACCTACGAAGAACTGCATTTACGAACCGATCAAAAACTTCAATTTTAATTTAATAAAAAACCCAATTCGTACACTCATTTTTTACCCAATCGATTTACGTGGGTTGAGTCGTTTGTTCTTGGGTCTGCTCACTCCTAACCCAGTATAAAATATGGGGTCCTTTACGGCCCAGTACAATGTTTATTCGATAAATGGATTTAATTCAGTTTTAGTCATTCAAATTGCACGTGATAATTTTGGTCCTTCGATTTTGAATAATACATTTGATATCCTTCAATTAACAATATGTGTCAATTTTGGTACATAATGACCAAAATACCTTTGAATTTTTTTAATTAAATTTATAAAGTGGTGACGGGGTGAGTCGAGAAAAATTGATCGGATACTGAATTATGAATAATGGATTATGTGGTGGAATTGCATTTAAATATAGAAAGTTGTGATAGAGAAAGTCGAGAATGATTGAATTTAGAAATATTATAGGAGTATTTTGGTCATTATGTACTAAAATTGACACATATTGTTAATTGAATGACATCAAATGCATTATTCAAAATCGAGGGACCAAAATTGTCATAACGTGTAATTTGAGGGACTAAAACTGAATTAAACCCTTTGATAAATACTGAATTTTATATCGAATAAAACTAAAATTTTGATACCAATTTTTTCGATTCGGTTAGTAAGTACCAAATACAGAATTTTTATAAATTAAATAACAACCATAATATTGAATATAATTATTATTTTAAAATTAAATAAATGGTTACATTCATTATCGGGAAATTAATGAATTTTTTTTATTCAATCAAAACGAATACCGAAATGATAAAAATTCAAAAACCGAATAAATTCTCTTAAAAAAGTTGGTATTCAATTGGGTATTTGTTTTTAGAGAAAGTAAACACCCCTAGTAGCATCAATGCCAAATTGTATGAAAATGAGTGCATGTATTATAAGAATATGGATTTGGTTGTTTTCATTGGAATTCATGGATAATTCTACCTAAATTATCACAACTACGTATACAAACGAAACGAAC
Source organism: Utricularia reniformis (assembly GCA_009725065.1). NCBI lineage: Eukaryota > Viridiplantae > Streptophyta > Magnoliopsida > Lamiales > Lentibulariaceae > Utricularia > Utricularia reniformis. The sequence goes on from RWGZ01001071.1 coordinate 166,469, forward strand.
CTAATCGATTCAATCAAATCTCGAGTTCAAGTTCGATGTATTCAAATCAAACTCACCTCGGATCAAGTTCAAATTTCTAAGAAATAGAATTTTAACTTCTTTGAAATTCTCATGTTGATTCACTTATAATATATACAATAATCTAGCCGATACAAAAATTTTAAAAACCTTTTTTCCAAGCCTAACAATTTGAGAACAAAATGTTGGGGATTGAACACGTGTGCGAACAATCTCGATAGATTGTGTTGGGAAAATTTCCTCTTCCCGGAGAAGAAAATAATTCTCGTTATCCGGGGTCTCCCGTTATCCGGGGTCGGATTGAATTAATGCGATGAGAATCGAATGTAAATGAAGAAAGGTAAAAGACACAAGATTTACCGTGGAAACCCAAAACCGGGAAAAATCACCTGACCGAAAAACCCCAGCCTGAACTCACTATCACAAGAAGAATAGAATTGATTGATTACAATTGTCTTCATGAGACCTCTATTTATAGAGTCCAACTAGGATCTAATCTAGGAAATATTTTACCGAATATTCTACAATATTCTCTTTCCATATCTTTAACCGCATCTTACATATATATATAACAAGATATATTTGCATATCTTCTTCCATATATATCGCCAACATAATATATCTTCATATTTTCTTCCATATATATCGCCAACAGAATATATCTTCATATCTTCTTCCATACATATATAACCAATAAGATATATCTCAATATCTTTATTCCATATATTTAATGCGTCAATTAAGGAAAGATATTTCCCCTCGATACTCTCCAATCCCGATCCAAGTCTAATCCGACATCTATCAAATAGACTCATCACAATCGTCCGATCGATATCCTTAATAGATCCGAGATCCATCAAGTCGATCAACATCACCGCTTCATGTTAGGTTTCCCCGGATCGGTCTTTCACCATCGATCCCTTCGACTATCACCCGACCTCCATTCCTAACAAATTGAACTTAACATCAAAGGTAGTAAACAAATTTATGTAGCGGTGTCAGATCTTCTTTGTTTTTTTAACACTAACTTTTAGTATTTTATTAAAATAACACTCACTTCAATTTCAGAAATAGCGTTGATCATGACAGTCATATTACCGTTTATGAATTAAAATTATATATATAATATTTAGGTTTATTTTTATAAAATGAGAAAAATTGTCGGTGTATTTTCAATTAACATATGGTATATTAATTGAAATAGAATTGATAATTGATCAGTCCTTAAGAATACAAATTAACATTCATAATATCAATCCAAATTATAATGTGATGGCATTTGTTGTTTTATCAATTTTTCGAAACATCGATATTTTTTTAGAATACTGATCAAAGTGTATTTGATTTTTTTTCTTCATATTAATAAAAACGATTTAAGTTTAAGATTAGATATGAATGAAAAATATAAATCATATTCTACCACGATAAATACAAATTAATAATATTTATTTTTTTATTATAACCTATATAATTTCATTTTATCAAGATGACATTATATTTTTATATTATTGAGTAGTATTAGATTTCATTAAAAATTGCACATATATATTATGTGTTTTAACATAAATATAAAGTTTATTATATTATTCAAAAAATGTTATAATAAATGTGATAAACATAGAATTATCTATAATAACTAATATAATTCAAAAATACAATAAATTATAATTTTATTTGATATTAGATATATAATTTTTCTCATTTTATAACGAACAATTCTTCTCATTTTATAAAAATAAATCTAAATATTAGATATATAATTTTAAGGGCGACGCGCAAATTTGGTCCTCGTAGTTTCCTATTTTGACAATTTTGGTCCTCCTATTTTGATAATTGTGGTAAATTAAGTCCCTTAACTTTATTTGTGGCAAAATTAGTCCTTCTACTTTGACACATTTGACAAATTTGGTCTCCAAAATTTGTAATTTATCATTTTTATATAATACGGAGACTAATTTTGCTACTACGATCAAACTACATAGACCGGTTTTGTTCGATTTCATTTGGAGAACTAAATATGAAATTTGAGGACCGATTTTACCAAATATTCCAAAATATGAGGACTGATTTTGCCAAATGTCCAAAATTCGAGAACTAAAAATATCAAAATAAACTTAGAGGACTAAATTTGCCAAAATGATCAAACTACGATGACCAAAAATGCCATTTTCTCTAATTTTAATTCATAAATAGTTATGTGACTTTGTAAAAATTAAAAGTTGTCAAGATTATTTTAATAAAATACTAAAATTCTGTGTTAAAAAAAAGTAAAGATACATTCAAATTTCACACTCTAACCGAACTTAGTTTATTTCAAACCCAATTTAGTAATATACAACCTATAGAAGCACGTGGAGTAATGCCAAAAGCGAGTCAGTCACTGTCACTGCCCGAATCTAAGAAGCTAAAACTAGTGTGTTGTCCAAGGCGTATCATAAGGCTTCCTTGGTTCTCTTCACACCATGAAATCCCTTCTTTTTCAAGTAGACTCGTTACCTAAATATAAAACTTTACACTAAATATCCAACACAAACGTAACATTTCGTCTATAATAACGCGATTTGACAATAAAACTAAGGGGATCGATCGCGTGTCGTTAAGTGAATCTTACCGAGTTCTTGAGATTCGACTTCCCGGAGCTCCATCCTGTTATAACCCTGAAAGAACGAACGGCTAAAGACGAAAGAGGAGGTGTTAAGAGCTTCAGTTTATACAAGAAAAAGGAAGAAAACAGAGTGTGCTTACATCGTACACATGCTCCGAACAGAAGGTGTAGTTTCAGAAGCTTCATTCCTTGTTTAATATGCTGTCCATGCAAGTCGATTGTTATCGCATTCTTTATGTTCTTGTTTCTGTGTTTCGACACAAGATTAGTGATGAAAATACGTGCATAAGTTGCATATAATATGTAAAAGCACACCTAGAAACAAATATATCTTGGCTGCCCTTTTCATCAGCTTCTTTAGCCAATTGCTTTTGTAGCCTCCCCTTCAGAAATTAAACCGACTGTTAACGTATCAGAAATTTAACTAGAAAATCCACAGCTATAATAAGATTTGCAACGCATAGTGATCACGAAAAGATTGCTTATTAGCGATACGGTGTCACAGACCGGTAAAAACGTTCAAGAGAAAATTTGTATGCAGCCAAAGTATTACAAATACTGCTGAGGGAAAGCATCACAGGCATAAATCAAATCTGGATCGATATGGAAAAGAAAAGTTCGAAGACGAGGTTCAGGGTAAATACCTGCTCAGAGAGATAAGCAGCATAAGCTTTATCTCCGTTACTAAACGCTGTTGTTGCCTGCGCGTAGATATACTTCAAATAACTCTATATCGGAAAAATAATATGATGGAAATGAGAAGAAAATACCTTCTTATAATAGGATTTCATTGAATCCCAGTGCTGGTTTGCAGATTCTCTATATATTTGATATTCTCCACCTTTGACTAGGTTGAGAAATTGAATAAAAATCAGGTTGCATGGCTTAAAATGTTGTTGACATGAGAGGAGATTTAAATAAAAATGTACTATGCAAAGTGCGTCATGATGTGAGGAAGTATTAATGCTTGAAGCAACAAAATAGCAAGTAAATCGATGATGTGGAACTCAAAAAGCAGCAAAAAAGTGCAACTAGATATTCAAAGAGATAAGTGAAACCAGCAAAAATGAATCAGAGTATTTTAAGTACCATTTTTGAGTTTTTCTGAATCGAATACAACAGGTTCAAACCCTTGGCTGAGTGATGTGATTTTCTTCACTACGTTTTTCCAGTTCATGGTATTTGGATCTCGTTCGGATGTCTTGGGAGTTGGGATTCTAAACAACGACTCTAGCACCTCATGGGGAAATTCTGAATCCGAAATACCGGATACAGTTGAAGTTTGGCCATCTCTAGATTCAGGTATTGTTGAGAAGTTGCTGAATAAAAAAAGGTGAAAATCTTAGTCATCTGTCTACTTCATATGGTCTTCGAGTTCCACAAAAAAGCGAAAATTGAAAAATAAAATTTCCCATGAAGAATAATAAAGTAGTATAACCTGAAGGTGTTTCCAATAACGCAAACATCCCCTTGAGAATCTACATCAGATAAATAGTAACCTGAACTAGATGTTCTATCATTGAGCTGCAAGGAATCTCATTTTGTGACAGAATTGCTAATCTTCATTTAAATGTATTAAGAAACGTTGCTGCATACATTGAGGTTTGAATTGTAAGCAAGTTTGCCTCCAGCCGATTCCTTATAAGCATCGGAACAGCTTGTTGAGGAGGAAGATAATTCGAGTAGTACATCTAATGCCTGAAGAATAAAGGCAGCGAGTTCAAAACATCAAATGTTCATAAAAAAACCAGCTAAGCAGAATTGTTTATAGTTTCCACTAAAAATGATGTCATAATCACTAGAATATTTGCTTATCTATGTCAATTTCCTGTTTGATTTTGGGTTCTTTAGAAAAAGATAGAGGAAAATTACCCACCTTATCTAGGTTATAATCGCATTGACCTGTAAATATGATATAAATTTGAGACACAGATTATTTCTATGATGATAAATATAGTGCAGAGCAGATCTAAATACGATTCGTACCCACTGCCCTGCCATATGAAAAGGAAGTTTAACTTACAGAATACATCTCTAGCTACAGCAAAGCTTAATTCAGTATCCCCAAGCACTGAATACAAGAACTGTCCAGCTTCCTCTTTCTTCAAGGTTTCTTCATGCTTCGTTTTCATTTTCATTGAACCCTTCTTTGGGATAGATCTCATATAATCCTTGTGCAAAAAAGATGACACTGTACCGGCAGATGCAACAATTTTCTTCATTTTCGGCTTGTTTTTTGTCAAAATTTCATCTTGAATATTGGCATCAACCAGTACCTCTGTCATATTGGAACTCGAACTTGAACTGAAATCGTAATTTCCACTAGAGGTCGAGCATGTAGTACTCTGATCTTCCCCCGATGAGAATGCACCCCGTGCTTCGGCATCCTTATTCAGACTACTGTTAGAATTCCGATCAATCAAGATACCCTCATTCAAGGAAACTGAACTAAATGCATCTAAAACACTGTTGGGAATCCTTTGTTCAATACTAGCATCATCACCTTTACGTTCAGAAGTAACCCCCTTCTTATTAGAGTTCCGCAATCGGTTCCTCTTTATGGATTGCTTCATCTTACTAGCACATATAAAACTTATAATAATAGTAATAACCGGGTCCGGTTAACTGATTACATACAACAGCTAGTTCTAGAATAAATATTGCAACTACAAAGGGAAATCAGTCAAAACTTCTTCCTTTATAGAATGCCACGATCATGTAAAAAATACCTTGAAACGATCGGGGAAGATAACAAGTCAACCCACAACAACCCAGTCCTCCACCAAAAAAGAAAATCTCGCTAACGGGGCCTCGATAAATAAAAAACGGTAGAGGGAAAGTTAGCGTTTGAATTTGAAAATCAGGTTCTTGGTCCCCAAATAACGAGAAAACCCTAATTTCAAATACGCTATCGACCGTTGGAGCCGTTCTGTTTCCTTAAGATCGAAGTCAGAACGATGGATTGATTGTATTTATGACCACGAGTACCATAAACCACAAAGATATACTTTTTAATTTATAAAAATGAAGTATTAGAAAAAATATATATTTGCGTATTCTATCATAATTTTAAATTTATTAAATTATATCATTTCTAACATTCTTTTATTATTTTTATTATTCGATATTTTTTAGAAAATATGTTATAACTACTCGCTTAACTATATATCTTAATTTATATAGAAGTATATTTTCTAGATTATATACTAAATAACGAAGATGACATACAATTATAATTATTTTAAAGATCAATTTATTCTGTGACTTAATATACAAATTTTTTATTATAATTTATATATCACTAATCATTATATTATATGATTTTTCATTATGAGTATGTTTGGTTTCCCCTTATAGATAATTATTTTATTAGTATGTAATCTAATATTAGTTGATCTATTAATTTATCACACTGAATGGATAACTCACGTAATATCGTTAAAAGTTTTGATATAATAATTTTATTATATACAATTTAAATACTAAAACGGGCGACACGCATATTTAGTTCCCACAATTTTCTAATTTTGTCAAATTTGGTCCCCAAAGTTTTCTAACTGTGGCAATTATGATACTCGTAGTTTTAAGTTGGCAAAACAAGTCCCCACACTTTCAATATGTTGGCGAAATCGACCCTCAATATTTAATGTGTGTGTCAAATTTGATCCCCAATATTTTCAATTTTGACAATTGAAATCCTCAAACTATAATAATGACGTATTTGGTCCCGTAGTATACTAATTTTGACAAATTTGGACTCTAATGACTTTATTAGTCCTAAAAGTTTGAATTTACGATAATTACGATTCTAAAACTTAAACGATAATAAAAAATAATAAATGATTTCATACCGATCGGTGTGAAAACGGGAGGCACCAGAATTTGTCTGTTACAGCCCGATATCGAGTTATAGAGTCGGATTGTGATTTCCGGGTATGATACTGTAAAATATAAACCATTTTTCGGATCCATATAAATGAGAAAACATTCGATTTTTCGGTAATAACTAGTTAAATTAATCAATTTAAGTTAAAATTTTCTTTATTAAACATCATCAAAAATGAAGTCTATTTGTCGATCATAACTCGGTTCGTTCGGTTAACTAATTCGACCGATTTTTTTCTACCTATAAAATACATCATCATTCAACTTGAACAAGTTGAACCGAAGCCAAATTAAATGTCAAACGATAGTAAATGCGTCAAATAACATTGTTTAAATCGGAGGACTAAATTAACCAAATCAATAAACTTTGGGGACTTACACCGCCACTACGTGTAAAATATAAGGACTAGTTTTATGACAATCAAACTTTGAGAATATATTTTGCCACTTTAAGGATCAAATTTGTCAAATTATATAAACTTTGGGGATGCATAATGGAAAAAAATGAAAGTTTAAGGACTACAAATACCAAAAAAAACTTTAGGGACCAAATTTACCAAAATCATCAAAATTTAGGGATTAAGGAAACTATTATCTCTACTAAAAGTGTATTTTTACTCTTATTAAATATTAAAAACTCTATTTCTTTTCTTTTCTTTTCTTTTCATTTTATCATGTTTTGTAGAATTGTTTTTGGTAAATGATTTTATATTTCTAAAGCAATTATGAGATATATTTCTAGTCGTAATATTTGTATTATTTACGTTAGAATTAATTTGATAACTTTTGATCGTTTGATATTAGGTATGCATTAATAATTTTTTTAATATAAAATGATTTTATAATTTATGACTTATTATATAAATATGAGTATATGAAATTTTCATATTTTTTTAAAAATTGTATTAATATTTAAATAATTTCATATATTAATCATATACTATACTACTAATTAAATAAGTTTAATTTTAATTAATTATATTACATCAATGTGACTTTATGACAATTAGTTTCACACTTAATTAATCTCATATAATCATAATAGCTCAAATCACTATTAAACATGTAATAGTTATATATTTGGTTAAATGATAAATCTAATTAGAAACCTGCAGTAATTTGCACACGTTTTAGTTTTGATTCATTGAAGATTTGACCTCCCTTTTTCAGGTTGGTTCTTTCTAAATATTTATGCATACGCCACCCCGCAATCGGCATTCATTTTCACGTACTTTGAATCTTTCTTCCCCCGTTATATCCTGCCGCAGAGCAGCGGATCTGGCTTGATTATTGAGTTGTAAGTTTTTTTATTTTTGTTCAATTCATTGCTGCAAGTGTTTGATAATATTGTATTGGAATCCGGTTTTATGATTTATGTTTATTTGATTCAGAGGAGCTGATTTGTGTGAACTCCAAATGAGGTGATTGTGCATTATTGTGATAATCAATTGGTTGTTTGTTTTTGTATGTATGTGTGAAATTGATTCTTGGAATCATGGGCATGTGTAGATATTGAGTCGAGAGAATCTAGAAGATGACTGAGGGCCAGCGGTTTCGGTTGGGAACTGCCGGAGCATTGAGTCTTTCTGTGGTTTCTTCTGTGTCGATCGTGATTTGCAACAAGGCTCTGATTAGCACACTTGGCTTCGCTTTTGGTGAGTACCGACGCTATTTTGCGATGCTTGCGTATGGTAGATATCAATCTATCATTTTTAGTTCTCTTACTTATCTGCGTAACCATTCGATTGAAACTTGAACCGTGAATTGAATTTCATGCGTTGTTAAGAAGTAGGAGAATCCTTCGTGCTGTTTAATCATCAACAAATATATCAGTTCAAGTGAATTATGATTGAAGGTTTTACCATTTCTCATCATTGTACACTATGGATTGTTGCATAATGCTGGCTTGAATGGTTACGAGTTCTTAATGTGACTGACATTAACTTCTTTACTCTCATTTTCCCCCAGCTACAACACTTACTAGTTGGCATCTTCTTGTCACATTTTGTTCTCTCCATTTGGCTCTATTGATGAAATGGTTTGAACATAAGCCTTTTGATTCAAAGACTGTTATGGGATTTGGAATTCTGAATGGCGCATCGATTGGACTTCTAAATCTCAGTCTTGGCTTCAACTCAGTTGGCTTTTATCAGGTTCAAATTCTTTTTTTAATCCCTATTTTTTTTACTCCAAGACTATTTGAGATTACTATCTTTTCAAAGTCTGTCCAGAACAATTTCAGTGCTTTTAATTATATATTGCCAAGTTATTTAGTTTTTTCTCAATGGCTAGTTGGAAATGTCAATGTCTTTTATGTCTTATGATTTTAGATGACCAAATTGGCAATCATCCCATGCACTGTCATTTTAGAGACATTGGTCCTTAGGAAAAGGTTCAGGTTAGCGCCTTGCCTCGCCTCACTGTTTGTTTTTTAGCTTAAGTATGATGAGTTACATGCTTGTTGTATGATTTATTTTCCCTTATTCATTATGTTTAGTCAGAATGTTCAGCTTTCACTCACTGTGCTTCTCCTTGGTGTTGGCATCGCTACTGTGACTGATTTGCAGCTCAATGCCCTTGGTTCCTTCTTGTCATTTCTTGCAATTATCACAACCTGCGTAGCACAAATTGTAAGCCTTCCCTCCTCATTAAGTTTCTTCGCCTCATCTTTACATTATTTAGCATGTTCATGAAAAGGTAATTTTTAGTCTGACTGCACAAACAGATGACAAATACCATACAGAAGAAGTTCAAGGTCTCATCAACACAACTCCTTTATCAATCTTGCCCTTTTCAGACATTGATTCTCTTCGTAACTGGACCATTTGTCGATGCGCTTCTAACAAACCAGAATGTTTTCGCCTTCAACTACACTTCTCAAGTGTTGGTGAGACCAAAAACTCTTCCAATCATCTCATACTTGTTCTACACAATGTGATCTTTTTTTTCAGGGATTTATAGTGTTATCGTGCTTGATATCAGTTTTAGTTAACTTCAGCACTTTCCTTGTAATCGGAAAGACATCTCCAGTTACATATCAAGTTTTGGGGCATTTGAAAACATGCCTTGTCCTTACATTTGGTTATGTTCTTCTACAAGACCCTTTTAGCTGGCTAAACATTTTCGGTATCCTAGTCGCCGTAGTCGGAATGATACTGTATTCGTATTATTGCATTATCGAAAGCCATCAAAAGGGTCTTGCCGATGCATCCCCTCAACAATCATCTCAGGTACACTTACTTACCCCTTCTTCTTTCATTCCCAATCTACGCTTCACATTCTTCCTATAAATGCCATGTTTCAAGGCTAAGGAAATAGAATTGGATCCCCTGCTAAGCATTGAAAATGGTGTCATTTCAAATAAGGACCTTCAGGCATGACATTTTTGCTTGCACAATCGGCTTAAGCTAAGAGCCCTTCATCCAAACTTCCTCTGTGAGTAGTTACATGTATAACAATGATGCTTTTAAAACTCAGAGTTTCTCATAGAGTAGTGTAGAATTATTGTTATCAATTAAATTATTGTTTATAAATTCAATATATTTGGCAGTAGAGTTGCTTATAAGTTTATAACTCCAAAATATTGTTAAAGTTGTTCGTGAACTTATACTGTTCGATTTGTTCGTTTAAATTAAAATATGAACAAAGTTCGAATAAAAATTCGAACAAATACAAACACATTTGTGAAATTTCGAATTTGAGTATTTTTATACTATTTCTGCATAACATGAACGAACGGATCCGAACATGAGTTCGAATACAAAACGAACAGATTCAAATATAATAAACATGAATACAAACCTCAAAATGGACACGGACATGAACAAAAAAACAAATACGACATGAATAAAATTTTAGAAATATGATCCGAACAAGTTTCTCCGTTCGAAATATAATTTGAACGAACACTAACAAGCTAAACTCGTTTTGTTCGGATCGAATAAGGATCATAGATTCTACTTGTAAACTTTGGTTTATGTTCAAGTTTTTTATATTATTTAATTAAAATTTTAAGTTAATTTACAAAAAAAATTAATTTGGTTAGAATTGATAATTATTATCATTTTTTATTCAAAGTTTCAAACTACCTATCATATATAAATTATTTTTGATACACATTGCAATTTGTACCGGTTTTAAAAATTAAAATTTCAAGTTGAAATACACTCCATTAATATTGATTTTCAAATTAATACTATGGTTTTTTTTAAAAAAATATTTAAATACAATTTTTGTTATATTTTATTTATTAAACATTTACAAAATTAGTATTAAAATCAAAATATATTTATAAAGTAAAATGTAAAATTAGGCTACAGCATTGAGCAATGAGAATTGAGAACAAGAACCCAAGTGCTTCAAAACCCCAGTTCTCTTCAACATCTGTACTCTGTAGTCTGTAGGCAAATAAATAACTCATCTCAATCCTTACTACTCGATTGACTGGGTTTTTGTCTTTGTGATCTGTTGGATTCTTTTTACTTTTGTTTGAGTGTGTGGAGGAAGGGCGAGTAAATGACGGAGATAGCGAAGCCGCTGACGCCTGAGGAAGAGAAGCAAAAGATTAGGGACATTTCAGTCGCAGCCGAATCTCAGACCAAACTTGGCGATACTTTTTACTTGATCACTCAGAGGTTGATAGTTGATACCCCTTTTCTTGTTTTTTTATTATTTTCTCCTTTCGGGGTTTGGGATGAGGGATTAGATCGGTTTGGTAAAAGATTTGTTTTTAAGGTTCGCCCAGTGATAATTCAGTCTTATTGATTGCACTTTTCTTCTCATGGTTCTTCCCTTTTTAGCCTTTCCATTACCCCTTGAAATATGCCTATTTCAATTAAACTGAAATTTTCACTGCGTGTTAGTGACTCGTATGCCCGTCCATTTTTCTTGATGTGATTGGGACCCTCTTTTTTGTAATAGGCAACTAATTCAGTGTGAGTGTTCTCAGGTGGTGGCAAGAGTGGCTAGGATATGTCAACCAAAGCCTGACTACAAATGTAAATGATGGATCTTCTTCAGAGCATCCTGATGCATCCACCTTAGTTGAATTGAAGAGGCCATCTGGCATTGACAATTCTGACCTAATAGATGAATCTGTATCCGAGGATTCTGCGATGGGTATTGAGATTTATGACACTCTAGTTGAAGGAACAGATTATATTCTGCTACCGGGAGAGCTTTGGAGTCAATTGTACTCATGGTGAGTTAAACTTATAAGTGATGTTGACCCTGTTTTTACCGGAACTCTCTTCTCCAAGGATTAGATACTTTACTTAGATTTTAGTATATTGTATGATGTGTCTCACTTGTCATTGTAATATTTGCTGCATAATCAGAGACATTCATTTTTGTGTATGTTTCTGACCCCATTTTGAAAGGCTGTGTTTTTTGCATACTTTAGAAGATGAACTATCAGTTCCCAAGGATTGATATCACATCCCTACTCTAGGTATGGAGGCGGTCCTGTTTTGGGTAGAAAAGTAATCAACACTGGTCTTTCACGTACAGAATTATCAGTCGAGGTTTACCCTCTACGATTGCAGTTGCTTTTGATGCCAAAAGGAGATCGTTCTACCATGAGAATTAGCAAAAAGGTATGATGTTTTTTATTTAAATACATATGGTTCTCATAATTATTTGCTTAATACCTAATTCTTATATTTTCATTTGCAATGGTCCAGGAAACAATTGGTGAACTTCATCGGAGAGTTTGCGAAATTTTTGATCTTGCTCTTGAACAAGTGAGTAGGCCTGCTAGTGGATTTGTTGTTTCTTGATTGATCTGGTTTAGGATTTATGTGTTTCAGATTTCTATTTGTGACTACTTTAGTCATCAGAAGCACTCACTGATGAATGAAATGGAAAAAACTCTGGATGATGCGAACATACAGATGGATCAGGATGTAAGTGACTATATGCTCAATATTTTTAGATCTAATTAAGATTGTCCTCCTTTTGAATATGAGGGCTAATTTTACATTAAACTTGAGTTTAGTCGTATGAACCATGATATTCAGCCTCTAATCACCTCAAATTGCTTGTCACCTTTTTGTATTCCATGGGAATTCTCTTAAAAATGGATTGTTTATTTTTATCCAGTTGATAATAGTTCAACTACAATGTATGTTGATTTTTTCCGACCATTCTTTCTAATTTGGGAAGTAGCTATAACACTTCTTGTCAACTTTACTTTTTAAATTGTTTTTTTGCCGTGCTGATGTTCTTTGATCTCATCACAATATATGGAACAGATTTTAGTGGAGATTTTTAACAGTAAATCTGATGGTGGTACGGACCCCAATCCAGAAAATGGCTCTGCCAGTAACGGAGGTATGGCTGCAGCTCCTTCACCATCAAGTTTGCCATCTTATGGAAGTGTACCTTTTGGAAAGGTTCAAGCAAGAAATGGGAATTTAGAATCGAATTTTCAGAACTTAAGTGTGGAGAGGACATACGCAAGTGGTGTTAGTACAAGGGGTGCTTCCTGTGGTCTTATTGGGCTGCTGAATCTTGGGAATACTTGCTTCATGAACAGTGCAATTCAATGCCTTGTTCACACACCCGAATTTTCTCGGTATTTCCATGAAGATTATCATCAAGAAATAAATCGTCAGAATCCACTGGGCATGGTTGTAAGTTCAACCCGTTATGCTTGCGTGGAAAACATTCGGATACATGATTTTTAATCGATATTTTTTCTCCACGTTTAACATTTAACTATAGCATGGAGTTCATTGACAATATATTGTTATTTTCTTCAAAACATCCATTGCCAAGTGTTGTAAAATTTTAGCCCTATTTAACATCATGTTAAGCTTCAGACATGGCTTTAGCCTTTATCTATTTTTCCAATTTTAAATTCGGATGTTTAGAAGGTTCCTTATATTTGCTAATAAGAAAAAAAAAATTATCCGAACTTTTTGTTCTTATGCAGGGTGAGCTTGCTTTGGCATTCGGCGAGCTTTTGAGGAAGCTATGGTCACCAGGGCGAGTACCAGTGTCCCCTAAGCCATTTAAGTCCAAACTTGCTCGTTTTGCCCCACAGTTTGGTGGAAGTGGTCAGCATGACTCACAGGTTTGCTGAGTTGCATGACACCGATATACTTCTATTTTTTATTGATTTGTGTAAAATCTTGCAAGACATTTTTTCATTTCCCTACAGGAGCTCCTTGCCTTTTTGTTGGATGGACTTCATGAGGATCTAAACCGTGTCAAGCATAAGCCATATATAAAATCTCGAGATGCAGATGGCCGATCTGATGAAGAAATTGCTGATGAGTATTGGGCAAATCACATTGCCCGTAATGATTCTATAATTGTCGATGTGTGTCAGGTGAGTTTGGCACTTACGATCTTTAGATATTTTGATGGTTGTGATTCTTTTGTGGTGCTAGAGATTCACTATTTATACGGTTTTACGAGTTGCATAGCTAAAGTTTCCCATTAATGGCCCCGGCATTTTTTACCACTTTATGAATTTAATCTCGTACTTATTCAACATAGAATGGAGTAGTTTTTACTTTATTTGTGAATTATGTCCATTTCAGGGACAATACAAGTCAACTCTCGTGTGTCCTGTATGCAATAAAATTTCCGTTACATTTGATCCATTCATGTATCTGTCATTGCCTCTTCAACCTGCCACAACTCGCAATATGACCGTTACTATCTTTACTTGTGATGGAAGTGCACTTCCAGTAGCTCACTCAGTTACTGTGCCAAAGCAAGGCCGTTGCAGGGACTTGATACAAGCACTCGTTACCGCTTGCTCTTTGCAAGTCAACGAGAAGCTTTTGTTGGCAGAGGTTAGCATACATTATTGCTATTCTTAGTGATTTTTTGTGCACAGCTTAATATTCAGCTTTATGACATTCATATAGATAAGAGGCCACTTGATATATCGGTTTTTGGAGGATCCGTTGGTATCGTTATCCTCCATAAAAGACGAAGACCATCTGACTGCTTACAAAATCCCCAAAACCCTGAAAAATACGAAGTTCTTGCAGTTAATTCATCGCCGTGAGGAACAGTACGTGTTCCTTCGATAAAGATCTCGCATTTCATGTCATCCGTTTTGATACTTCTTGTTTTGTTTGTTCTCTTAGGGGTAACGGAAATTCGCAGGCGTCTCTCGGGTGGAAGCCATATGGAACACCACTTGTTTCACCAATCTCATGCGATGACATCATTACCCGAGGTGATATACAACAGATAGTCCGAACCATGCTCTTACCCTTATCGAAAACGGGATCAAATACCTCGACTCTAGATCCTTCTTCGAGTTCATCTAAAGGAGAAGAAGATGATAAAAGTTGTAAGCTTCCATTGCAGTTGGTTGATGAAAATAATGCATGCATTGATTTAACTGTGGGTGATGAAAAGGTGGTTAAGTTATCTTCGTCATCGATGTCGATTCTAGTATTCGTTGATTGGTCACAGAAGCTTTTATCGAGTTACGACACCACCCACATCGAAAATTTACCGGATGTGTGTAAATACGGACACGTAAACAAGAGGGCTCGGAATGAACCTCCCTCTTTGTATACTTGCCTCGAAGCTTTCCTACGTGAAGAACCACTCGTGCCCGAAGACATGTGGTAAGTTTTTATCCGTTTTTCGTCGTTAAAAACGCTTTCGGGACCTCGTTTAATCGTCTTGATTGTTAAGGTACTGTCCTCAATGCAAGGAGAGACGGCAAGCCAGCAAGAAACTGGATCTATGGAGGCTTCCTGAGGTTCTTGTAATACATTTGAAAAGATTCTGTTACAGTCGATCGATGAAGCATAAGCTCGACACATTTGTGAACTTCCCGGTTCATGATTTCGACTTGACGAGTTACGTAGCAAACAAGAACAATACTCGGAAGCAAATTTATCAATTATATGCCTTGACGAATCACTATGGTGGCATGGGAAGTGGACATTACACTGCACACATTAAGGTTTCTTTTCGAGAATTCTTAGTTACTCGTTTTTATCGTGTTTTTATATCGATTTTGCAACAGTTATTGGATGAGAACCGGTGGTATAACTTCGACGACAACCATATATCTCCGATTAACGAAGAAGAAGTGAAGTCTGCTGCGGCGTATGTGTTGTTCTACAGAAGGGTCAATAACGACACTTCTTCTGTGAGCAACGACGAACTAGCCGGTGATCTGAAGTGATCACCGGAGATGTTGGGTGTTCGCTGCCGGAAAAGTTGTAGCAATGTGAAATAGTAATGAAGAAACAACATGTTATGTGAAATAGCTGATTTTCTTAACTAGTTAACTCAATTTTATTGAGAAAATTATACGCCTATTGCCTCCCATATTTAATAATATAAAGATGATATTCCAAAAGTTTGTAAATTGCACGTCAAATCTTAGAAGTTTCAAGATCGTTCAATAATAACCATTGATTGAATATTATCGGTTTTCGTCTTTTTATGTCAATAGTTTTGATAATTTATATGTTATTTTTAAAATTTTTTAAAGTTTGTAAATATAATCACTATATATTTTTAAGATTAAGAGGTTAAATACAAATTATGGATGTATTTAAAAAATTAAAAAGTTTATGATAAGATATAAACTGTTTTGGAATTTTGATGACAAGTACATAATTCTTAAACTTTAAGGTATATTATTTAAAACTTTAAAAATTGTGGGTTAACAACATGCATTATATCACTTTGGATGGTTTTAGATGCAATTTACAAAAATGATATCTCTTTTACAATATTTTAAAAATCAGGTGATTGAAACACTCTATATACTTAAAGAATTGAGTTGAATATTAAAATATTAAATAAAATAGGAAAACCAAAATATAATCGTGATTACGAAAATATGTTTGTTTTATTGAAATGAGTTTACTTTTGTTTTGTTAAATCAAATGCATTAGATCAATAATAGAATTTAGGAGATTACAATTTGTATTTCTAAAGGCAAAACTTTGAGGGTGCTTTTTATAATTTTATCATAATTAGGGATGGATTAATAAATAAATAAATAATGTTTCCGTTGTACTGGGTTATGGGACACCTTAGACTTGTGCTTTTTTCTGTTCCAGGGATGCTCTCCGCCATTTTAATGGAAGACGTGTTGAACCTGAAATCTATTATTTTCTGATCTTTTTGTTGTACCCGTTTGTTTAAGAACTGATTTTGCGGTTGTAGAGTCATTGTATTTTGAATGATTCTTGGTTTATCAACATTGATTTTGATTCTGCACTTGAACTTCTCATTTTCATTTACTGCTCAGAGATTCTTCTCCATCATCCGGTAATTGAAATGGTGCTTTATTTCTTTCTATTTTAAATTGTAAGGTTTTTATTTATCAACAGCCCAGGACGGCTATTCTTGACCCTTTTTGTTTGAATTCGTTTAATGCTTGTTTTGTTTTCAACGGCAGGGCTGCAAAACTTATGTGCGTTATGATGATGCATGCTACGACTAGCAAAGAATTGCGCTTGCTCTCCTCTGTTTTTTCTGGGGTTTTGATGTGCAAAATTGTACGTTTTCCTGTCATTGATGATCAATTTACCATTTTTTGCTGTATTCTAGTATCCCATTCCTCATGTCTGTTCCCTTTTAGAAAATTCTACTCTCATTGCAGGTTTTCGAACTTACTCGAGTTATCAGTGCTTCATTTAGTGCGAGGTATAACAAGCTTAACAATAAAGAGAAACTTGAATGGAACAACAGGTAAGGTTTTTTATCTACTTCATGGCCAATTTTATTCTACTTGGATTTTATTATATTAGTTTCTGCAGGGTTTCCCAGTTTCATTTCATCTTGTTAATTTCAACTTCTCCTATCCCTACTTCTTATATAAATTTGAGAAAATTACGACGATGGCCCCGATATTTATAATAGTGTAAAGGTGATGTCCCAAATATTTGTAAATTACATGGAAAGCTCCCGAAGTTTCAAAACCGTTCAAGAATGACCCTTGAGTGAATAGTAGTTGTTTTAGACTTTTTTCATGAGTAGTTTTTTACAATTTATGTGTTATTTTTAAAATTTTCAAAGTTTGGAGATATAGTCATTACATCTTTTCAAGGTTAAGAGGTCAAATACAAACTATTGATGCATTTAAAATATTAACGAACGTTAATGTCAAATATACACAGTTTTGAAACTTTGGGGGCCAATCAAGCAATTCATAAATTTTGAGGGTATGACGTTTACAACTTTTAAAAGTTGGAAGTTCAACAATACACATTATATTAACTTCGGGGGCTTTGCATTCAATTTACAAATTTTGAGGACAACTTCTTTGTGTTATTTTAAAATTCGGGGCTAGTGACAAACACCACTCATTTGAATTTATTCTAACTTAGTTTTTTGTATACCAATTTTTGCAGGGGTTTCTCCACTTTCCATGCCATTGTAGTGTCTGCCTCTGTTCTGTATCTCTTTCTTGTTTCAGATGTCTTCTCCGATGATCAAAACACACTGATCATATATAGATCCTCAGCTTTATCCGATACCGTTCTCGGGGTTGGTATAACATATTTTCCGCATCTTTATATTGAAGTACAATTAACTTATGTTCTAATTCACTAATATTGCATCCTATTTACTCTGTATTTATACAGCTTGTAGCACTGATATTAAAAATTCCTTCTTCTTTATATAATGTAGGTTTCTGTTGGGTACTTTGTAAGTGACTTAGCAATGATTTTGTATCAATATCCAGCTTTAGGCGGGACGGAATATGTAAGTCTCTGGTTTCTTGTTTCATTTTCCATCTCTCTTTACCTAAACCAAATAGAGAAAATTACGTTGTTTAAAATAGTGTAAAAACGATGCCCCAAAGTTTGTAAATTGCATGCAAATCCCTCGAAGTTTCAAAACTATTCAAGAAGGACCCTAGAGTGAATAGTAGTTATTTTCGTTTTTTTCGCGAGTAGTTTTGACAATTTATATGTTATTTTTAAATTTTTCAAAATTTGTAGACATAATCATGACATATTTTTAAGGTTAAGAGGTCAAATGCAAACTATAAATGCATTTAAAATATTAACGAGTGTTAGGGTCAAATATAAAAAGTTTTTGAATTTCAGGGGTCAACCACATAATTCTTAAGTTGGGGGTCAACAATGCGCATTATATCAACTTTGGGGGCTTTGTATGCAATTTACAACTTTGGGGCATCGCCTTTACATTATTTTAAACATCGGGGCCACATGCAAAGGCCACTCAAACCAAATAGGAAACTTAACCAATTGTGAACATGCCAGATATTACATCACGGGTTCTCTTTATATTCAATATTGCTGTCCTTATTGAGTGGCGAAGCCCAGTTCTACATATTAATGGTTCTACTTACTGAATTCACAACTCCATTTGTTAATCTACGATGGTAAGTAAGCATATGAATTTCACTCTGAACTCGTACATATACGAGGTTCCATGTCTTTTGTTATCTGGTTATCCCCATATTCAGGTATCTAGATATGGCTGGACTTAAGAGTTCCAAACTCCACATTTTAAATGGAGTGGCATTGTTCTTTGGGTGGCTGGTATGATATACTCATTACGACTTTTTTAGATTGCAATTATATTGTTTCGATGTCATTAAACATAGAAGTCGAATGTACGGGATAAAACTCAACGAATGGCTTCAAGCGCCTTCAGAGGCCATTTTGAATGCCCGAATTAATGAAAATTTCCATTCCGTTAAAAAAAAAAATACTCATTACAATTTTGCATTGGTTGCAGTCATACTTTATCTTATGAGGTTAAACTCTGCAGGGGGCAAGGATCATCTTGATGGTGTACTTTTTCTACCATTTGTACGTCCACTTCAATGAGGTTTGTGCATGAACATTACTGTAATGGTGCTGGGAGAAGCCAGTAAAAACATTGGTTTTGCTTGTTTTTTTTTCAGGCGAGGAAAGTATTTCCATTGGGATTTTATAGCTTGATTACGGTGCCTTCGTTGCTTTTTATGCTGAACATTTTCTGGTTTTGGAAGATCACCAAAGGCTTGGTGAAAATCTTAAGAAAGTCTAGTCACATTCATTAGAATGAATGAAATATTGATGCATGTATCTATCTACTTGGGATTCTTTCTTCCTAGCCCGAGTACGATGTGATGAGTTCGGGTTTCTACCCCGAGTATGATTAAGTACAAGACGAGTCTTATAAAGTAGAGTATTTCAGTTTTCTATAAGATTATGGCGAAGTTATCAGATTATAAATCTGATGAAACAATTGTCCCACCAACCAAAATCTGATCTGCTAAATGTTACATATAAACTCAGTACTCACCTCTTCTCTGTCAGGTTGTAGCTGTACAAGAATATAGAAACCGAATGATGAATCCCCAGGTATTCGTCTTCATTTTGGCCTAATTGTTGGAAAAACTCCACTGATAAGTTCACTTCCAGAGATCTCCTGTGAATAAGGCTGGTTTGTTATAAGGGATGCAGACGATGACGACGAAGGTGGTGTGCCGAATTGGCTGTGGTCTGAATCCAAGGATGTCGACAAGTTGGCATCCCAATCTGAGGTCATCAGCAGTATGCTCTCAAGTTCACGGACAACCTCAGCCATTGTTGGCCGAGCATGAGTTTCTTTATTGCAGCATTTAAGACCAAGGTTGATGAACCTCTCCATGCACTCTGAAGGGTAAGAACCAATTTGCACGTCAATTATGGAAAATACTCTGCCTGAGCTATATGCAATCTTCACCTGTTATGTATTAGAAAGATGACGTTTCAGAATACGCAGAAACGAAGCCTGTTCAGTACAAGGGTATCGTGACATACCTCCCGAACGATGTTTTTACCGAGAGAAATGGGATGCATTCCAGTCAACAGCTCAAGAAAAACTACCCCAAGACTGTAAACATCACTTTTATCTGTAAGTTTATGAGTCAGGAAGTATTCTGGATCAAGGTATCCCTGTAAATATACACAAAATTTAGTTCATTTGAGAATACGATTCGTTTTGCAACTTCGATATCGATTAATGCTCACCGGTGTTCCTTTTACTACTGTAGATACATGAGATGGCACATCACCTTCGAACTCTGCGATTGGAGCTAAACGTGATAACCCTAAGTCTGCAACCTTGGCTGTGAAAGATGAGTCCAGCAAAATGTTCGTTGCCTTTATATCTCGGTGGAATATCGGTGGATTCGCTTCTGTATGAAGGTAAAGAATGCCTCTTGCTGCACCCAAAGCCATTTGAACTCTTGTAGAGAAATTCAGTGGCCCCATAGACTTGCCTGTACATGAAAACTCAAATAGTTGATGTAAGAACATTTCAAAAATAAAGTTTGCTTCCGGGAATTACCTGATAAGTGATCTCTCAAGGTTCCGTTCGGCATGAACTCGTAAATCAACATCTGGATCATGAAAATGATAAATGACAGCTTTCTTTTGATTTTATAAACACCAAATCTTGCAGCCATTTTTACCTGTTCACCTTCTTCATCACAGTATCCAATCAAAGAGACAAGGTTCCTGTGATGCAACCTTGACAGCAATTCTATTTCAGTAAGAAACTCTTTTTCTCCTTGTAAAGATCCCTCTTCGGCACGCTTTATTGCGACAATTGTTCCATCAGTAAGAACACCTCTATGAACTTTTCCATAGCCTCCTTCTCCTACCACCATAGACGTATCGAAGTTATTCGTTGCACGTGCCATTTCACGGTATGTGAAGTCTTTGACACCACTGATTTTCATGGAGATTCTTGTAGCTAAAGGAGAATGTAGCATATTACTTCATATGTATTGACAACAAAGAAATAAGACAAGAAAACTGCAACTGTTAAAAATGGCACTTACATTTTCGTTTTATCGAGTATCCTTGATTCTTCATACGCCTTTTAATGAAACATATAGAAACAAATGCGGATATAGCGACTGAGACAGCTATGGTTCCTAGTATAATACCTGCTAATGCTCCTCTGCTCACACCAGATGGTTCACGAGGTAATTCTGCGATAATCATCAACAAATCATAAGCTCGGAAAGTAAAGAAGAAGACGATATTTCAGACGGCATACGGAGCATACCTGCAAGGTAAGGCTCAGTAAGTGTGAAGTTAAGTAACTCAAAAGGTCCAAAAACTGGATTATGAGGAATTCTCCATCCACTGAACATATTTCGTATATAAAGGACCTCACTTCTGTTAAATAACCGAACTGTATCGTTCACATAGGCTGGAAAAAACTTGAGATACATTCGAAGACGAGGTCCTTCTTGCCATGCCAATGAATCAAGTTCAAGCTGATAAACACTCATGTGAAGACCAGAGCTTAAGTACTCCAAAAAAGTATTCATGTAAGGAACAAAGTTCAAGAATCCGGGACTCTTTAAACGATACCCGACATATATCGGAGCAGCACAAAAGCAGGTTATTTGGGAAGATGGAGGAGTGTACTCATAAGGAGGTGGGCATGTATGAGGAGGACAAGAAGTATTATATGTATTATTCATAAAATTATTCCAGAAAACATCCTGTTGAGGACCACATAATGAAGTTACATTGTTACTGGAGCATACAGGGTTGCCTTGAAGCCTGAAATATTATTGCAGAATTCAGGAACATGTTGTAAACTATACTGCAAAATCCTTTTACATGACGAAAAAAGAAACAAACGAACCCAAGTGTAATGTTCGGTTGGACTGGAAGGCTGCCGGAGATACTAGAAAACCTGTTGAAACTGAAATCCCTGCAAATTCACAACAATGCCAAGGATNGAACACAACGCGTTCGGTTCGTTCGGATTGAATAACAGCCCTATTCATATATATAGAAAGTGTTAGGGGCATAATGGTAATTTTCAATGTTATAACATAATGCTGAATTATGACATCTCTTCTATTAAGCTAATCTCATCGAAATAACCGAGTGAGAGATGTGACCAGCCCATAAACATTCGAGTCTTCTTTCCGTCCATCAAGGTTCGGAAACTCGGGGGCTTTTGAGTTATAATGAATGTAGGCCCAGAACGCATTCAAGATGACCAGACATACAGGATGGATCTCATCAGATCCAATAGTTCTTCCACTTGGCCGAAGGAATGCACATTCATGTGAAGAGCTCTGTTCATCAGCAGTACTGGATTGAACTAGGGCCGAAGACTATAAGATCAACTAGATAGCTCGTTCCCCAATTACGCATCCAATACTACCAACAACAATAACCAGATAACTCAATTACATGATGACAATATGAAGGTCATCATGTTGGTTCTAAGAAGGTTTGTTTTCGAAGGCTTGCACAGAATACGCGTAGTTGCAAGCAACAAATAGTTTATTAACGAAGTCATCCAAAACATAAGGGATGAATAAAGCATAAATGATCAAGAGTATACAAAAGACGAAGGATCCAAGCCAAGAAGGAGTCCCATATTATGCACATGCAGTGTAAACAAACTGGGACTCATGGCTTTCGTAAGTAGATCAGCCAACATAGCACGAGTACTTAGGTGCTCTAACGTAATGTGTTCTTTCTGAACTCTCTCTTTTAGAATAAGATACTTCAGGTCAATATGTTTTTTAGCACTAAGCGACTTATTGTTGTGAGAGAAGAACACTGTAGCCTGATTATCACAGAAGATCTTTATGGGTTTCGAAATAGAGCTCACAAGATTAAGCCCCATAAGAAAATTTGTAATCCACAAAGCATGACAGGAGGCTTCGTGGCAGGCTACAAATTCTGATTCCATAGTGGATGAAACAGTAAGTGACTGTTTTGTGTTGTTCCAAATAATCGGAGCACCACACATCATAAATAAATATCCAATGGTGGATTTCCGTGTGTCTACGCACCCCATGAAGTCAGCGTCAGCGTAGTCCACAACATCAAGTGAATCTGATTTCTTATAAACAAGTATGTATTCTTTAGTCCCCTATAAGTAGTGTAGAACTTTCTTTGCACATTTCCAATGAGCTATACCAGGGTTAATCTGATAACGACCCAACATGCCGACAGAAAACGTTATATCAGGACGCGTACATGTCTGAGCATACATACGGCTTCCAACGGCAGAAGCATATAGAATAGATTCCATCTCAGATAGCGCCTGGGGAGTTTGAGGACACTGGTGAAGGCTGTACTTTTCACACTTATAGATCGATGCATCTGTGGAAGCACAATTCTCCATGTTGAATCGCTTTAGTATTTTATCAATATTGCATTTCTGACGCAATCCCAGCATACTACGAGATCTATCTCGGTGAATCTCAATGCCTAGAACGTAAGAGGCAACACCGAGATCTTTCATGTCAAATCTCAGGGATAGAAGTGATTTGATCTGATGGAAAATGCCCAAATTATTGCAGACTAATAAAATATCATCAACATACAGAAGGAGAATGACGAATTTGCTTCCACAGACTTTCATGAAGACACATTGATCTACAAGATTTTCGGTGAAACCAGACTCTGTAATAACTTCCACAAAACTTAGATACCATTGTCGAGATGCTTGCTTCAGACCGTAAATTGATTTCTTCAGGAAACAAACCTTATTCTCCTCACCCTCAGCCACAAAGCCTTCTGGCTGAGTCATAAAGACGGTCTCAGGCAAATCACCATTCAGAAATGCAGTTTTAACGTCCATCTGGTGAAACTCTAAATGATAATGAGCAACCAAAGTCATGATTATTCGTAAAGAATCTTTTATTGACACATGAGAGAAAGTTTTGGTATAATCAATACCCTCTTTCTGAGTGAATCCCTTAGCAACCAACCGCGTCTTGTACTATTCGACTTTGTCATTAGAATCCAGTTTGGTTCGAAAGACCAATTTACATCCAACTGGTCTACATCCCTCCGACAAATCAACAAGGTCTCAGACTCCGTTTTTCATCATGGAGTCAAGCTCATCCTTCATGGCAGCAAGCCACTGAGCTGATTTGGTACTAGTAACGGCTGCTAAATAAGTCAGGGGATCACTGTCATCATAAGATTCGACATCATGGATATAAACATAATCAACAGATAATGTCGATTTCCTCACTCTCTTATAGCGGCGCAATAAAGAAGGCTCAAAATCCACCAGTAAGTCATTAGTGAGGTTTACGTCAGCTGGTTCGGATATCTCGGTGCCTCCCACTGATTGAGGAATCATAGGCACAATAGGCAATAAGGGAACATTATCATCATTAGGTTCTGCCTCGAGATCAATAGTCCGGGAAATACCAGAACCGCAAGTATCAACATTTTCTAAGAAAACCGCATTTATTGTCTCGACAATTCGAATGGTATATGAAGGACAATAGTAGCGATATCCCTTAGAACGTTCAGGATATCCAACGAAATAACAATTAATCGTTCTTGAATCAAGCTTCTTTAACTCAAAGTTGAATACTTTGGCTTCCGAAGGACAGCCCCAAATGTGCATTTACCCTAAAGACGGTGTTCGTCCTGTCCAAATTTCATAAGGTGTCTTTGAGACAGTTTTGAATGGGACTCGATTAAGCATATGCGATGATGTCTTTAAAACTTCAACCCAGAGATAATATGGTAAGGGAGTTCGGCATATCATACTTCTTACCATATCCAGAAGGGTACGATTCCGATGCTCAACAACACCATTCTGTTGAACTAAGCCAGGTATGGAAACCTGGTGAATAATGCCGCACTTCTGCAGAAATAAGGCAAAGGCACTCAGATGATAGCCAGAATCGGAGAATCGACTGTAATATTCCCTGCCTCTATCTGATCTGATGACCTTGATTTTACAACCAAGTTGGTTCTCGACCTCAGCTTTGTAAACTTTAAAAGCCTCGAGAGCCGCAGATCGCTCCTTAAGGAGATAGACATACCCATAGCGTGAATGATCATCAATAAATGTAAGATAATATCTATGTCCAAAAATACCGGAAGTAAGAGGACCACCGATGTCAGTATGAATCAGTTCTAAGAGCCATTGACTCTGAATGCCAGTTTTCTTATGATCGGGAGCAAATTTCCCCTTTATACAATCAATACATGTGGCAAAATCATAGAAATCCAAAGGGTGAAGAATTTCTTCCCGATTGAGACGGTTCATTCTGTCTCGAGATATGTGGCCTAAACGTTCATGCCACAATCTTGAAGAATTCTCAACCGGTGATTTCGTAAAATTAATCTGTAA
Source organism: Utricularia reniformis (assembly GCA_009725065.1). Lineage (NCBI taxonomy): Eukaryota > Viridiplantae > Streptophyta > Magnoliopsida > Lamiales > Lentibulariaceae > Utricularia > Utricularia reniformis. The sequence goes on from RWGZ01001071.1 coordinate 192,069, forward strand.
TACCAGTGCTTCTTGCTCAGATTCTGCGATATTAGGTGAGGAGGTTCGTAAATGTAATTTATACAGACAATTCTCTAAAACACCAATGCCAACATTAGTAGAACGTAGGGAAATAGTGACTTGTCCATTTCCAAAACAAAACAAAAAACCTTCAGCGTCAAGACGAGAAATGGATACAAGATTTCTAGTGATACTGGGAACATAAGCAATATCATGTAAATGCAAAATGAAGCCACTCTCTAGAACCAAGTAGAGAGTTCCAAGAGCTTCAACCGCATCACTACTTCCATTTCCTACTAACACACTACATTGGCCTTTACTTAGCTTCATCACGTCGCGGAATCCCTGCAAAGAATTAACAATATGTATAGAAGCACCAGTATCAAGCCACCATGTATCAGAGGAAACATTCATAAGTTGATCCCGATAATAGACATAGTCCGATATATTACCTTTCTTCTTCAACCATTTCTGAAACTTTGGACAGTCTTTCTGAAAATGTCTCGTTTGTCGACAAAATCGACACTTAAGGGGACGATGAGCTTTGGTTCCTGAAGAAGTTGCCACATCAGAAGCTTTATCAAATTTAGATTGCTTTTTAGACTTCTTCTTGTGAAAACCCTCAGAGATAACATTTGCACACTCCACGGAGTCGACAAGGCGTTCCTCCTCTTGTTCACACATATTCATTAGTTCGATCAAATTCCACTTATCCTTATGTGAATTATAGTTGATCTTAAAAGGATCAAACTTAGAAGGAAGTGAACGAAGTATGACATGAATAAGAAACCATTCGGAGATCGTCATCTTCATGGTCTTCAGCTGTGCAACCATGTCACTCATTTTCATAATGTGACGACGAATGCCTTCGTTACCATTATATTTTAGGGTAAACAACTCCGTCACAAGAGTTGTCGCAAGAACCTTTTTCTGATGACTGGAATTGCTCCTCAACAAAAGCGAGGAATAGCTTCGCATTATCCTTTTCAGGTAAGCTTCCTCGAATATTAGGAGTTATGGAATTCTTGATCATCATAAGGGACAGTCGACTAGAACGCTCCCACCGATCATAAGAGGCAAAACATTCTGGTGAATCACCAACAGAAGGCCTTGGTGGTTGATCGACACATAAGGCATAGTCCAAATCCATAACACCCAGAACGAGGAGCAATTGTTCTTTCCATCTTTTAAAATTATTGTTTTTCAGTGGTTCAATCGAAGAGAGCTGGTTCAAAACAGCGGCTGACAATGAAGAGTGTCAAACATGCAAAACATCACAAAAAGAAGCAGTCATTAGTACTCTTGATCATAAAATGAAGTGCACACGTAAGTCGGAAGAAAACATAAGCTTCCGTATGAGAATAGAGCAAATCATAAGGCTTTAACAAAAGCTATTCTCATATAACAACATAAGCGAAATGAATCATCGTTTTTACGTAAATATTTTGAACCGATACGGCGAAAACCGGGCGGCTCCGGTATTTGGATCTAGGGATGTTACACGTTCTGAACAGTTCGTGAACAATATTTGTTCGGTTCATATGTGATCGTGTTCACTCGTTTGAATAAAAATATGAATATTGTTCGAACATTATTTTTTGTTCGTTTATAATTTGAACGAACATGAACATTTTCGTGAACAAATGTAAACGTTCGTGAACAAATATATTATTTAAATTAATTTTTATTATAATATATTATTATAGTATTTAAGTTTAAAAAACTTTACAAAACCATAATTTTCACTTTTTGACTCTAATGGCGCTGTGAATTACTTCTTAATTCTTCATTGGATTCAAAATACTGAAAAGAGAAGACATTTGATATTTTGCAAAACTTTCAAAATGTGAAATATGTAATAAGATGAATGTTCATCACCGTCATTGAACCATTTGGATGAAATTATGGTTTTTGATGATGAACCAATTTATATAGCAAATTGGGATGAGTTAGAACATAAAGAACTCTTTGGATGAATTTCGCACAAATAGTACAAACATGTTCGAACAAATCTTACGAACAATGTTCGAACAAGCTATTCGAACGAACATGAACATTCACTTAATAATTTGAACAATGTTCGAACATATTTTCACGTTCGAATAAAATATTAACGAACATGAACACAGCTTGTTCGGTTCGTTCGGATCGAATAACAGCCATATTTGGATCGCTATCGAGTTTTCAGGTCGGAACCCGAAAACTCGATGTCGACCTGGAAAAAATGATACAAAAAATTAATATTTCATAGCTATTCGAACCGATACGAAATTTTGGATAGGTACGAAATTTCGAAATAATATAAAAATATTATTTAATATATTATAATTTAATTTATTATATATTTTTAATTAATATATATATTATTTATTTTTATTACACATATATAAAATAGGCTATTGAATAATAGTTTCATAAAACATTATATTTCACAAACTCTTTTTCAACACAAATCATTTAACAAATAGAACTTTATCAGAAAGGTCATTTATGAAATGTCCCCAAAAAAATACTCATTACAACTTTGCATTGGGTGCAGTCATGCTTTATCTTATGATTTTAAAATCTGCAGGGGGCAAGGATCATCTTGATGCTCTACTTTTTCTACCATTTGTACGTCCACTTCAATTAGGTTTGTTAATGAACATTACTATAATGGCTCTGGGAGAAGCCAGTAAAAACATCTGTTAATAAGTTCTCTTAATTAATTCAATGTAATCTTATTTTATGTTGTTTAATTGATATAATCATTTGTGTGTATTTAATTTCATATTATTATATTTAATTCGTTGGATTTAAATATAATAAAATTAAATACTTTATAAATTATTTTGCAATAATTATGATATATAATTTATTTTCACTATTTTATGTAATTTTAAATATATAATTATCATGTCAATCTATTTTAATTTATATTGTTTCGTTCGTACAATTCATTGTTTGTATTCTATATTATTATATAGGAAAAATTTCAGTTTTCGTACCTTAAGTTTGTATAAACATCAATTTTGATACATCATTTTCAAAAAATTCAATTTACATCATTCAATTTTTAAATTTTATCAATTTTCATCACTATTGACTAAAATACCCACAATCATTATAAATAAATTCTTTTATTAATATATTTCACATATTACAAATAATCAATTTCAATTTTTCATCAATTTACTCTTTCTGCGGCCTTCAAACTCTATTCTTATTTAGGCCATATTTTTATACCAACCGATATACCGGTCGGTACGCCAAAAATTGGGTGACACCAATATTATGATCGGTAACACCAGGTCTGGGTATCCGGGTTTTTCCAAGTCGACCTCGAAAAAAATTTAAAAATTTTTTTAAAAAAAATTATTTGGGGGTCGATTTTTAAGTTTTTTCGGGTATGATCCTACAAAAATATTTTTTTCCGAGTCAACCAATGATTGTGTTTATGTAGATAGACTAGTAGGAGTCAACCAATGATTTTGATTCTAAAAAAATAATTTTTTTAAAATAATTTTTTAAATTTTTTTCCATGTCGACTTGGAAAAACCCGGATACCCAGACCTGGCGTTACTGGTCAAAATATCGGTGTGGCCCGATTTTTGGCGTACCGAACGGTATATGAGCTGGTATAAAAATATGGCCCTAAATACGAATAAAGTTTGCCGACCGCAGAAAGAGTAAAATGGTGAAAAATTGAAATTAATTATTTGTAATATGTGAAATATGTTAATAAACAAATTTATTTATAATGATTGGCGTATTTTAGTCAATAGTGATGAAAATTGATTAAATTTAAAAAGTGAATGATGTAAATTGAATTTTTTGAAAATGAGATATAAAAATTGAGGTTTATACGAACTTGAGGTACCAAAACTAAAATTTATCCTTATTATATATAATTCAATTTTCTTAAAATAAGATTTAGTAACCGAATTTAATTTGTTTACATTGAAATTTATTAGTTTATTAAATATTTAAACCTATAAAATTAGATGTTAATGTATTTAATGTATTTTAAATTTAAATATATATATATTGATAATTGGATTTATACATTTATTTTTAATCAAAAAATGATAAATAATATATTTGATAGGCAAAATATAATATAATGTGTTTAACTTTAAAATATTATTTTTATTAATTTTGTACTATTAATTTATTGTTTGTTATTTATATATATTTTATTTTATATTATTTCATTTGTAGAATCCATTGTTTGTACTTTATATTATTATATATTATTTGATTTTTTAAATACGATTTTTATTAGTTGAATTGAATTTGTTTTACATAAAAATTTATTAGAAAATATTTAAACTTGTGAGATTAGATGTTAATATATTAGATCTTAATGTATTTAATTTATTTTTAATTAAAATATATAAAAATTATTTTGATAATTTGATTTATATATTTATTTTTAATCAAAAATGATAAATAATATATATTCTTTAACTAATTTATGAAAACATGTTTATTTATATATTCATTTTTAATAAAATATAATTTATTTTTTAATTTATTTAATTTATTTTACGAAAAATATATATATAATGATTTTTTCTCTCTTATTTGGTAAAAAAAAATTATTCTATAAATATTTTATAAAAATAGATTATATTGCAAATACAAAATGTGCCATGCTTACAAACTTAGTACTCACCTATTCTCTGTGAGGTTGTAGCTGTACAAGAATATAGAAACCGGAACGACAAATCCCGAGGTAATTGTCTTCATCTTGGCTTAACTGTTGGAAAAACTCCACTGACGAGTTCACTGCCCGAGACCTCTTGTGAATAAGCCTGGTTTGTTATAAGGGAAGCGGACGATGAAGACGAAGGTGGTGTGCCGAATCGACTGTGATCCGAATCCAATGAAGTCGACAAGTTCGTGTCCCAATCCGAAGTCATTAGCAATATGCTCTCAAGTTCACGTACAACTTCAGCCATTGTCGGCCGAGCATGAGTTTCTTCGTTGCAGCATTTAAGACCAAGGTTGATGAATCTCTCCATGCACTCTGAAGGGTAAGAACCGATTTGCACGTCGATTATCGAAAATATTCTGCCTGAACTATATGCAATCTTCACCTGTTACGTATTAAATAGATTACGTTTCAGAATACGCAGAAACGAAGATGAGGGTATCGTGACATACCTCCCGAACGATGTTTTTACCGAGAGAAATGGGATGCATTCCGGTCAAAAGCTCGAGAAAAACTACCCCAAGACTATAAACATCGCTTTTATCTGTAAGTTTATGAGTCAGGAAGTATTCTGGATCAAGGTATCCCTGTTAAAATATACACAAAATTTAGTTCATTTGAGAATACGATTCGTTTTGCAACTTCGATATCGATTAATGCTCACCGGTGTTCCTTTTACTACTGTAGATACATGAGATGGCACATCACCTTCGAACTCTGCGATTGGAGCTAAACGTGATAACCCGAAATCCGCAACCTTGGCTGTGAAAGACGAGTCCAGTAAAATGTTCGTTGTCTTTATATCTCGGTGAAATATCGGTGGATTAGCTTCGGTATGAAGATAAAGAATGCCTCTTGCTGCACCTAAAGCCATTTTAACTCTTGTAGAGAAATTCAGTGGCTTATTAGACTTGCCTGTACATGAAAAAATCGAAATAGTTGATGTAAGAACATTTCGAAAGTAATTTGCTTTTGGGAATTACCCGATATGTGATCTCTCAAGGTTCCATTCGGCATGAACTCGTAAATCAACAACTGGATAATGAAAATGGTAAGTAAAAGATTTCTTATGAATTTGTAAGAAGCAAATATTGAAGCTATTTTTTACCTGTTCACCTTCTTCATCACAGTATCCAATCAAAGAGACAAGGTTCCTGTGGTGCAACCTTGAAAGCAATTCTATTTCAGTAAGAAACTCTTTTTCTCCTTGTAAAGATCCCACTTCGGCACGCTTTATTGCGACAACTGTTCCATCAGTAAGAACACCTCTATGAACTTTTCCATAACCTCCTTTTCCTACCACAGTAGACGTATCGAAGTTATTCGTTGCATGTGCTGTTTCACGGTACGTGAAGTCTTTGACACCATCGATTTTCATGGAGATTCTTGTAGCTAAAGAACAATGTAACACATTATACTTCAGATGTATCGAAAGCAACTGTAAAAAACGGCACTTACGCTTTCGTTTTTTCGAATATCCGTTATTCTTCATACGCCTTTTCATGTAACATATAGAAACGATTGCGGATATAGTGACCGAGCCGGCTATGGTTCCTAGTATAATACCTGCTAATGCTCCCCTGCTCACACCAGATGGTTCACGAGGAAATTCTGCGATAATCATACAAATCATAAGCTCGGAAAGCAAATAAAAAGGCGATATTTCAGACGATACCTGCAAGGTAAGGCTCGGTAAGTGTGAAGTTAAGGTACTCATAAGGTCCAAAAACTGGATTATCAGGAATTCTCCATCCACTGAACATATTTCGTATATAAAGAACCTCGCTTCTGTTAAATAATCGAACCGTATCGTTCACATAAACTGGAAAAAACTTGATATACATTCGAAGACGTGGTCCTTCTTGCCATGCTANATATTATAATTTAATTTATTATATATTTTTAATTAATATATATATTATTTATTTTTATTACACATATATAAAGTAGGCTATTGAACAATAGTTTCATAAAACATGATATTTCACAAACTCTTTTTCAACACAAGTCATTTAACAAATAGAACTTTGTGACAAAGTTCATTTATCAAATTTACCCAAAAAAATACTCATTACAACTTTGCATTGGGTGCAGTCATGCTTTATCTTATGATTTTAAAATCTGCAGGGGCAAGGATCATCTTGATGCTCTACTTTTTCTACCATTTGTACGTCCACTTCAATTAGGTTTGTTAATGAACATTACTATAATGGCTCTGGGAGAAGCCAGTAAAAACATCGGTTTTGTTCGTTTTTTTTCAGGCCAGGAAAGTATTTCCATTGGGATTTTATAGTTTGATTACGGTGCCTTCGTTGGTTTTTTATGCTGAACATTTTCTGATTTTGGAAGATCACCAAAGGTTGGGTGAAAATCTTAAGAAAGTCTAGTCACATTCATTAGAACGAATGAAATATTGAAGTATGTATCTCTCGGCTTGGGATTCTTTCTTCAATTCCTTTCAATATGAGTTTGGGTTTCTACCCGGAGTATGACTAAATTGAAGACTATTCTTATAAATTAGAATATTTTTTAAACGATGCTGATAATGAAACAATTGTCCCACCAACCAAAATCTGATGTGCTAAATTTTATATATAGATTAGGCAAATTAACTAAATAACTTTCTGCATATTTTTCATTTGCAATATAATCTATTTTTATAAAATATTTGTGGAATAACCTCTTTTGTGTTTTCTTTGCTAAATAATTTTTATTAAGAGAGAGAAAATACTTTTTATATATATTTTTCGTAAAATAAATTAAGGAAATATATTATTTATTATTTTTAATTAAAAATAAAGTTTAAGGATTTACTAATCAATTTCGATGTAAAACAAATTCAATTCGGTTAATAAAAATCGTATTTCAAAAAAATTAAATTAGATATAATAATATAGAGTGCAAGTAATGGATTGTCCGAATGAAATAATATAAAATAAAATATATGGACGTGATAATTTTATTTATTGTCGAAAAATAAAATATGTATAAATAACAACAATAAATTAATAGATATTTATGGTTTTTTGCGGAGTTTCAAAGTTCTGTACTCTCACGTACAACATGTAACAAGATATTGTATTAATCTATTTACATATTTATCAAATATCATTACTAATTATCAATTTGTACAGACATGTCATCATTTTAATATAAATCATAGGAAAATAATCGACATTCTTTATCAGTAAAGACTCTATTGGCTACTTACTCCAGTAATTTTCACCCTATTCGATATGAGAGCCAATGGGATAATGCATCTTTCTTATTGGCATCAGACCCTAGTAGACGACGTGAACGCCGTCGTGTTGGTCGTGATAGGACAACTCGAATGTTCGGACAAATGGATTGGAGCTTGAGGCTATCAAGGCGTAGAGTTAGACATGAAAATGACCCCGTTATTGTCAGATCAACAAGAATGGAAGATGAGATTATGTCTAATCTAAGGACATGTCATTCCTCTTCCAATCCAAGAGATAATTCAATAAAAATTACAAGCAGATATGTGTGTATTTTGTCAAAGAGAACACCAATTATTCCATTATACAATGTCTATGTCTGAGTCTTTTTCGCAATACATTCATACCACACGAAATCAAGAACTTCACCATCAATCTAAATCAACAATAGGGGATACTAAAAAATATCATTTCAGGTCGACACTCCAATATTTGAATGACACTCATTTTCGTAGTTTTTAACTTTCATCTCGTTGAATACATGAAAAATAATTTTCCAATAATTTATGTAAAATAAGTTCTCTTAACTAATTCAATGTAATTTTATTTTATGTTGTTTAATTGATATAATTATTTGTGTGTATTTAATTTCATATTATTATATTTAATTCATTGGGTTTAAATATAATAAAATTAAATACTTTATAAATTATTTTGCAATAATTATGATATATAATTTATATTCACTATTCTATATAATTATTACGTCAATCTATTTTAATTTATATTGTTTCGTTCATACAATTCATTGTTTGTATTCTATATTATTATATAGGAAAAATTTCAGTTTTGGTATCTCAAGTTTGTATAAACATCAATTTTGATACTTCATTTTCAAAAAATTCAATTTACATCATTCAATTTTTAAATTTAATCAATTTTCATCAATATTGACTAAAATATCCAATCATTATAAATAAATTCTTTTATTAACATATTTCACATATTACAAATAATCAATTTCAATTTTTCACCAATTTACTCTTTCTACGGCCGGCAAACTCTATTCTTATTTAGGATAATATTTTTATACCAACCGATATACCAGTCGTTACGCTAAAAATCGGGTGACACCAATATTTTGACCGGTAACGCCCGGTCTGGGTATCCGGGTTTTTCCAAGTCGACCTGGAAAAAAATTTTAAAATTTTTTTTTAAAAAAATTATTTTTTTAGAATCAGACCCGAAAAACTTGAAAATCGACCAATGATTGTATTTATGTAGATAGACTAGGGGGGTCTATTTTCAATTTTTTTCGGGTCTGACCCTACAAAAATAATTTTTTTCCGAGTCGACCAATGATTTTGATTATGTAGATAGACTAGTGGGGGTTGATTTTCAAATTTTTTCGGGTCTGATCATAAAAAATAATTTTAAAATTTTTTTCCAGTTCGATTTGGAAAAACCCGGATACCCAGACCGGGCGTTACCGGTCAAAATATCGGTGTCACCCGATTTTTGGCGTACCGAAAGGTATATCAGTTGGTATAAAAATATGACTCTAAATAAGAATAGAGTTTGCAGGCCGCAAAAAGAGTCAATTTGTGAAAAATTGAAATTGATTATTTGTAATATGTGAAATATGTTAATAAAAGAATTTATTTATAATGATTGTGGGTATTTTAGTCAATAGTGATGAAAATTGATAAAATTTAAAAATTAAATAATGTAAATTGAATTTTTTAAATATAATGTATCAAAATTGATGTTTATACAAACTTGCTCTACCAAAACTGAAATTTTTCCTTATTATATATAATTCAATTTTCTTAAAATATAATTTTAGTAACCGAATTTAATTTGTTTACATCGAAATTTATTAGTTTATTAAATATTTAAATTTATAAAATGAGATGTTAATGTATTTAATTTATTTTAAATTAAAAAAAAAATATATTGATAATTGGATTTATATATTTATTTTTAATCAAAAAATGATAAATAATATCTTTGATAGGCAAAGTATAATTTGTTACATATAAACTCAGTACTCACCTCTTCACTGTCAGGTTGTAGCTGTACAAGAATATAGAAACCGGAACAACGAATCGTCTTCATCTCGGCCTAACTGTCGGAAAAACTCCGCTTACGAGTTCACTGCCCGAGACCTCGTGTGAATAAGGCTGGTTTGTTACAAGGGAAGCAGAGGATGAAGACGAAGGTGGTGTCCCGAATCGACTGTTATCTGAATCCAAGGAAGTCGACAAGTTCGTGTCCCAATCCGAAGTCATTAGCAATATGCTCTCAAGTTCACGTACAACTTCAGCCATTGTCGGCCGAGCATGAGTTTCTTCGTTGCAGCATTTAAGACCAAGGTTGATGAATCTCTCCATGCACTCTGAAGGGTAAGAACCGATTTGCATGTCAATTATCGAAAATATTCTGCCTGAACTATATGCAATCTTCACCTGTTATGCATTAAAAAGACCACGTTTCAGAATACGCAGAAACGAAGATGAGGGCATCGTGACATACCTCCCGAACGATGTTTTTACCGAGAGAAATGGGATGCATTCCGGTCAAAAGCTCGAGAAAAACTACCCCAAGACTATAAACATCGCTTTTATCTGTAAGTTTATGAGTCAGGAAGTATTCTGGATCAAGGTATCCCTGTTAAAATATACACAAAATTTAGTTCATTTGAGAATACGATTCGTTTTGCAACTTCGATATCGATTAATGCTCACCGGTGTTCCTTTTACTACCGTAGATACATGAGATGGCACATCACCTTCGAACTCTGCGATTGGAGCTAAACGTGATAACCCAAAATCCGCAACCTTGGCTGTGAAAGACGAGTCCAGTAAAATGTTCGTTGTCTTTATATCTCGGTGAAATATCGGTGGATTAGCTTCGGTATGAAGGTAAAGAATGCCTCTTGCTGCACCTAAAGCCATTTTAACTCTTGTAGAGAAATTCAGTGGCTTATTAGACTTGCCTGTACATGAAAAAATCGAAATAGTTGATGTAAGAACATTTCGAAAGTAATTTGCTTTCGGGAATTACCCGATATGTGATCTCTCAAGGTTCCATTCGGCATGAACTCGTAAATCAACAACTGGATAATGAAAATGGTAAGTAAAAGCTTTCTTATGAATTTGTAAGAAGCAAATATTGAAGCTATTTTTTACCTGTTCACCTTCTTCATCACAGTATCCAATCAAAGAGACAAGGTTCCTGTGGTGCAACCTTGAAAGCAATTCTATTTCAGTAAGAAACTCTTTTTCTCCTTGTAAAGAACCCACTTCGGCACGCTTTATTGCGACAACTGTTCCATCAGTAAGAACACCTCTATGAACTTTTCCATAACCTCCTATTCCTACCACAGTAGACGTATCGAAGTTATTCGTTGCATGTGCTGTTTCACGGTACGTGAAGTCTTTGACACCATCGATTTTCATGGAGATTCTTGAAGCTAAAGAACAATGTAACACATTATACTTCAGATGTATCGAAAGCAACTGTAAAAAACGGCACTTACGCTTTCGTTTTTTCGAATATCCGTTATTCTTCATACGCCTTTTCATGTAACATATAGAAACGATTGCGGATATAGTGACCGAGCCAGCTATGGTTCCTAGTATAATACCTGCTAATGCTCCCCTGCTCACACCAGATGGTTCACGAGGAAATTCTGCGATAATCATACAAATCATAAGCACGGAAAGCAAATAAAAAGGCGATATTTCAGACGATACCTGCAAGGTAAGGCTCAGTAAGTGTGAAGTTAAGGAACTCAAAAGGTCCAAAAACTGGATTATGAGGAATTCTCCATCCACTGAACATATTTCGTATATAAAGGACCTCACTTCTGTTAAATAACCGAACTGTATCGTTCACATAGGCTGGAAAAAACTTGAGATACATTCGAAGACGAGGTCCTTCTTGCCATGCCAATGAATCAAGTTCAAGCTGATAAACACTCATGTGAAGACCAGAGCTTAGGTACTCCAAAAAAGTATTCATGTAAGGAACAAAGTTCGAGAATCCGGGACTCTTTAAACGATACCCGACATATATCGGAGCAGCACAAAAGCAGGTTATTTGGGAAGATGGAGGAGCGTACTCATAAGGAGGTGGGCATGCATGAGGAGGACAAGAAGTATTATATGTATTATTCATTAAGTTATTCCAGAAAACATCCTGTTGAGGACCACATAATTGAGTTACATTGTTACTGGAGCACAAAGGGTTGCCTTGAAGCCTGAAATATTATTGCAGAATTCAGGAACATGTTGTAAACTATACTGCAAAATCCTTTTACATGACGAAAAAAGAAACAAACGAACCCGATTGTAATGTTCGGTTGGACTGGAAGGCTGCCGGAGATACTAGAAAACCTGTTGAAACTGAAATCCCTGCAAATTCACAACAATGTCAAGGCTTTCGTATCGAGAAACTTTCGTATTATCGTAACAAATTTGTTTCTTTTGAGTAATATGAAGTTATAATGTATAATTGCTTACAGAATGAGACTATGGTTTGAATCCAGAGTCCTGGATTGCCATAGTGTGGATTGAATAACACCATTCAGTGAGTTATTAGCAACTGAACTGCAGGGAAAAGTTCAATGACAATTAAGTCTGGTAAATTTATATGAATTGACTCGAGTTTAGAAACTGAGCATGAAGAATGATCATGGATGCTTACAGCTTTTGCAAACGAGGAAGACGGGAAAAACTATACGGAATGGTTCCGTTCAAATTGTTGTTCGATAGATCACTGCATGATACGAGGTTACAACAGTTTTAGGACAATTTTCTTTATTTCTGGATGTGAGTATAAAGAGAGTACTTACATGGTGGTGATATTTTGAGACAGTGTACCAGAAGGTATGTTCCCAACGAGTTGGTTGTTACTCAAATCGCTGAAATTAATAATATCAATGTTAGCAAAAATATCCCATAATTGTGATCTAGTTTGTCTGATTACATGTTACAAATCATGTTGAAATATTATCCCATGGTTGTGGAATTATAATTCTAGGTTATGAGAGACATATCATGAGTAATTGGTTTAGTCTTCCCTTTTCATTGTGATTTACTTTTTTATGGGCTGAGCTACACGTACACTCTACCGACCCAATGAATCCTGAATTTCTACATAGTATCGGAACCCTATGGTAGGTTTTGAGCTAGTCTGTTCTGGTTTAAACAAAAAAACTATGGTAGAAAAACGCATCTGACTTAGTGCTACAAAAATAGGTCGACCTATAATTTAAGCATTACCGAACATATTAAAGCAAGACTAGTTCGACATGATGGTGAGTTTCGAAATATTATCCTACATCCGTTATGAAACCAGAATAATTCTAGTTTATAAGGGATGTGAAATCATGAATAATTGATTTGACCTAATCTTTTCATTTTGATTCACTTCTCTTATGGGCTAGACTACACGGACACTCTCCCGTCTCATTAAATCCTGAATTTCTACAAATCCTTGTAAAAAATGGGCTAGAGTGCAATGTATATGAACTCACATGTAAGCAATTTGGGTATTATTGCTCCAATCAGGAATAATGCCTTGTAAACTGCAGTTCCTCAGACTCCTGATGAAGCAGAGAAACAACACACGTTACATATATTTGAACAGAATAAATTGTTCTAAAAGGCATTGTACAAAAGCTACAGAAGATTCAATAACAAAGCTACGAATTCGATCAGTTTTAAAGAAAAAAATGGCATTGCATTCACTTACAGCTTCAGAAGCGTTGGAACATTGCCGATTTCAGACGGAATTGTAGTCCCACCAAAGTTATTGTTATCAAGTTGACTTGAAGAAAATAAACAATATAAAGCATTTCATAGAGGAATAAGTAACTGAAAGCAGTAATAATGAAGCATCAAATAATAGCAAAACTTGTTACAGTATCTGTAAACTTGGCATTTCTGAAAGTTGCCATGGAATATATCCCGTTAAATTGTTATTATCCAGCAATCTGCGTAAAAATATACGTAAGAAAAATCCGAATAACAAGTTCTATAATACGATTTCCGACTCACAAATGTACAAGTTTCGGAAGTCGAGATAGCTCTGATGGTATTTGGCCACTGAGGGAATTATTGTTCATATGGCTGTTCAAAATTAAGAAACATAAAACCATTAAATAAAATAAGATTACAAGAAGCATGAAGAAAAATCAAAGAGGACCCTACAAGTGTTGTGCTTTTCGTAAGTTAGCAAATGATGCCGGTACCGGCCCCGAAATATGGTTCTGATCTATTTGTATCCTGTTCAAGTTGTTAAGGTTCCCTAGCTCATCAGGCAACGAACCAGTCAGTTGATTTCCATTGAGAAGTCTGTATAAAAGAAAGGCTCAAAGCATCACTATTCGGAATAAACAACTTCGAACAAAAGACCGAACCAACTCACAATAACTCGAGTGCTGTAATATTGCTGATCTCTCTCGGAATGCTCCCGCTGATATTGTTCCACATAAAATCCCTAGTAAAGATGAAACAGTGAGCAATCAAAGAGAAGTATCGAGATTGCGTAAAAGAATGAGAATTCTTACAGTATCTTCATGTAATAAAGAGTACCAAGTTCAGGAGATAAAGTTCCAGAAAGATTTCTGTTTAATAATAGACTGCATAGAGATATGAGAACAAGTTACAGCAACAAACAAAAGAGGAAAAGAGAAATCTATTGAAGCATACATTTGATTAACATGATAATGACCATCTTCAAGTGTTGTATTATAACATAGAATTCCTGTCCAATTCGAAGTACACGGATCCCCTCGTGCCCAATTCGCAAGATTGTTATACGGATCAATTAAGCTTCTCTTGATGGATCTCAATGCTTCCACTGCACAGATCCGAATCACAATTTAATTGAATATCAGCGTCAATTTGAGATGTTACACTACAACAATATGGATGAAATTCTTAGTTTTTGAAAGAAAATTTGTAAGAATCCTTCAAAATTCTAAGTTACAGTATCAGCAAACGAATTTCCAGTACTTCCATTAAAGAACCCTTGTTCTAAATTTCTAAAGAGTATGTGGGTTTGGTTAGAACGTGAATAAGCTTTATTTTTAACTAAAATTACCTTCACTTCGATCAGTTCGGACACGCTGTGAAGCTGCAAGAACTGAAAACCAACATAAACCCAAAACTAAAACCGCAGTTATTTTTGTCAAATTCGCCATTCCACCACATCTAATTCCTGTCTAAAACAATTAAAAGAAAGAAGAAAAAATAATTTTCAAGCATTCGCAAAAGATGAAGGTACAAGGAAAATGTCAAATGCCCAACCACTACACAGAAAAGGTGAAACCACATAAAAAATCAACTAAGGAGCGAACAGAGTACGATGAAAGCTGCTCATAAAAACAAAAATAAACCTTCATAACTCCATAACTCAGCATATGTACGTGCAGTAGAGAAGTTTCTGGTGATTCGCTGATCAAACTGGAGTTAGAAATCCTGGGAGTGGGTGTACTCAGAAAATGGCGTTTACTCTTCTTCCTTCTACCAAATACATTTAATTGAATATTTAATTCGTTTTCTTGTCAGAATCGGTTGCTTGTCATTGCAAAGTATCCATTCCACTTCTGTTCACATGCTTTTGTATCATAATTCAAAACCTTAATATTAATTAATTACCATATCGTACAGCCTTGACAATTTGTAAACAAATTAATGGGCTGGAAACTGGATATCGGTATAACAAAATTAACTATAATTTTTACAGTTGACAGTTACATGTCGATGATGCTGTAAGAGAAAATATATATTATTATTTGGTACTCAAACTTTTAAGAAATTGAAATTTTTGTCTTTTGTTTTAGTCCTTAAAATGAATTGACTTTTAAGTTTGACCCGGAAATACACCCTAAAAAGTAAAATCAATTTGTTTATTATATTATATATATTTTTTGGTAGGATTAATCACAATTTGTTACTAAAATTTTATAATTATCATAATTGTTTTATTCAAAGTACAAGAATGATAATCCATCATTATATTTTATATCTTTTTGTAAATAATTTCTCAAATTTTAATAAAGATAATATAATTGATCCCAAATTTTTAAAATCTCGATAGTAGAGATCATCGATAAAATCAAAATTCAAGTATCGAATTTAACACTTGGGGGATTTGAATCAAATGTTTCAAATTTTGATGATTAACTTTGTCAAACCTCAAATTTTATAAATTAAATATACAGTTAAACTAATAAAGAACCAAATTATTCAAATTATATTTAAATAGTCATTTTCTCTAGTTGATAACTTTCCAATGTAATGGGCCCCGACTGCCCGACCCGACCGCGACCACGTAATAGCAGCCATTTTATTTTAATATATAAATATTGGCGGAGTGGAGATAGCAATTATTAATTATTAATTGTATGATAGCAATTAGCAGCCATATTTTCATTGACTTGGCAGTCATGTTTGAAATTGGATAGCCCCTCATTTGTCATACATACCATAATTTTTGAAACAGGTTAGATCGGTGAACCGAAAATATCTTCTATTGATCGAACCGAATGGTCGGATCAATTCAAACCGGTTTTCAAAATATTACTTTTATTTAAACCCAAATTTTTTTTGGCCCATTTAATAAAAAAAATTAGGACTTCTTATATCCTTTTATTCAAAATATAAAATTAATATTAAATATTATTTTTATTTAAAATATTAAGATAAATGCATATAAGTTCCATGTGAAACTTAATATCGGGAGGAACTTTCATACATTTTCTAATATTTCCGACCTTTTCTGTTAAATGTTCACAAAACATACAAATTAATGATTTTTTACCATTTTAAAAACTTTCAGTTACATAGCTCCAAGTATGATCACTTTTTTGAGGTTGAGATGAAATATAATTTGATTCACCACTCTCCATCAATACTTATAAATATTTCAATATAGTAATATATTTCAAAATACAATCCAATGTATATTAGTCAAATAATAATCAACTAACAAATGAAGAAACCATAAGAATTAAAGACATAATAAACAATCAAACATATTGCACATAAAGAATAGAACTTTAAATTCAAAATCAAATCAAACATATTTAACATAAAGAATGGAACTTTAAATTCAAAACACAATTAAAACAAGCAACAAACCAACAACCCCTAAGAAATAAATTGAAACATGTATTATATACAGTAAGAAATACAATTACAAATTATATTAATTATTTATGATATGCTTCAAAATTCCCATTATTTTTGTATAACAATAATTATTGAATCAATATTAAAAAAAATATAATAACAATTGCGCAACAAAGCTTAGAATATAGGAAAAACTAGATAAGAAGTCCTAATTTTTTTTTATTAAATGGGCCAAAAAAAATTTAGCCCACCATATTTTAACCGATTCGATCGGATTAAATCTGTTCATATATGACGTAACACGATTCTAAAATTAAACATTAACCCGGATCGGATGTGTTATCGGTTCACGGTCGGACCGTTCTAACCGGACGGTCCATACCGGTTTCAAAATCTATGTACATAACACATACAAATTCAACAAAAACTTATATTTTCAAATATGAATATGTTTTTATCGAAATCATCAGATCACTAATGAAGTGTTATTAAATTAATGAATAGTTAGTGGACGATAAAAATTGTAAAATTATAATAGGAACTGAAAACTCTATGAATGATTGGATGGTAATATGTCAAAAATTTGATGATTTTGATAAAATTAGTCACAAATCTTTAATAGTCACTTTGAGTTTACCAACTTTGTATTTTTTGAAAAACATTATCCTCAAATTTTGCAAAATTCGACAAATGTGATCCCGAATTTGCAAAAAGGTCCTCCAAATTTGATTTCTCACTTCAATTGGAAAAGTATTAAGGTTCAATTTTGTTCACAAAAATTGAAGTTTGAATGTTTGATAACTATTTTACTAAATATGACAAACTATTGAGATATGATTTTGTCATAATTTAATTTGAAATCATAATTGATAAAAGCATGAAATTTTAGGATCAAAATTATTAAATCATAGAAACTAATAAAATAATTTTTACAATTTCCCATATCTTTAATATTGCATTAAAAACTATTCCTTATTAATTTGGAATGGGCTAAAAAAAATATAAGAATTGATTGATTTAATGTTAAATTTCTAAAGTTAAATCAATGTGCTAGGTACAAAATAACATATAAAAATAGATTATACAATAAAAGACTTTAATTAGTCAATTAGTGTGTTACTCAACCTTCTTAAAAACTAATCCAAATTTCTTTTTAAATACATATTGATTGTATTTTTCTTTATCTTGCATTGTCGACATGGCGAGCCCGGTAACCCATCTCAACCTTTGGATTAGGCATCACCAAAGATAAAAAAACATAAGAAATAATATTCAAGTCTCACTTCAATGTGTGATATTATTCAAATTTTAACAACTCTCACAATATTACATGATAAGTTAAATTTGATAATTCAAATCGATATATTAGCAATCAGTCAACTTCAATAAGTTAGACTAACTCCCTAAAATATCACCTAGGATTTCTCCACTGGCTTCAATACTATGTTAAATTATTGAGTCAATCGAAATTACGATTAAAGAATTTGAACGAACAATATATTAAAGGATGAAGTCACACATTCAATGAGTTGGTTAAGAGATCATTATGTTAAAACACAATAATTTAAATATGTATCATTAATCATAACCGCAACTCGTTGCTCATATCGGATTATAGGACTGTTATTCGATCCAAACGAATCGAAAGCGCTGTGTTCATGTTCGTTTATATTTTTATTCGAATGTATTCATGTTCGTTCATATTTTATTCGAACGTGAAAATATGTTAGAACATTGCTCAAATTATTAAGTGAATGTTCATGTTCGCTCGAATAACTTGTTCGAACATTGTTCGTACGATTTGTTCGAATTTCATCCAAATGGTTCTTCATGTTCTAACTCATCTCAATTTTCTGTAAAAATTGGTTCTTCGTAAAAAATAATAACGTCATCCAAAGGGTTCACTAATGATGATAAACATTCGTCTTGTTCCACATTTGACATTTTGAGAGTTATGTATAATATCAAATGTCTTCTCTTTTCAGCCTTTTGAATCCAATGAAGAGTTGAGAAGTGATTCTCAACCGCCGTTAGAGTCAATGAGTGAAAATTAAGGTTTTGTAAAGATTTTTAAACTTAAATACTATAATATTATATTATAATAAAAAATAATTTAAATTATATATTTGTTCACAAACGTTCACATTTGTTCACGAAAATGTTCATATTCGTTCAAATTATAAACAAAAAAAAATAATGTTCGAACATGTTCATATTTTTATTCGAAACGAACGAACACAATCACATACGAGCCGAACACATATTGTTCACGAACTTTTCGGATCGTGTAACAACTCTATCGAATTATAACTTGGTAGATTTAGTTTGTATTATATTTTGGTATTAACTTGGAGTTTTTTGTTCAACTTGTATATTAGCCAATCAGGTGGGCTGTCTTATCTCTATTTATTATTTTATTATTAACATGATTTTTATAATTTTAGTTAAAGGCGGTGGTATATTCTCATTGGTGGAAGCTAGTATGACTCCACGTGTACGAATTCTATTAGCTAATTGGATTCTCTATTACTTGCTAAGATCAGATTCCATTCTACAGACACATATTAGATTACGGTATTACCCTTCCACCTTCAATTATTCATGTATTATTTAAATAAATAAGATAAAATAATCCAAATTTGGGTTAGGTGGGGGCCACGTATAAATAAATTAAATAAGTGGATGACGTGGCAAGAGTGTGTTCACAAACTGTGACACCCGTAGAGAAGAAGTCTAAGCCACATATTTTAATGGATGCGATCTTCTTGGACTCGACCAACAAAACCACTTGTGAAAGACCATTCTCACCAACAAATTGTGTTATTTTTTAGAAAATTATAATAGATTTGTTAACGATTAGGATACTTATTTATTATAATTTTAAATTTACAATTCTTTATAAGTTAATATAATAATAAGATATTATAAATTATACTTTAATTATTAACAAATTAATAATTATAAAATATTATCATAAATCTTAAAAAAACTAATGAACTTTCAAGTATAAAATCAAGAAAATATTTACAATAAGAATTATATAACTTCAAATTTCTAATATAATAATTGATTTTTCGAATAAAATTATTGATTTTTTTAAAAATTTCTTATTTATTTTTTAACTTTTCAATTTGACATCTTATGTATCTAACAGCATTTGAGAATTATTATAGAAATGTCATTATTTGAAAATCTAATTTGTATATTTATATCAAAAGTAAGTATCCTAGTGGTTGTTTAAATTTTACTAGTTAATTTACTTAGAATTTTTTGAGATAGAATAAATTTTACTTCGTCCATTATTGAAATTAGATAATTAACTGAGATTTTATGCCTATTTTTTCTTTTAGAATTGAAAAAATTGCATAATTATCTCCCCAACTTACAAACTATGTAAATATCATGCACTTAAACTTACGAAATTACAAGAATAGCACATAAAATTATCAATACCGTTTGTCTTTTTACCCTTGACATTCTAGCACTCGGTTTCCGTAAGTTGAAAACCGTTTGAAAACTCATCACAAAGTACGCCAATAAGACTCGTTAGAAAAATTATACAAAAATTATCCTTGATGTTCTAGAATTATGCATGAAATATTAAAAATTTATGACTTCATTAAAATATCAATGATAAACGATATTAGAAATTTGATGCATCATATTTGCATTTAATTAAAGTTGAATGACTACAAATGCATATGTTTTACATAGTTCGTAAGTTGGAAGCCAAACATCACTCTTTTATAATTATAAAATCTAAAAAATAAATTTTGAACTAGAAAAAAATGATTAATAGATAATTTTATTATATATATTAATTAGGAGTATAATACTAGAAAAATGCCTAATATAAGACTAGTACATTTGTATTTTAAATTAGGAGTAAAATGTTAATTACCTGTAAAATAAGCAGGATTTGCAGTATATATGAACTTCCATCCCCGTCACTAAACCAGACCTTGCTTCTCTTCTTCACTTACAGAAATGTCTGCTATGCTCAGTAATGCTCTGGAGAGAAATGGCCAATGGTTAGTTTCTTCACTTATTTCTCAATATTCCATTCTTCATCTTCTCACTCTTTCTGTAACAGGGTTTTCTCTAAAGATATCCCAACTGATGTCATAATTCAAGTTGGAGAAGCTAACTTTACTCTCCACAAGGTGGGTGATCGGAGTTTTCCTCATCTTCGTTTATTTGAGCTGATTCTTTGTTGATTCTTACAGTTCATGCTTGTGGCTAAGAGTAATCTTCTGAGGAAACTGATTCTCGAGTCGAAGGAGCCTGATCTGATAAGGATAGATCTGACGGAGATTCCCGGTGGGCCGGAGATATTTGAGAAAGCTGCTAAATTCTGCTACGGTGTTAACTTTGAGATCACTGTGCATAACGTAGCTGCTCTACGATGTGCGGCGGAGTATTTACAGATGACTGATAAGTTCTGTAGTAATAATCTTATTGGAAGGACGGAGGATTTTATATCTCAGGTGGCTTTGATGACACTCTCCGGCGCCGTCGTTGTTTTGAAATCTTGTGAAGATCTTCTTCCCTTTGCTGAAGATCTCAAAATTGTACAGAGATGCGTTGAAGTTGCAAGTGCTAAGGTATTTCTCTTTCTTTTGAGTGATTGTTAGTTGTTGAACTTCCACTGAGGTTTGATTTTCAGGCGTGTGTAGAGGCGAATTTCCCTAGCCGGTCGCCGCCGAACTGGTGGACGGAGGAGATGACCATCCTCGGTATATCTTCGTTCAAGAGGATCGTCACTGCTATGAAGCTAATAGGAGCCAAAGGACTTACAGTAGCCAGCGCCATAATTACCTACACTGAGAGATCTCTCCGTGATCTCGTCCCCAACCCAGCACTCCGGTCATCGGAATCCAAAGTCCGAGCAATTCAACTCGAGCTAATCGAAACCATAGTTGCTATATTGCCGCCGGAGAAAACAGCTTTCCATATAAGCTTCCTCTGTTGCCTCCTCCGGGCGGCGATTTCACTCCCGGCAGACACCAAATGTAAGAATGAACTCGAAAGCAGGATTTCCGCAGTCTTGGAACACGCAACTGTAGATGATCTGTTGGCGATATCATCCTACGACGGGGAAAGACTCTTCGATCTTGAAAGCATCAAGCGAATCATATCCAGTTATGTGGAGAAAGAGAAGAGCGTGGAGGTTTTCAACGCTGGCGATTTCAGAGAAGTTTGTTCCGGTCCGATGCAGCGTATTTCCAAGACTGTGGATGCATATCTTGGAGAAATAGCTCCTTGCGGTGAACTCACCATTTCCAAGTTCAAAGAAATCGCGAATTTGACCCCCAAGGTAGCTAGAAGAAACGACGACGACCTCTACCGCGCCATTGATATCTATCTGAAGGTCGATTCTCTTCCCCGTTATTGTTTCATCCCTACGAGATTTCTCAAATTGAACTGAAATTCGAAACAGGCACATCCGAATCTGGACGAAATCGAAAGAGAAAAAGTGTGCAGCACCATGGATCCTCTGAAACTCTCAAACGAGGCTCGGCTCCACGCTTCACAGAACAAACGCCTACCAGTCCAAGTCGTACTTCACGCTCTCTACTACGATAAGCTGCAACTCAGAAGCGGCGGCGCTAAAGACGATCTCACACAGAACGCAGCAAAAACTAGGGTTCAGGCGAAGGCCGATGCCTCTCTAATTAAAGAGAACGAAGATCTGAGAACGGAGTTGTTGAAGATGAAGATGTACATTGAGGATATACAGAATAAAAATCCGGGAGCGGGTACGTCGTCGAGGAAGAACAATTTCATGGCGTCGGTTTCGAAGACATTAGGAAAATTGAATCCTTTCAAACAAGGTTCTAAGGATACGTTGCAAATCGTCGATGGTAAGCCAGCGGCGGCGAAGCCGCGGAGGCGGAGGTTCTCGATCTCTTAGGGTTGTTAATCTTGGTGGTTATTTCGAACTCGCTGACTCGTGTAATGGAGGTTGTTTGATTTCTTAAATCTTTGTACTATGGTTTGGAAATTAAATTTTAAAATTAATCTTTAAAATTTATAATATTTTAATGGAGAAAATTAGACATTTACCCATAATGTTTGAAATAGTCTAAAAACGATATTCCCAAAATTTGTAAATTGTATGAAAAACTCTCGAAGTTTCAAAACCGTTCAAAAATGAACATCAAATGAATAATAGTAGTTTTCTTTGTTTTTCGCATAAATGGTTTGATAATTTATGCGTTATTTTTAAAAATTTTCAAAATTTGTAGAAATAGTCATTAATTCTTTTCAAGGTTAATTGGTCAAATACAAACTATGAATACATTTAAAATATTAACGAATATAATGATCAAATTCAAAAGTACGGAAAACTTTGAAATTGTATGATATAGATGTTTAAATTTAAATGTTAAATTTATTAAAAAAATAGAAGGAAAGCGCGGAGTTAATTGAGTATTACCAAAATTACAAAAGAAAGTGTTGACAACAAAAATATTAAGAGAAAAAGATCACATATTTAAAAGAATTGATAAAATTATTATATGATAACATCCTAATTCTTATAAACTTAATGGGGTTGTTTAGTTATACGGTTACCGTACCGTAATTTTATTTTCAACTACCAAACTATTTAAACAATTACGGTAATGGATTTTTGACGATCATATGACTAAATCAATCTTTTTCATAACCATGTAGGAGAATGTCAATACTCATCAAATCTAATCAAGTGAGTTTAGACTTACAAATTAAAATGAACTAAACCAACTCTAATACTATATTAGAATTATATAGTCACTTAAAAATACAAAGAAAAAACGTGAATGTATGAAATATTAAAGGGAAAATGTCACATTTAAAAACCTGGAACAAATCATTTATGTGATGTACCCATGACAATTATAAACCTATGGTATAAATACTTTAATAATCAATATCAGAAAAAAAATGTCGAGATCACAAAAAACACAATTGTTTTTTTCTAAACTTACAAAATATGAAATTAATTTTGTCATATTTATATTTTGGGATCATAATCGTTATAATCATAGAACTTAAGATATCAAAACCATGAAACTATAGTAATCAAATTTACGTGTCACCCAAAAAAAACATGAATTTGTAACATGTAAATCTTACTTGTGAACCCCAAATTGAATTCATGTGTTGGGTGATTTATGTATTAGTCATCCCAAGCATCATCTGCAGCACCTTCTTTTGTTAATATTGAAGGAGTAATCATGTGTCTGTATTTATCTTCAACATTTATAAGCGTTGAGAGCATTTTTGATGGATTAGCTTTTGGTTCTTTCTTTGCAGTTAAACATTCCCTTTCCTTTCTCCTTGCGGTCTGACAAAACATTTACCTTAACAAAGTGAAAAAACAACTACTAATGAATGCACGTAGAACTTTACCTTCCCAACAGCAATGGTGATATTATTGTTGGAATCTATATCCACAATTGCTTTCCTTATTTGACCTACAATAAACTGTTTCAAATCCATTCAAACAAACAAAAACGTAAACGCAAATCGAAAACGAAAGCCATAGTATATACTGCGATGGTACTGGCTAGTATCGCTTCCTGGAAAAAAATATAGAAAGGACGTGACGATACCACTTTACGGTTTGTGTAAATCCCTTCAATGAACACGAAAACGCAAATGAAATGAAAACAAAAACAAAAAAAAACGAAAACGAAAACCAGTGTAATATATACTGCCATGGTACTGGCCGGTATCACTTCCCAGAAAAACATAGAAAGGAAGTGAAGATACCACATCACGATCGGTGTAAAATGATAATGCTTGACCACTTGATCCGGCACGACCAGTTCTTCCAATTCGGTGCACATAGTCTTCCATAGTCTATGAAACTCCATAAATCAACATTCAGTTACAAGCTCCAAAACTTAATGGTCGCGGTGACATTTATTGTAATAACATTTACAAGATTGTCATAAAATGTTTTACTATGTTTTCCTTTCTTTTCTTATTCGTAAAGGACAAGTGGTAGAGATACACACCTTTGGAAGATCTAAGTTAATGACATGTGCAACTCCGACGACATCTAAACCTCGTGAAGCAACATCGGTTGCAACCTGAAAATATAGTAAAATGGAGCATTAAAATAAACTGCTTGATTTAAAAACTCAATGAAAAAAATACCAGTATCCTGATTAGTCCATGCCTAAAACTGCGAAGTGCAGCCTCTCGTTCTGTTTGATTACGGCCACCATGAAGAGCAGTTGCTTGTAAGCCTTGCTGCATCAGTGCCTCTGCTACTTCATAGCATTTGCTCTGGGAGTTTACACCAATTTCATATTATTTGATTATGCTGATTTTTAAGATTCATATTTTGCACTAAATCTATGTAAGTTTAGCAAACAGGAAACTTTATCCAATTGAAATTACAAATGTACCTTTCTTTCCACGAATACAATGGTCAAGGGAAAACGATGGCCAGTTTTCTCAGACTGAGCATCCGCGTCGACAAGCATTTCTAATAGTTTGTCGATCTTTGTTCACAGATAAAACTCGAATTTGTTAAAAATTTGCAGCTTCAATGAAAAATATCATATTTCTCTCAAGTGGAAAGAAGAGTACACCTTTTCGGATTCAGGAATTTTGACCAAGCTCTGTGCAACATTAGCTGTTGGGCTGCTGAATCTTCCCACCTTTACACGTATTGGATCGATCAAATATTCCTGATACGTAATGCATGGCTTACTATATCGATGGAAAAAATAGCACTGAGACAAATGAACTATATAGTACCAGCCAAGGGATCAACCTGCGCAAATCCTTCAATCTCAATAGGCATTGTAGCACTATAAAGTAGAGTTTGATGCTTCACAGGGAGATTTTGCATCACCTGCCAGTTCATCTTGTCAGCATATGCATTTAACGAGATGAAATAAATGAGACAAGAGAAATTAAATACTTCTTTTATCTGAGGTTCAAACCCCATATCAAGCATCCTGTCAGCTTCATCCAAAACCACAATGTATACTCTTGAAAGAGAAGTATTTCTTTGTCGTAAATGATCTATAAATCTTCCTGGTGTTGCTACCACTACATGCACACCTGATCGAAGCTTGGATCTCTGGCTTGATAATCCAAAATAGAAATAACTAGGACAATGAGTATGCACTTCAAGGACAAAGATCAAGAGAAATGAAATTGAGGAAAGAGTTAACCTGTTCCGACATGTTGGTTCCACCGACAATAACTACAGTTTTAAGGAAGTCCAAAGATCTACTGAAGGCCTTGACCTGAGAACAAACATTATTACATCAAGAGACCAAATCATAGCTAGTTTTGCGAGTAAAAATGGATTTGAAGCAGCAGTATCACTTCTTTTTCTATTTGTTGAGCAAGTTCTCTTGTTGGTGCTAATACTAACGCTAGAGGTCCATCCCCATGCTGAATCGGAGGTTGAGCCAAACAATGCTGCATAGAAATAAGAAAACCAATTTGTCCAATTCATAAAATCTGAAGAATATGCATATTGTAAAGTGATATTTAAATTAGACCTGTATCATAGGTATGGTAAACGCAGCTGTTTTGCCACTACCAGTTTCTGCACATCCCAAGAGATCCCTTCCGCTAAGAGCAACTGGTATTCCCTGGGCCTGAATGGGAGTTGGTGCAGAATATGCATGAAATGTAATATCGTTCATGATCATTGGATGTAAATTCTGCAAATGGAGAAGCATACACTAAATATGTAACAAGGAAATTATTTTAAATGACACAGAATCATAATCAACTATTTCTAACCATGTCCGCAAATGTTTCAATGGGAGCCGGGGCAGGCAACGAATCTGATGGAACTGTAACATAAACATTTAGTCTCTTACGGACCTCCATAACCTGCACAGAAAAATAAATCAAATATAAATCCAAAATGTTTACTTACTGAAAAGGGAAAATTGGAGATAAAATAATAACTACTTGAGTACTAATAAAAAACTTCCAATCATCGAGAAACCTATGGATCTCTTCAAAAACATTTGTTTTAAGTATGGAACAAACGAACCTGATCTGATTTGAGTCGAAGGACTCGTTCGGACGGCTTCCAGTTAGGAAAGACAGGATCAGAAATATTATTAGCTGTTCCTCCTTTGATGCTACAACCACCTTCACTGACAGAGCTGATCGAGTGACCATTAGTATCCTTAAGAAACCTTCTTTTAGAAGAGGTGGTGGCGCGGCATGAATGTGGCTGAGGATGGACGCCGTTGGCTGTGGAGTTGCCGGGAGAGTTTCTCAGATGTGGAGGAATATACGACATTATCAGTTAGTCGATGATCGATCAAGGAAAATTTCATGAGTTGTCAAAAATTTAATCTTTTGTATTCATGTTCTTGTCCACAATTAACGGAAGTGGAGGAACCATTCTGAATCTTATAGATTCATGACACGTATATAAACAAAAATTGCGTTTATTGGTCATGTTTCTACTTCCTTGTAAAAAACAACAGATTTCTCCTCAAAAAGTGATTTTTAAATATTAACACTCGACAGAAATTAGAGAAATGTGCCTAAAAATAAGCAAAACCTAATCCGAGTGAGAAGAATAGGGCAAATTGCGGATCCGGTGGCGGGAGCCAGAGGACGAAGAAGGATCGCTGCGTCTGATGGTGGAATCGCCGGAATCGTCGTCATCATCAGAATCGTCGCTGCTACTACTGTAATAGAGTGGGGTACGTGTGACGCATAGGTAGGTCCAAAGATAGTCGATACACCGGCATAGCTGCCGCAGGGGGGAACAGATAATCAACTCGAGAAGCTGATGGAAAGCGAATCGCTCCGGTTGACAAGATAGACGCTGCCACAAGTCCGCCGAAACAATCGCTGTTGACGCCACCAGAGAGCTGTTAAAAGGCATTTTTTTCCGATGAAGTAATCAAATCTGCTAGTCCTCGTGAATTTCTGTAACGGGCATCATCCACCCTGTGAAAATCAATATTTTTCTTGTTGATTGCTGTAGGCTGAGAGGCGTAGGCGTAGACTTCCATAATCCATTATTATAATATATATATATATATTATATTATATTTTAAATTTTTCTTCTTGATTACTTATTTTTTAACTTTATATTTAAAATAATTAATCAATTAATTATAAGATTATTTGATATATTTATATTATATATATTGATGTTTTCGTTAATGTTTTATTAAATTTATATTAAAAAAAAATCTTACATGTTATTGATGTGTCATAATGGATACTTTAGGATGATCGTATCACCGTTCTCGTTTTTACTTTTTTTAAGTATCCACGTATTACGTGTCCAATAGTCTAGCTAGTAATGGATAATGATTCTTTTTTCACTTAACCTAATTTTTAATTTTAATTCCCAAACTAAAATTAATATCAATTATTTATCTAAATAATAAATGTTATCTTTTATATAGTTTGGTATTCTTCAATTTTTCAATTCCTTCACAAATAGTATTGAAATCAAAGTTTTTACATCACTTTTAGTATGGTATTAACTGTTAAGTAATACAAATAATATTTAGTATATTACGACAATGAAATTATGAAGACCAAATTATATATAGTTCATATTATATAGTATAACTTCATTGATATAAACAATATAAAGAAATACTACATAAAAATAGGATCAACACTAATGTTCCCCAATACAATTTATTTCTTGATCCAAGATTTTCATCATATTGTAAAGTTATCGTCTAATCGCTATTGACCAACTTCAACACAAACGCAAAAGATCTGGTTTTTACCAAAATTTATCATAGTGACCTCTTATAACATGGAATGAATGCCTTTCAATGTACCAACAACCTCCTTTATATTTACCCTTTCATTTGGATTATCCATTGAACATTTTAAGGCTAACTCAAGTACACAAGATAAACACTCTAATTTCTTGGTGAACTTGGCTTCATTAGGATTTAACAATCTTCGATCAACTATCTCTGATATTTCATCCGATATAGAATTTCTTACCATGTTCCTCAACGTTAAATCGCCAACAAATTCGTCGTTACTTGGGCTTTTCCCCGTAAACACCTCCAGTAGCACTATACCAAAGCTATACACATCGCACCTTGTGGATACCAAACCTTTAGAACCATACTCTGCATAAATGTAGAATTGGTAAAGACTAATATTTGTATATGACCCATAAACTTTAAAAATGTATAAATAACATGTCTCAAATTTTGAAAATTGCAAAAATAACATTTCAAGTTGTCACAATTGCTCGTATTTGACCTATAAACTTTAAAAAGATGTAAATAGTAGGTTCTCTAAGTATGATAAGTGCATATTTGACTCAATAATATCCAAAACCGTTTACATTAACGTACGCTAATGTTTTATACACATCACCAATATAGTGGTGTTTGCATTTAACTCGTTAACTTTAAAGTGTGTAAATAATACAGCTAAAACTTTGAAAAATGCATAAATAACACATTTCTTACGAAAAATTGAACCGAAAACCGCTCGATGTACAATTCTTAAACGGTTTTGAAATTTTGGATACTAAATAAACAATTTCTAAACTTTGGGATACCTTTTTTACACTATTTTAAACTTAGGTAATCTACGCAATTTTCTCATGCATAGACAAAATAACAAAGGTAGAAGATGTTTACCTGGTGCAATGTAGCCCAATGTTGGGAATGTAGCAGTCTGCACAAAGCTCTCCATATTTCTCAATAGTTTTGAGATTCCGAAATCGCTCAAATGCGCAACCATATCGGCATCAAGAAGTATATTACTCGGTTTTACGTCGCAATGAACAACCGGAAGTATAGAATTCTGATGAAGATATTCAAGTGAAGACGCAATATCAATCATTATTGAAAGTCTCTGTGAGATGTTCAAAAATTCAGTCTCACTGTAAAGCCATTTCTCTATACTCCCATTTGGCATGTACTCCATAATAATTGCTTTGAAATCTTCATTAGAACAAGCACTAATAACTTTGCATAAGTTTCGATGCCGTAGAGTACGAAAAACCTCGCATTCGACGTCAAAGCTTCTAGAAGCCACTTCTAATTGTAAGTTAAATACCTTAACTGCAACAATGCTTCCATTCTGTAACACCCCTTTATAAACAGAGCCAAATGCTCCAGTGCCAAGTAAGTGATCATTGGCGAAGTTTTCGGTTGCACGAACAATATCGTAGTATGATATTCGAATCGGGATTATACCCGATAATTCGGGTTGCTCATCTTGTTTGGCATCAGTGTTTCTAACTCTCCAACAATGCTTGAATACCATGATCACACAAATGAAAATGATGAATGTACCTAATGAAAGACAAATAATGAGGATAAGTTCTTTTCGTCTTCGTTGTCTGGGATTCGAAACATTGCATAAAGGGACACCGAATCGAGATTCACCACAAAGTCCTTCATTTGATTGAAAATACACATAAGAGAAGTTTCTAAAAGGGCCTTCAGAAGGAATTGGACCAGTTAAGTTGTTAAAAGAAACATCAAAATAAACAAGGCTTGAGATTGCTTGCAAACCACTTGGGATGATTCCGGAGAGACGGTTATGCGATAAATTCACTTGTTCCAAGCTTACTATAGTGGCAATCGACTCCGGAATTGATCCTTCAAATTCATTATACGCCAACGATAGATCAGTCAAACTGTTCATACATTGGATCGAACCTGGAATAGCTCCTGATAATCGATTTTCCGAAAGATCGAGTAAATATGCCGCATTTAAGTTTGCAATATCAGAAGGAAGCTCCCCAGTTAACAGATTCCTAGATAAGTTCAGCTGAAGAACATTACCAAGTTGCCACAAGCTTCTTGGCAAGAATGACTCCAATCGGTTATTTGAAATCCATAATATTTGCATCGTAGTAAGATTTCCAATGCAAGAAGGAACATTTCCAGTGATTTGATTCACATCAAGATAAATAATACCACAACTTTGCAAACTACACAGAGTATCTGGTATAAATCCACTAATAAAGTTAGAAGAAAGAGCTAACCTTTGAAGGTTCATAAGTCTCCCGATTGTCGTCGGAATCGATCCGATCAACCTATTGTCGGCTAAATTCAATACAGACAACTCGGTAAGGTTCCCGAATTCGACAGGGAGTATTCCATCAAATCTACAATTCGAACAAGCAAAATAACTCATAGAACTAGAAAAATTTCCCACTGTATTAGGAATTGAAGCATTGAAAGGATTGTCTGATAACACAATAGTATTCAAATATCTACAGTTTGTCAATGCTGTAATGAAACTGCACTCTGGTGATTCACATACAAAACTGTTCAAGCCCATGGAAAGTCTTTGTAGAGATCTCATTTCACTTATAGAATTAGGAATGACACCACTAAAACTATTGGCAGCAATTTCAAAGAGCCTAAGATTAGTGCAATTTGAAACGGATTGAGGAATTTCTCCGAAGAATTGATTCTGATTCAAGTAAATTGCCACCAAATTAGGAATCCCGTTGCAGAAATTTAATGGAAGGCTTCCTGTTAAATTATTTNGATACCAAACCTTTAGAACCATACTCTGCATAAATGTAGAATTGGTAAAGACTAATATTTGTATATGACCCATAAACTTTAAAAATGTATAAATAACATGTCTCAAATTTTGAAAATTGCAAAAATAACATTTCAAGTTGTCACAATTGCTCGTATTTGACCTATAAACTTTAAAAAGATGTAAATAGTAGGTTCTCTAAGTATGATAAGTGCATATTTGACTCAATAATATCCAAAACCGTTTACATTAACGTACGCTAAAGTTTTATACACATCACCAATATAGTGGTGTTTGCATTTAACTCGTTAACTTTAAAGTGTGTAAATAATACAGCTAAAACTTTGAAAAATGCATAAATAACACATTTCTTACGAAAAATTGAACCGAAAACCGCTCGATGTACAATTCTAAAACGGTTTTGAAATTTCGGGTACTAAATAAACAATTTCTAAACTTTGGGATACCTTTTTTACACTATTTTAAACTTGGGTAATCTACGCAATTTTCTCATGCATAGACAAAATAACAAAGGTAGAAGATGTTTACCTGGTGCAATGTAGCCCAATGTTGGGAATGTAGCAGTCTGCACAAAGCTCTCCATATTTCTCAATAGTTTCGAGATTCCGAAATCGCTCAAATGCGCAACCATATCGGAATCGAGAAGTATATTACTCGGTTTTACATCGCAATGAACAACCGGAAGTATAGAATTCTGATGAAGATATTCAAGTGAAGAAGCAATATCAATCATTATTGAAAGTCTCTGTGAGATGTTCAAAAATTTAGTCTCAGTGTAAAGCCATTTCTCTATACTCCCATTTGGCATGTACTCCATAATAATTGCTTTGAAATCTTCATTTGAACAAGCACTAATAGCTTTGCATAAGTTTCGATGTCGTAATGTACGAAAAACCTCGCATTCGACATCAAAGCTTCTAGAAGCCACTTCTAATTGTAAGTTAAATACCTTAACTGCAACAATGCTTCCATTCTGTAACACCCCTTTATAAACAGAGCCAAATGCTCCAGTGCCAAGTAAGTGATCATTGGAGAAGTTTTCGGTTGCACGAACAATATCGTAGTATGATATTCGAATCGGGATTATACCCGATAATTCGGGTTGCTCATCTTGTTTGGCATCAATGTTTCTAACTCTCCAACAATGCTTGAATACCATGATCACACAAATGAAAATGATGAATGTACCTAATTAAAGACAAATAATGAGGATAAGTTCTTTTCGCCTTCGTCGTCCGGGATCCGAAACATTGCATAAAGGAACACCGAATCGAAATTCACCACAAAGTCCTTCATTTGATTGAAAATACAGATAAGAGAAGTTTCTAAAAGGGCCTTCAGAAGGAATTGGACCAGTTAAGTTGTTAAAAGAAACATCAAAATAAACAAGGCTTGAGATTGCTTGCAAACCACTTGGGATGATTCCGGAGAGACGGTTATGCGATAAATTCACTTGTTCCAAGCTTACTATAGTGACAATCGACTCGGGAATTGATCCTTCAAATTCATTATACGCCAACGATAGATCAGTCAAACTGTTCATACGTTGGATCGAACCTGGAATAGCTCCCGATAATCGATTTTCCGAAAGATCGAATAAATATGCCACATTTAAGTTTCCAATATCAGAAGGAAGCTCCCCAGTTAACAGATTCCTAGATAAGTTCAGCTCAAGAACATTACCAAGTTGCCACAAGCTTCTTGGCAAGAATGACTCCAATCGGTTATTCGAAATCCATAATATTCTCATCGTAGTAAGATTTCCAATGCAAGAAGGAATATTTCCAGTTATCTGATTCACATCAAGATAAATAATACCACAACTTTGCATACTACACAGAGTATCTGGTATAAATCCACTAATAAAGTTAGAAGAAAGAGCTAACCTTTGAAGGTTCATAAGTCTCCCGATTGTCGTCGGAATCGATCCGATCAACCTATTGTCGGCTAAATTCAATACAGACAACTCGGTAAGGTTCCCGAATTCGACAGGGAGTATTCCATCAAATCTACAATTCGAACAAGCAAAATAACTCATAGAACTAGAAAAATTTCCCACTGTATTAGGAATTGAAGCATTGAAAGGATTGTCTGATAACACAATAGTATTCAAATATCTACAGTTTGTCAATGCTGTAATGAAACTGCACTCTGGTGATTCACATACAAAACTGTTCAAGCCCATGGAAAGTCTTTGTAGAGATCTCATTTCACTTATAGAATTAGGAATGACACCACTAAAACTATTGGCAGCAATTTCAAAGAGCCTAAGATTAGTGCAATTTGAAACGGATTGAGGAATTTCTCCGAAGAATTGATTCTGATTCAAGTAAATTGCCACCAAATTAGGAATCCCGTTGCAGAAATTTAATGGAAGGCTTCTTGTTAAATTATTTCTTGATACTGAAAAACGCCCAAGAGTTGAGATATTGAAAATACCTGCGGGAATTTCTCCCATGAACGTGTTATCTCCCAGTGAAAGGAATTCCAGATTTGGCAATAAGCCAACTTCATTTGGAATTAAACCTGCTTAGTGAAGTAAAAGTTTAATTTAACATATAAAATTGGTTAGTACACAAAAAATCAATGTTTTAAAAATCGGTACCAGTCGTTATACCGGAAAAACTCATTGGATCGGTATATCGGATACGTTTCGGGTATACCGGATATTTACCGAATCCGTATATGAATATTAAAATAAAATAAATTATAAAAAATTTATATTTTATTTTTTAATATAAAACCCGACCCAACTCGCAAAAAATCCGACCCGCCCCGAAAAACTCGTACCGACCGATATTTTGCTAAAGTACCGGCCGAATCCGGTAAGTTCGAAATTTCCGGTATACCGGAAATTTAAAAGAGTGCAAAAAATATACTTAAATATGACTTAAACCTTTTATACAAGTACCAAAATACCATTTTTAAATCATGTTTAGTCTAATAATAATAATAAAAATATTAAAAACATTTTAATATTATTTTTATTTTAAAGACATTATATTACTAATATTTAGGATAAATTTCAATTTTATATAGTTGCAATTTAAGTAATTTATTAAAAAAAGATATTACAAATCAAGTATTTCGACTTATTATTATTAACAAATTTGATCTTTATAGATAAAAGTATCTCTAATGTATACATAATCTTCTTATTTGCTTGAGATATCCTACCATAGTTAATCCTCCTAAATAAAATTTATATGCCACACACAAATTTGGTCACTATAATTTCATAATTTTGACAATTTTAATCTCCAAAATTTTATGATTGTAGTAATTATTCCAGAGTATCAAAATAACAAAACTGATCCCCATATTTTGTAAGTTTTGATATAATGAATCTCAAAAGTTTATTTTGTATGACATAATTGGTCTCAAAGTTTTCAAATTTGACAATTTTGATCATCGACGAAAATCAAATTTTGGGAATCGATTTTGTCAAATGTTGCAAATTTAGAGAACCTAATTTGTCAAAACTTTAAAGTTTGATAATTAAATATGTCATTACAAATTATGATAATCAAATTTGCTAAAAATTTTAAAGTTTGGGAATTGAAGATGTCATTTTCTCAAATTATATTCCATCCATCCATATAGATTTTGAGTTTTCTTTCTCCCAAAATATTAAAATCATGTAACTCAAATCAATATACTTAGTTTTAATAATTATATAAAAAATACATATTAAAAATTTAAATAGTGCTACTTACCATTTTTTATAATTAATATAAATCAATTATAAAAAGAAACAGTCATTATATTAAGTTGTAAAAATGATCTTATCTCATTTGTCAAATAGTACCAATAAAATATTAAAAATAGGTCAAAATCTCCCTAATTTTTGAAATAATAAAATACATATGTTTTGATGGTGAAAAATATATATTATAGGTAAAATATTAATTTTAACAATTTTGATCATATATATTATTTTGTCAACTTAGGTGCTTTAAATGGATGTAATTATATAACATACCTGAAAACATATTACGTGAGAGATCTAGCGCCCAGAGGCTGGTCAAGTTTCGTAGCCCAATAGGGATTCTTCCCGTTATATTATTTCCACGGACGTTTAACACCTCAAGCGCTTCCCATTCTCCAATATTTTCCGGCAATTCGCCGGTGAGTCTATTACCATAGACATATACCTCTCGGAGTTGCGAAGAACGCGAGCTCAGATCGGAAGGAATGGAACCGCTAAGCTGATTTTGATTCAACGCAAGGAACTGTAGTCGCGAACAGGCGGAAATATTTGAAGGTATTTCTCCTTCCAACTCATTGTTATNAAGTTTTGATATAATGAATCTCAAAAGTTTATTTTGTATGACATAATTGGTCTCAAAGTTTTCAAATTTGACAATTTTGATCATCGACAAAAATCAAATTTTGGGAATCGATTTTGTCAAATGTTGCAAATTTAGAGAACCTAATTTGTCAAAACTTTAAAGTTTGATAATTAAATATGTCATTACAAATTATGATAATCAAATTTGCTAAAAATTTTAAAGTTTGGGAATTGAAGGTGTCATTTCTCAAATTATATTCCATCCATCCATATAGATTTTGAGTTTTCTTTCTCCCAAAATATTAAAATCATGTAACTCAAATCAATATACTTAGTTTTAATAATTATATAAAAAATACATATTAAAAATTTAAATTGTGCTACTTACCATTTTTTTATAATTAATATAAATCAATTATAAAAGAAACCGTCATTATATTGAGTTTGTTTGGAACTCAAATTAAAAATGCGGTGAGGTGCGGTGTGATGTCCATATCGTGATTTTTGAATGGTACACAAAACACAAGCTTAATTGCGATGTGATAATCGTTAAAAAATCACGATATCTTCACAGCTATTAAAATCAGCTGTGGCCTCATCGTGATTTTGGAAAAGACTAATTTACCCTTACTTCTATTAATTATAATATAAATATATTTGTTATTTTATATATATAAAGATATATTAGTAATTTTACATAAATCACGATCATAATATCACAATTTTACCAAACATATTTAAAAATTCACGCTCATCACATCTTACCGCATCTAACCACACCGTAATTTTAAAAAGTTATACCAAACAAACCCATTAAGTTTAAAAATGATTTTATCTCATTTGTCAAATAGTACCAATAAAATATTAAAAATAGGTCAAAATCTCCCTAATTTTTGAAAGAATAAAATACATATGTTTTGATGGTGAAAAATATATATTATAGGTAAAATATTAATTTTAACAATTTTGATCTTATATATTATTTTGTCAACTTAGGTGCTTTAAATGGATATAATTATATAACATACCTGTAAACATATTACGTGAGAGATCTAGCGTCCAGAGGCTGGTCAAGTTTCGTAGCCCAATAGGGATTCTTCCCGTTATATTATTTCCACGGACGTTTAACACCTCAAGCGCTTCCCATTCTCCAATATTTTCCGGCAAGTCGCCGGCGAGTCTATTGCCATAGACATATACCTCTCGGAGTTGCGAAGAACGCGAGCTCAGATCGGAAGGAATGGAACCGCTAAGCTGATTTTGATTCAACGCAAGGAACTGTAGTCGCGAACAGACGGAAATATTTGAAGGTATTTCTCCTTCCAACTCATTGTTATTCAAATACAGAACGTTTATATTCGGAATTCCAGAACAGATGTTGGATGGAAGAGTGCCTGAGAATCTGTTTCCGTCGAGAGTAAGGAGTATCAAATTGGATAAATTGAAAATTAGGGCGGGGATCGTGCCTTCGAGATTGTTAAATTGGATCGATAATCTCTCAAGCTTTGATGCATTGGCTAGAGAATTAGGTAAGGATCCAGTAAAGGAATTGTTACTAAGACGTAAGATTCGGAGCTCGGTTAATAATCCGATTGATTGAGGAATTTCGCCGATCAATTCGTTTGCTCGTAAATCCATGAATCTTAGTCTTCGAAGTCGGGATACTTCCTGAGGTAAATCTCCGTTAAACCGATTGTTCGTCAAATTTAGCGATACGAGAAAAGTGAGATTTGCTATTTCTGAAGGAAATCTCGCCGATAATCCCATCCCTGAAAGATCTAATCCAGAAACCCTCCGGTGACGAGAACCGCAGGTAATTCCTGTCCAATTGCAAACAAGAGAAGTGGAATTATCAAACCAGTTGAGTGAAGAGTCATCGAGTAATCTTGATTTGAAGGACAAAAGCGCAGATGCGTCTGTGCACAAATTGCTTGACGCCATGGCTGTATGAACAGCGAACAGAGAAATCAAAGAGAGCGGAATCCACCAGGTAATTGAGGTGATGCTCATTTCTTCTTTTCTTTGACAAGGTCATGAGCGGATTACGCTTTTGAAGATGATGAGAAATCGAACTTGTAGCTTGTATGAACGTATGATGCAAGAAAGGATTAGGTCTAATAATTAGTCAATTTGTAGAAGAATTTGAATGGCTTCTCAAGTTGGTGAGTTGTATATTTTTTACAATAATTAATTTTATTATTGGGATATAGAATTATAATTTATAATTAAATAAACGTAATGTTTTATATATATAAAATTATAACTGTAAAATAATAATTTAAATATGAATAAAGTATTGATATTTTTTCAAAAATATAATAATGAAAAAAGTAAATGATTGATTGCACAATTTATGGGTTCTTCTCATATTCTAGAAGCTGCCACCCGTTGAATATTTCTCACATTGCCATTCTACAAACTTTGTTTCACACGCACGTGTCATTTGATGATGTTTTTTTAAAGTTATTTGGTAGGTTGCATGCATGTAGATGTGGGGTAGGTGGGTAAAATTTTAATTATAATACATTGATGGTACGTTATATAATTTAATATATATATATATATTAAAATATTAATTAAAATATTTAAAAATTAATAGAATAATCAAATTTATAACAATAATATTTTGATCAGTGTTACTTTATTTATTCGTCAAATTTGAATTGTTAACGATAAATGTATTTAACATATAAAGAAAATATATAATTATATATATATCTATGCTCACTCTAAATACATAAGTCAACGAATACCGGTGATATTTAAATTTCGGGTTTAAAAAATGAAGTTTCAAAATAACGCATCAAACAGAAATTCGCGCACCATACACTCGGTGCGTTGGGGGTGTGTTGAAAGACACACCACACGAATCGTGCAACATATGTTATTTGTTTATGAAATAATGGTTCCCCAAAAACCCCAATGCTATTATCTAAATGCTCGAGTTAGATGAGAGTCATGAGACAATGTTCTAAAATGGTCCACTCAATTGTTTCTTAAAATATTGTGTTTTATAGAATATTAATTTTATAAAAATGATATTGTTCATGTTTTAAAATTAATTTAAAATATTTAGTTAATATTAATTATTTTTGAATGTTTAATCATCTTTTTTTAAACAATCTAACCTTAAAATATTGTTATATATTATAATTATAATTATAATTATATTGAGGCTTCCCATATATGTGATACTGATTTCCAGTGTTAATATTGATGGCTTGGGGTAAATTTGATAGAAATTTGTTGTAGAACTGTGTCTCCAATAATCAAAGGGTATTGATCCCAATTTTGTATAGTGCATGATTTTATTTTTTATAATTTAAAAATATTCATTTAATAGTAATTATTTTTAAATATTTGAACATTTCTTCTCCCGGAAGGAGGGATTTTTCCCAACAAGACCGTCTAACTCTAAAACTATATTTTTTCATATAAGACCATTTTCATTTCAAAAATATTGATTGAAACAATAAAATTTTTCTCGTCCTCAATAATTTTTTAAAATTTATAATGATCATTTTTATAAATTACCTGTTCAATGCTCCAAAAAAGAAACAAAAAATTGTAAAGGATTGAATTTGTCATATATATATATAACTTAATTGATGACATTACATAAAATCAATGTTTATTTTAATGACTACAAAAATGTCAAAATAAAATATTGAGGATAACATTCACATTGATTACTTAAGATTGCTACAATAATTGAAGTTTGAAGATCAACAAATATGGGCATCATAAATTATACTCTATGATTGAATTCACATTCACTTATATATATTTACAAACCAAAAGAAGATCATATTTAGCTCATGATCTCTATTTCTTGTTGAACCCGAACAAAGACTTGATAGCATTGATGGCATTTTCATTGATAAAAGATTCATCAAATCTCTTCATCAAACCCTCAAATCCCTCATCATTTCTGATCTTCTCAAGGTCGGGATCTGTCCGAATTCTCTAAAAAATCGCACAATTAGTTGATTCATTTCACCATTCACTTACAATCAACAACTAGCCAACCTTAAAATCCTCAAAACCAGCTTCCATCGCATCTTTAAGGGCCGACAATCCCGCTTGCGTCTACCCAAAAAAGCAAATAACGTTAAATTTATAGTCGGGCCAATATGAAATGAAACAGTATTCACCTGACCAAGCTTTGAGTAACAGCAAGCTACATTGTAGCTAGCTACTGCAGATTCGTTTGGTTCCGGTCTTGAACCGAGAACGGATTCGAATTTCTCGAGTGCCACTTCATAGTTACGATTGCTTTATCGTTTAGGAAAAACGAGACACTCGTTTAGTTCTTGTTGTAAAAGTATGATCAAATGTCTTACTTGTAAAGCTTCAATCCTTCCTTGAGGTCTTTTTCCCTCTGCAGTTTTTGCTCCTTTTTACGCATTGCATTCTTTAACTATGTAAATGAAACTTATGAGATCATTGAAATGAACACTGAATCACCTTCATTGTTACTTACTTGGATATCTCTCACTGTGCTACTAACTACACCGGAGTTCCTTTCGTTTCGGATTATTTCTTTCTCCGTTAACTCTCCCGTTGTACTCTCCGTGTTTCCTGGTTAGCCGAGAAGGTAATCTGAGAATGATCTTAAGAAACAAATAGTGCAAACTATTGAAATATTGTGCCATATAGGTTGTGTAACTAGAATAATTCTGGTTTAATGGATCGGAAGAGTGTCGGTATAACCCAATCCATAAAAAAAGTGAATCACATTAAAAATGCTAGGTCAAGACAATTAATTATGATAACACATTCTTTATAAACTAGAATTATTCTAGTTCCAAAACCGATGTGGGACAATATTTCAACACTCTCCCTCAAATCGAACTAGCTTTGGTCGGGTCAGACTTGCTTCCATATGGTCAGTAGTACTCGAATCATAAGTCGATCTATCTTTATCGCCTAAGCCTCATGCGCTTTTCTACCAGAGTTTTTTTTGTCTAAACCGGTACGAACCACCCCAAACCCACCCTGGAGCTCCGATACCATGTAGAAATTCAGGATTCAATGGATCGGGAGAGTGTCGGTGTAGCCCAATACATAAGAGAAATGAATCATATCTCTTATAAATCAGAATTATTCTATTTCCACAACCAATGTGGTACAATATTTCAACACTCCCCCTCAAGTAGACCTGGCTTTGGTCGGGTTTGGACTTGCTAAAATATGCTCGGTAGTGCTTGAATTTCTACATAGTTTTTTTCTGTGTAAATCGGTACGAACTATATCAAAACACACCATAGAGCTCCGATACTATGTAGAAATTCAAGATTCAATGGGAGGATAGAGTGTCGGTATAATCCAATCTATAAGAGAAGTGAATCCCATTAAAAAGATAAGGCAAGTCAATTACTTATAATATCACATTCCTTATAAACCATAATTATTCTAGTTCCACGACTACCAATGTGGGACAATATTTCAACGTGCAAATATAATTCAAGCCTTAGCAACTTACCATATCTCTTTTGCATTTTCATTAACAATGGCCCGATTCGCTGTCGAATAGTGTACATAGTTCTCCCATATTCAGCAGCAGGCCATATTTCATCCCCAAAAACTGCACTGCAGTAAACTAAGCTTCAAATACAAGAATTTAAACACAAATCCAACTTCATATAACTCGAATACACTTTATCTTAGCCGGTACCTTGTAGCGAGCACCTTATCGCCAATGGTGAACTTGCCAGTCTTGTCAGCCGAATAGCCAGGGGCAATGGCATCAATATAAGTTCCTCCGTCTCTGCCTTTGGCGAACTTTAGGCCATATGGCTGAATTACCTCCACTTCATACTCTTCATAACTTTCCTCTGAAGGTGGTGTCTGAGTTTCAGTCACAGAGGACTTTGTTGTGAATATGGAAGGTTTCAGTTTCAGTTTCAGCAACTGGGGACTGAAGAAATTGGGAGTTTTAGCAGAATCATTACTTCTCAGTGCTGCTTGCTTCACGGATTTGCATGCTTTACGAGCAAATTTATCGTCGATCAACATGGTGCTTAGGCTGGTTAATGATCCAATCGCAGAAATCCCAGCCACCATTGACGCCATTGTTTAATCAGCAACCTGCTTAAGGAAATGCTACATTTTCATACCCTATAAGATAGAACAGCTAACAGTACTATAAGAATGAATCAATTGACCCTTAGCTCCGAGACCCTGAAGGGATTTCATTACAAGAATCAATTTGAAAAGAAAAAGAAACCCGCTTGCTCAAGAAAGGATTATTCCCAGAAATCCAACAACGAAGAAATAGTGAAAAAAATTGAACTCACCCGAAGAACTTTCGGAAAGTGGCGAAGCACTGTAGACCTTGTTATCCAGCGCCGGTTGCTCCCTCCTTTATCCAGTAATTGCGAAGGATAGCTAGTGTTAAAAATCAATGGCCAAAAAGTGCGTAACCATATTTTACAAGAAGAAAGATTCACTTTTATCCTTTGGAATGTTCTTCTCGTCATTCAACACAGTTTAATTTGATCTTAATTGTTTGTTTTTCAAAATACACTAATTATGTACAACGACGCGCTTTGATTCCGAGGGTGAGTTTTTTGACAGTGTTATGCGGACCTAAAAACTCTTGATTCCGACCATCACTTGACTTTCACGGTTCTGGTCTGAAAAGCATTCCCGATTGTATGACTTGGTCTACCTCCATGATTACGAAGGCTAAAATCGTCATCATCGGAATCTAGTCTCATCTCATCCACCATTGGTTTCCCATTCTCGGAATTTGCTTGGCGTACTTGTTTTGCGATCCCTTCCCTTTGTCGCCCTCATAATTCTCCGGTTCCTTCCTTGATTGAGTTTCCATTTTATTCCTTCTACCCGATGGTTAGCGTTTTATTAGGAGGTTTGCTCGTTTGATTTCTCCACTGGATCTTGGACTTAGAGGCGCGAAGACCCTTTTGCATCTTCATCTTCTGGGCACCTATAATTGGTTGGAATGATTATGAACTCGGCTATGGAGGCATCTGCTAAGTGGGTTTCCGGTTTCTCAAGTTTTTTCCCCGTTTTTTGTTTTGATCGATTTTGTTGAGA
The DNA here is from genome assembly GCA_009725065.1 of Utricularia reniformis. Lineage (NCBI taxonomy): Eukaryota > Viridiplantae > Streptophyta > Magnoliopsida > Lamiales > Lentibulariaceae > Utricularia > Utricularia reniformis. Next base: position 234,951 of record RWGZ01001071.1, read on the forward strand.
CAATTAGAATTGCAAGAAGTGTATTTCCCTGATCTTTTAAAAATTTATTCATGATTTTTATGTTCTAGCAAAACCTTATGGGGGGAACAAGAAATTTTGAAAACGTAAAGGCAAGGAGGGTGGTGTAAATTGTAATGAGTATATCTGTTGCCAAGTAAAGGTTGAAATATATTCTGTCTGGTTACTCTTTGCTGTTGGTGATAAGGAGGATATGATATATCAGTAGGTGGAGGGTTATGTTGATAAGTAGGCCATTTTTATTTGTTGAAGAGATTGGAGTCTGTGGTGTGATTCTAAATACTTTGGCACACTGCTAACTGTGCTTTCTGTGACGAATTTCAACACGGCGAATAGGTGGTATAACTGGCTTCCTGGGCTGGAATGCCTGGTAAATATCGTCATGTCCTGCTTTTCCATTGAAAGTACGAAACCTGTGCTGGATTCTCCGAGGGCTGCGACTAATACGAAAGGGAGTCGTACAAGAAAAGTCGGGCCTCTGAATTTTGTCAATGGCATCAGAAAGGAGGGACTTTTGCACATGATTCCTGATCGAATGTTCTTGAATGGTTCTAGTGACATTGCTTCAATATTTACTCAGCAAGGCAAAAAAGGAATCAATCAAGATGCAATGATTGTTTGGCAGGTTAGCTCCTTATCCTTTTACTCCATTTATGCTTCATTTTGTCTCTCTTTTAGGCATTGTCTGAATTTTGTTGCTATAAGTTCCTATAATGCCTTGGCACATTTGATTTTTTCATTGTAAATGAAGCTCAAGAATCTCTTATTCACATACTTTTTGTAATTAAAATGTACAGAACTTCTGCTCAAGAGCTGGAACTGTTCTCTGTGCGGTTTTTGATGGGCATGGACCGAATGGTCATATGGTTGCAAGTTTTGTGAGGGATTCTCTTCCCCAGATTCTGAATGCACACTGGGAATTTAATGAAAATTCTGAGATTGGCTTAAATCCAGCTGAAGCTGCTTCATTTTCATTGAAAGATGCTTTTCTTAAGGCTTTTAAGGCCATGGATAAGGAGTTGAAGATGTATACAAATATTGATTCTTTCTGCAGTGGAACAACAGCAGTGGTTCTTGTGAAACAGGTACTTTGATCCTGTGATTTGTGCTTCATTGAACATTCATTTACTTTTGGTTACCGTTTTTTAGGATCAAAATCTTGTCATTGGGAACATTGGAGACTCTAGAGCGATATTGGGTACTCGAGATGAACATGATTCTCTTGTTGCAATCCAGTTAACTGTGGATCTCAAACCTAATCTTCCAGGCGAGAATGGATTGACGCTCGAGAATTACTCGTAAATGGGTATTCTGAAATCTTGTATCTTTTTTCGTCTAACAGAGGAAAAAGAAAGGATTCAGAAATGTAAAGGGCGTGTGTTTGCACTCAAAGATGAACCAGATGTTGCAAGGGTATGGTTACCAAAAGCTAACTCTCCTGGACTTGCTATGGCACGCGCATTTGGAGATTTCTGCCTCAAAGAGTTCGGTGTCATCTCCGTTCCTGATGTTACGTGCAGATGCATTACCAACAAGGATGAGTTTGTGGTTTTAGCAACTGATGGGGTATGAGAATTCACTTCATTCTTTAGTTGCATAACTATTTTAGTCACATTTATGTTCCTTGTCTTAGATTTGGGATGTCCTTTCAATGGAAGAAGTGGTTAAAATCGTGGATTGTTGCCCGAAACGGTCAAACGCAGCTCGAAGAATTGTAGGTTCAGCCATTAGAGCTTGGAGAAGTAACTATCCAAGCTCAAAGATTGATGATTGTGCAGTGGTTTGCTTGTTCTTCGACTCGAATGAGCAAGCTTATTGTTCTACCAAGAATATTTCATCAAATGATCCATCACAGCCTCTTCTGAAACCTTGATGGAGGATGATTATGCACTGCAGGTGTCTGTTTTTGTTCTGTTTTGATGTGGCCCGGCAGATATATTAAATGATTGTACGGGTCAGGGAATCAGTGATTCTCTTAGAACTGTTCTACAAGAAACAAGATGGGGTTTTTCTGCTAATTCCCGTCTCTACAAATCTACTGCTGTAAATGTTTGTGTTGATTTGTTGGTTTTTTGTGCAGTTTTAACTTTTAAGTAATTAGTTGGTCCTTCTATGGCTTCCAATTCTGAATTTTGGAAACCATTAGCTGGTAAGAGTCAACAACTGATAAGAGTCATTTTCGTGTACAGATTTGGAATATGGGATCGGCTTAAGAAGAATATACCCTGCTCTGTTCTGTACGTAAGTCTAATCATTGTGGTTAAAGGGTAATCTGCAATTTTCTTGAGGAAATAATTCAGACGGGCGGATTGCGGTGGGGATTTAACGCAGCGGGAATGTGAAGTATTTTGTAGTGCTATCTGTGATTCTGTACTGCGCATGTCGTCGATCACATTATTTAGTCCAGTCTAGAGAATTCTACTCCTTCGTTGTTTTTATTTATTGAAGTTTTCACGGCCGTCATGCTCAAGGACTGCTTCTGCTGCTTCTACAAGTCCCGGTGCTCCTCCGATCAGGATCCCACCGCCGACAGGGACCCCGTTCTATTGGTATCTGGAGTTTGCGGGTCTATTCTTCATTCCAAGAAGAAGAAATCTGGGTCGGAGACACGGGTTTGGGTCCGGATTCTGCTCGCAGATCGGGAGTTTAAGAAAAAGCTTTGGTCCATTTACAATCCCCAAACAGGTTACACTGAACCATTGGATACCAGCACTGAAATCGTAGTGCCTCAAGACGATTATGGCCTTTATGCCATCGATATTCTAGATCCTTCTCTGGTTCGTTTTTTATCTTCGTCACAACGTATATTTCTACTCATTATCTATCCCCATTGTTGTTTTCCTTAAAGAGAAAATTGTGTCATTGGCTCTAAAATAGTGTAAATGCGATGTCTATAGTTTGTAAATTGCATGAGAAAGCTCCCGAAGTTTCAAAATCATTCAAGAATGACCCCTCGAGTAAATAGTAACATTTGATAATTTATGTATATAAGTGATTTTGATAATTTATGCGTTATTTTTAAAATTTTCAAAGTTTTGAGATATAGTTATTACATTTTTTCAAGGTTAATGGGTCAAATACAAACTATGGAGACGTTTAACATATTAACGAGTATAAGAGTCAAATATAAATATTTTTGGAAGTTCGGGGTAAAGCATGCAATTTTTAAACTTTAACGGTACGATGTTTACAACATTTAAAAGTTGAGGGGCTAACGGTGTTCATTATATCAAATTCGAGGGTTTTATATACAATTTACAAATTTTAGGACCCTATCTTTACACTACTGTAAAGTTTGGGGCTAGTGACAAACATTATTCTTTTCCTTAATGTTTCAGTTCGTAAAGCTTCTGCACTTGACCAGCCTTTACCATTTTCATGATATGATTGAAATGCTAATCCAATGTGGATATAAGAAAGGAACTACATTATTTGGCTATGGTTATGATTTTCGGCAAAGCAATAGGTATTAGAGTTTCATGAAGTATATGCAAAATCTCGTTCTGTTTCGACTATTGCTGCGTTTTCTTTCAGAATCGATCAGCTTCTTGATGGTCTAAAGACGAAGTTAGAGACTGCATTTACAGCTTCAGGGGGAAGGAAAGTGAATATAATTTCACATTCAATGGGTGGATTGCTAGTTTCATGTTTCATTTCACTGTATAGTGATGTAAGTATACATTTTTGAAATATCGTCCCATATCGGTTGTGGAAATTTAAATCTTATAGTTTATAAGAGAAGTGAGTAATCGGTTTAGTCCAAGTCTTTTCAATGTGATTCACTTTTCTTATGGAGTGGACTACATTCCTCGGCTCATTAAATCATGAATTTCTATATGGTATCAGAGCTGCAGGGTGAGTTTTGGGCTGATCTGTACCTGTTTAGACAAAAAAAAAACTCTGGTAGAAGAAGCGCATCGGACCTGGGCGACAAAAAAATAGATCGACTTATGATTCGAGCACTCCTGAGCATATTGAAGCAAGTCTGAACCGGACCAATGCTAGTTCGACTTGAGGGAGAGTGTTGAAACATTGTCCTACATCGGATATGGAAATAGAAAAATTCTAGTTTATAAAAGGAGTGATATCATGATCATGATAATTGGCTTGGTCCAAGTCTTTTTAATTTGATTCATTTCTTTTATAGACTGAGTTACCCGACACTCCCCCGTCCCATTGAATCATGAATTTCTATATTATTGCTCTTTGTTTAAATTTTATAGTCATCATAAGAGACGCTGAGAAAGAGGGAGTTTTACTTGGATGTTTTTATATACAATTTATTTTTACGTCTCTCTGCGTTAAGTTTTCGCAAGTCGAATAGATTATGATGAAACTTGAGCTTCTTTCTAGATTCAAAAACTTTGAAACTTTGCATGATTTCTACAGCTATAATCGTCATTCTATATTTTTAATTGCAGATTTTCTCCAAGTATGTAAATAAGTGGATTACAATAGGTACTCCCTTTCAAGGTAATTTTCTTCTAATGCCTTTATTTGATGTTCTAGTGTTCTAAGCTGGTTTTTATTTATTTTTTTGAACGGAAATGATTACGGTTTGATGTTCTAGTGTTCTAAGCTAGTTTTTTTATTTATTTTTTTGAACCGAAATGATTTCGGTTTGATATTTTAGTGTTCTAAGCTGGTTTTTATTTATTATTTTGAACCGAAAAATTTTGGTTTGATGTTCTAGTGTTCTAATCTGGTTTTATTTATTTTTTTGAACCGAAATGATTTCGGTTTGTAGTTCTAGTGTTCTAAGCTAGTTTATTTATTTATTTTTTTGAACCGAAATGATTTCTGTTTGATATTCTAGTGTTCTAATCTGGTTTTATTTATTTTTTGAACCGGGATGATTTCGGTTTGATGTTCTAGTGTTCTAAGCTGGTTTTTATTTATTTTTTTGAACCGAAATGATTTCGGTTTGTAGTTCTAGTGTTCTAAGCTAGTTTATTTATTTATTTTTTTGAACCGAAATGATTTCGGTTTGATATTCTAGTGTTCTAATCTGGTTTTATTTATTTTTTGAACCGGGATGATTTCGGTTTGATGTTCTAGTGTTCTAAGCTGGTTTTTATTTATTTTTTTGAACCGAAATGATTTTGGTTTGTAGTTCTAGTGTTCTAAGCTAGTTTTTTTATTTATTTTTTTGAACCGAAATGATTTCGGTTTGATATTCTAGTGTTCTAAGCTGGTTTTTATTTATTATTTTGAACCGAAAAATTTTGGTTTGATGTTCTAGTGTTCTAATCTGGTTTTATTTATTTTTTTGAACCGAAATGATTTCGGTTTGATGTTCTAATGTTCTACCGCATGCAGTTATCCTTTTTTTAACGCAAAGTTCATTAATATAGGAATAACGCAAAGTGCATTGTTTATACACAAGCGTTAAAAAGAGCCTCATATTGGGTTCAAAACATTCCATTATTCTATTTCAAGCCAGGAATCAGTTAAATTTCACTTCTGTAAATTGATTATCATTTGAAAGCCATGGATTCTGATAAAACAGGTGCTCCGGGATACGTCAACGATGCGATACTCACAGGAATGCAGTTCGTTGAAGGCTTCGAAAGTTTACTTTTCGTATCAAGATGGTCAATGCACCAACTGGTAACAAAAAATCTTTGATCGTTCATTTCGGTTATCGACTAAATCTTCGTTTCTAGGTTGTCGAATGCCCCTCGGTTTATGAGATGTTACCAAACCCTGTTTTTAAGTGGAAAAAAACACCTGAGATTAAAGTGTGGAGAAAGCATGTTGAGAAGAACAATGAGACTTCAGTTTCACTTGAATCATATGGAATTAAAGAATCATTTTCTCTCTTTTATGAAGCAATGAAGGACAATGAGGTGCGTTTTCTTTCGGGTTTGGCTCGTAAGTTCTTGATTAATACTGTTGAAAGAGTGACAATTATCCCACATAAGAAGTGAGAAGTTATTTGGATTAGTTTATAAGAGGGAATGTGGATCATAGTAAATAACATGTACGGTCTAGTATTCTCCCTCCTATATGTTGTATGTTGAAATATGATAGCAATTGTTCCACATCGTAATTCAAATGTGGATTAGATTGACTTATAAGAGGGAATGTGGATCATAGTAAATGATTTGTTCAAATCTTTTACGGTGCGATCTCATCTCTCTCATACATTATATCCGAGCACACTTCCCAGTTGAAATTGACCAAACTTTAGAAATTTAACATAGTATCGGAACGGGTTTGAAAAATCGGAGTGACTCTAATGGGGGTTAGTCTGGTTTAATTGATCGGTTGGTAATCCACCGATTTAAATTGTCAATCCCAACTTGTCAGGTGGTTGTACTTTAGGGGGTGTGTTGAAATAATGAACAATGTGTTTGTTTGGTTCAACTTTTTAAAATTGCGATGTAGTGAGGTGTGGTGAGATATGATGATCGTGAATTTTTAAGTATGTTTGGTAAAATTGGGGTGTTATGATCGTGATTTATGTAAAAATACTAATATACCTTTATATATATAAAATAATAAATATAGTCATATTATAATTAATAGAAGTAATGTTAAATGAATCTTTTCCAAAATCACGATGAGTTCACATCTGGTTTTAATAGTTGTGATGATATCGTGATTTTTTAACGATTATCACATCACAATTAAGCTTGTGTTTTGTTGCATTAAAAAAATCACGATTTGAACATCTCACCGTACATCACCGCTGTTTTTATCACGGTACCAAACAAACTCAATATCTCACATCTGAAGTGGGATGTTGTTTGGGTTGGTTATAAGAAGAAATGTATACTATAATAAATGACTTGTTTAAGTTTTTTATGGTGTAGTCTCATATCTCTTATACGTTATATCTGTGGACATTCCTCACGTAAATTGGACTCTAAAAATTTAATATTGTATCCATGTACACTCTCACGTATATTGATCCGACTCTAGAAACTTAACAAATTCGATAACCGAATACATTCGAGTTTACATGTTATTTCTCCCCCTTATTTAGAGCTTGTTGTTTCGTATTTACAGCTTAACTATGAAGGGAAGAAAATTGCTGTTCCATTCAACCGTGAGATTCTAAACTGGGCTTCTGCCACTAGAGAACTTGTGAACAAAACACAACTCCCTGAATCAGTATCCTTCTACAACATATACGGAACATCAATCGACACACCTTTCGACGTCTGGTAAGCTACATTAACCATTTAACTTCTTTAGTTCAATCTTTTTCGCTTCATCGGCCTAACAAAATCGTGCACAGCTACGGAACAGAATCATCTCCCATCGACAATCTCTCCAAAATATGCCACTCATTGGTTAGCAAACTACATTAAGTTACATTGCATCATTTATTTGTTTCTCTTTGTTTTCGGTGAAAGCTAACGTAAATATATATTCGGGTGTTCTAGCCGGAGTATTCGTACGTAGATGGGGATGGAACTGTGCCTTTTGAATCAGCAATGGTAGTAAAAAACTCGTGTTTTGTTTGCTGTGTGAATACGAATCGAGTTGAGTTTGTGTTTGTTGCAGGCAGATGGGCTTGAAGCTGTGGAAAGAGTTGGAGTTTGTTCAGCTCACAGAGCGCTTTTAAGTGACAAGAAGGTATTTGAACTCATTCAAAAATGGCTTGGAGTTTCTTCTTCACAGGATAATAAGAAAGCCAGCAGGAGCAGGGGACTCCATATAAAGCAGCATCCTTGTAAAATTTCGCCTGTGATTCAATAACAATTGCATGTTAACCCTCAGGAAACTTTTTATTTTATTTATATCCCTTAGTTTCCTTTTATTTAGATATTTAGCCCTAGTTCTCCTTATGTTAATTACGGAAACCAATTCACATTGATCAAGGTTGAAGTTCAATTGTTTAGAAGCTTGAATTTCTAATAAGTCCAACTTTCAAATTTTTAAATTTTTTCAAATATTGAAAGGTGTGCGAGCTAATATTATTATAATATATATATATATAATATTAAAATATATTTTAATTTAGAACTCATACGGAATTTAGAATATACCTATTTTGATTGATATTTATTCAAAATACTAATCGATATATGTTACATGTTGATTCGATCTAACATATTTTNCTGATAAAACAGGTGCTCCGGGATACGTCAACGATGCGATACTCACAGGAATGCAGTTCGTTGAAGGCTTCGAAAGTTTACTTTTCGTATCAAGATGGTCAATGCACCAACTGGTAACAAAAAATCTTTGATCGTTCATTTCGGTTATCGACTAAATCTTCGTTTCTAGGTTGTCGAATGCCCCTCGGTTTATGAGATGTTACCAAACCCTGTTTTTAAGTGGAAAAAAACACCTGAGATTAAAGTGTGGAGAAAGCATGTTGAGAAGAACAATGAGACTTCAGTTTCACTTGAATCATATGGAATTAAAGAATCATTTTCTCTCTTTTATGAAGCAATGAAGGACAATGAGGTATGTTTTCTTTCGGGTTTGGCTCGTGAGTTCTTGAGTAGTACTGTTGAAATAGTGGTGTCGTTTGGAACCATGGTGCACCATCCGGTGTATTTTAAATTAACCAAACATCAATAATAAGTATGTTCGTACGAACGCATAAAACAATGGTGAGTTCACAGTTGATTTAACTAAACGGTGGCCTAAACGTACTTGTGAAATATCTATTTTACCCTTCATATACCAATAAGTGATACACAATTAATTAAAAGTAAGGGTAAAATAGTCATTTTATGAGACGATCATTGCATCGTTGTTTCAAAAACAATTTTTTTAAATTACGATCATCTCACGTCATAGTACAGTCATTTCATCTCACCGCTATTTATATAACGTGGTTTTAAACATACCCATAAACAATTATCCCAAATGAGAAGTTAGAAGTTGTTTGAATTAGTTTATAAGAGGGAACGTGGATTATAGTAAATGACTTCGTTCAAGTCTTTTACTGTGTAATCTCCTCACTCTTATATGTAATATACGTGCACACTCCTCACTTATATTGACTAGACTCTAGAAACTTAACAAATACCATAATCGAATGCATTCGAGTTTACATTTTATTTCTCCTCTTCTTTACAGCTTAACTATAAAGGAAAGAAAATTGCACTTCCATTCAACAGTGAGATTCTAAATTGGGCTTCTGCAACTAGAGAACTAGTGAACAAAACACAACTCCCTGAATCAGTCTCCTTCTACAACATATACGGAACATCAATCGACACACCATTCGACGTCTGGTAAGCTACGTTAACCATTTAACTTCTTTAGTTCAATCTTTTTCGCTTCATCGGCCTAACAAAATCGTTCCACAGCTACGGAACAGAATCATCTCCCATCAACAATCTCTCCGAAATATGCCACTCATTGGTTAGCAAACTACATTAAGTTACATTGCATCATTTCTTTGTTTCTCTCCGTTTTCGGTGAAAGCTAACGTAAATATATATTCGGGTGTTCTAGCCGGAGTATTCGTACGTAGACGGGGACGGAACCGTGCCTTCAGAATCAGCAATGGTAGTAAAAAACTCGTGTTTTGTTTGCTGTGTGAATACGAATCAAGTTGAGTTTGTGTTTGTTGTAGGTAGATGGGCTTGAAGCCGTGGAAAGAGTTGGAGTTTGTTCAGCTCACAGAGCGCTTCTAAGTGACAAGAAGGTATTTGAACTCATTCAAAAATGGCTTGGAGTTTCTTCTTCACAGGATAATAAGAAAGCCAGCAGGAGCAGGGGACTCCATATAAAGCAGCAGCCTTGTAAAATTGCGCCTGTGATTCAATAACAATTGCATGTTAACCCCTCAGGAAACTTTTTATTTTATTTATATCCCTTAGTTTCCTTTTATTTAGATATTTAGCCCTAGTTCTCCTTATGTTAATTACGGAAACCAAGTCACATTGATCAAGGTTGAAGTTCAATTGTTTAGAAGCTTTAATTTCTAATGAGTCCAACTTTCAAATTTTCAAATTTTTTCAAATATTGAAAGGTGTGCGAGCTAATATTATTATAATATATATATATATAATATTCAAATATATTTTAATTTAGAACTCATACGGAATTTAGAATATACCTATTTTGATTGCTATTTATTCAAAATACTAATCGATAGATGTTACAAGTTGATTCGATCTAACTTATTTAAAAAAAAAATATAAAATTTGTATAATACTTTTTTACAAAATAAAAACAATATAAATTAAAAATGATATATTTTTTTTATATTAATAATTTAATTTAATTTATTATTTCGATACACATCTAACATGCTCGATAAATATCCGATATACCGATACACTGAGCTCGATCCCTATAAACTTTCACCATAGAAGGAGAATCCTTCCTCACAAATTAACAAATTGGCACAATAACAATAACCAGGCTCAGAGCTGCATAAAGCTTGCATATTTTGCACCAAGAAATAGTCTTTGAATGCACAGCAAAGCATTTTTAGTAACCTCTAAATTCTCATGGTTCATCAACTTCATCACTTGTTCTTTACCTTTCAGATCAGCCACAACAACACGTCCGGCCGGGTGATACCGAATGAACTGCGACAGATCATAACAAGCCACTGCCAATGTCCTTGGATCATTTGATGTCTCCAAAATTGTTATAAGAACCCTTAAAATCTGCATGAATTCAACTCGTAAGCTTCGTGATATGAGGATCTCAGTAAGAAGCCATGGCTTAAGCAAATGCAACAGTGATACCGGGAATAGTTTCGTATTCTATGCAGTTTGTTATCTTTCTGGGAACAATCATGTAAAAAATTCTTATATGCAGAAAATTATGATGCAAAAGTGACACGATGATTATATGCATGATTTCAACTCGTAACCTTCGTAATCCAACAAAAAATACATAATAAGATGAGGATCTCAGTAAGAATCCACGACTTCAGCGAATGCAACAGTGATACGGGGAATAGTTTCGTATTCTATGCAGTTATCTTTCTGGCAACAATCATGTAAAACATCTTATATGCGGAAAATTATGATGCAAAAGTGATACGATGATTATACCTGAAAATCTTGATCTTCAAAGTTTGTAACATTTTCCCGCCAGAATACGGGATCCTTATGCATAGGTGACCAATCTAGATGTCCAAGGAGGACGTCTTGCTTATACTTTTCGAATGAGCTTAGCTTCTTCATTTTATCCTTAAGCTCTTCTTCCATTTGATTCAGAGCTTCAAGCAAATCCTTCACAACAATTCATTAAATATCAAGCACAGAGAGGGATTCATATAACTTTTTTCTTCTGCTGAAAAAAGATATTAATTATGCTCCTTGATCTCATATAAGAAGCTATAACGAAAGTGCATTCTTCGATATCCCAATTTCATCAAGTTATCATTATGATAAACAAGGATTAGTAAGAGAATTTGCGACTTAAAAGAGCGTTTTCTCACCTCATCGCTCCACGCCTGAGCTTTTAAGTTCTGAACTAACTGTGGCAAGCCAAGTTCAACCATTTGAGCCCCGAAAGATCCCTTTTGTAACAAATTTCTAAGAGTCAACACAACTACCCTTACAACCTACAATAAAGGGAAAAAAATTGCTGTCGAGAATTACAGACCACGTCATAGCCAAATCGTATAGAAATTTACCTTTTCCTTTGTGGAAACTCTAATAACTTCAACTAATCGTGGTAAGGATCTAAAAGTAGCCAAGTATTCAATTGCAGGTTCATAGTATGAGAGGAGCCAGATACAAAGACAGGTCTCATACAAGAGCTATAATGAAGAGAAAATCAGTTATTTGTCTGAAATAGTAATGCATAAAGATCGTTATAAAAATACCGAACATCACCTGAATCGATTGTTGATTCGATGCTGGGGAGATTAAAGGAATGAGTAGCTTTACTCCATCTGCTTGAACAAACGAAGATCGAAGCTCAGGATCTCTTAGTAGAGTCGTAAGGCAATTAATAGATGTTGGGATGCCACGACTAGGATGAGACGGACTCNTTCGCTATGAAAACATTGCAAACTTCAAATGTCAAAATTGTATAAAAAGATAAATAAAAACATTTTAGTAATTTCAATAATTAGAAGTAGAAGTTGAAATTAAAAAAAAATTATATTATTTTTTATTTATAGTTAAAAAATTAAAAAAAATTAAGAAATATGAATTTTATTTATAGAAAAGTAGAATGAACCTACAACTTTCTTAATTTTGTATTTCCTATAATGAAAAAATATATTCCAAAGTTTCTTCCTTGAATATGTCACGTAGAATGCTAACAAAAACATGCACTATCATTCAAGAAGGCTTTCATCATTTGTCCATTGTTTTGTTCTAGTATAGAACCTTAATATCAAAAATAAAGGCATTTATCATGAATGAACTTCACATATAATAATCTACACATACTTATACATAAAATAAAGGGTGACGTTTGCCGGTGACCCTCCAACTTTTGGGTGGTGTAAAGGGCATGTCTTCCAAGTTACGAAATTGCAAATATGACACATCGAGTTAACAAAAATATGCAAAAATGACACTCAAGTTAATAAAAATATGTACATATGACCCTCCAATTTTAATTAAATGCATGTACGACACCTCAAGTAAATAATATCGTTTAATATTGACCCTCTACGACATTGTTATTGTTTTACGTTTGTATGCTCATTTCTCGAAGTTGAAGTATCAATTTTGTATAATTTTTCGTATAAAAGTCTTATTTGCATAATTTATGAACATTGAGAACGAATAATGACAACGAAAAATATTTGCAAACTTAATGGAAAATTGGGGGTTAAATACCAGGGTTAAAAAATAAATAGTTTTGATAACCTGAGATATCATTCATGTAATTTTATAAGTTGAAGGGCATAACATATACACATCTCATAAGTTTGTGGGTTATTTATGCAATTTTCTCGTAAAATAAGTCACATACAACAAGATTTATACAACGGAAGAAACAAAAAATAACCATTTTTAAAGTTAACTAACTATTAAAAGCAGCACAGAAATCTAGCTTGGACATTCACGGAAACTAGATTTTGAAAATAAAACACAATAGAGGAAATATTACGTCATCAAGCAAATGAGCCTTATAGTTCTCAGGTTTCTTGTCATAGCGTCGTAGGAGCAAAAGTCCCGTCCCTGTTATTGCCTTGGTCGTATATCCCTCTTCAATACCTGCGAATAAACTAATTGGCGAATTTCAAAATTCATATTACTTTCAAGTTTCAACTACCAACTTCTGCACAAGATATGAGAATATACAATTACGTACAAATGGAGAAAACTCTAAATTTCAGAAAGTGAAGTATCCACACACGCGCAAAACTACATTATTTACAAGGACAACAAATCATGTACTCTCGGATTTTAGAGGAAAGGGAACAAAACTTTTTAGTATCCCATTATATTTTGAATTCGCTTTTAGGAATTCTTTGCAACTGATTTAATTGCTCGATCATGATTAGTTCCATGGCTAATTTTTAGCAGTCTCTTAGAAATTAAAGACGAGGTAATGGGTAGATTCCCCGGGCACCAAAAAAAGTCGATCGCATAAGATGCCCACCTCCGAATTTAAATGATGACCATGTCGAGACAACGACGTTAAAAAGAGAAATAACTTAACGAGCGGCAATGCTATTAAGAGGACCGATAGGTTGGGCGGCAATCCAACAGGTAATCGAGGAGCCTACCTGGGCGGTGGAGAGCTCCGTTTGAATCGTCGGCATTAGCAAGAATGAGAACGGTAAATTGGCAGATCAAATCTACGAATAAAAGGCGATCACATGGCACAGCAAAGGGAAACCAATGGGGCAGGCCTCATTTTAAATAATTATATTGGGTCAGGCCCAATTAAATATTAAATTCAATTCAATAATAATAATAATCAGGATCTTAATGCCACGTGGGCACGTGACAGACCATGTTACTAAATTTTACAATTGAATTTAACCATTTTGGATTTAAAATCAATTCGCAATAAAAATTTATTAGGATATTATTATCTTATTAAATTTAAATCTAAAAATAATAAAACACTATAAAATAAAAATGTAATAACATATTTTTATGTTTGCAAATAAGTAACTTTATTTTTGCGAATCCGTTTCGCATCATCATTTTTTTTATCCGTAACCATCAGATCAAATAAAAAATGATAATCGGATCAGTTACCTGATCCACACACACCTCTATCGAATACCAAAACAATTTTCAAAATTTAGTATCGATTTGATAAAAAAAATCGGTATTTGATTCGATAATCGATTTCTACCGAATAACGAACACCCTATGCGAGTGTGAGTTGATATTGGAGTCCGTATAGATACAAAAAGAAAATGTTTTTTTATCTTTTGGCCGTGAAATATATTATTAAATTGATAGATTAATGCGTAATTAAATATTATCCACAACGGTTTTTTTTTTTGAAAATTGAAATTACACACAAACCGTTGAAGGGTTTGTTTATTTTTTGAAATTTGAAATTGACAGCACAATTAACTGGGAGTTCCCAACGGCTGTCTATTTACATCTATTTACAACGGCTATCTCTCTCCCTATTCCAGATATTCTTCGTCATTTTTAAGCGATTTGTCTGCTTTTAGGATTCCCGATTCAGTTTACTCTCTTTTTCATGGATATTTTTCGTGTATTAGAACAGAAAGTTCTCTTATTTGATAGTGAAGTTACAGATCTTTGCTGGTCTCAATAATCGTTGATGGCGAAAGTCCTTCTTAGGGTTTCGTAGGATGTTTGGTGATTGGTCAAAATTGGTTATTGACATAGTTGGGGAAGTTTTTTTTTATTTAACACATTGGTGCTTTGAGTGATTTTTGGATTTTGAAATGTTTATTGAATCTATTATCCTCGTTTTAGTTATTGGGGAATTTATATGTTTTACGATGATCATATTTTTTCAAGGTTTCAACGATGCAGTTTCTTTTTATTCATTTTGGATATTCTTTCTATACGTTTCTTGGGTTTTTTCATGATGTGGTACAAATAGTTGAATAAGAAATCAGTCATGTTTCTTGATTTGAAACTGAGTATTGCGATGGATTTTGGGATTTTAACTATTTCATGACTGTTTTTTGGGTTTCATTCGATTATTGCAAGTTTTGCACAAATATTCTTTTTTACGGTTTCAACACAAAGTGTTTCACTTTTTTTGTTTATCTTGACTAGTTTTTTGTTTTTTATAGGTTGTTTTCAGAAATATGACAAATTTGTTAAGCATATTAGTTGTTTAATTTTGCAATCGGAGTACAAATTGTTGGAGAAGTCTTGTTTTCAAAATTTAAATTGATTGTGTCACTCATTTTCGGTTTTTTAAATATGTTTGAAACTTGTTTTCAAGTTTCATTTTATGCACATAACATTTTACACAATTCAACTTTTGGTGCGGCTGATTTTCGATTTTGTGGATATGTTTGAAACTTTTTTCAAGTTTCATTCGATAGAAATCCCTATCGTATATTTACACAAATCGACTTTTAGTGCGGCTGATTTTCGTTTTTGTGGATATGTTTGAAACTGTTTTCAAGTTTCATTCGATAGAGATATCCCTATCGAATGTTTACACAAATCGATTTTTAGTTTGACTGATTTTCGATTTTTTTTATATGCTTGAAATTGTTTTCAAGTTTCATTCGATAGACATCCCTATCGCGTGTTTACACAAATCCACTTTTAGTGCGGCTATTTTCGGTTTTGTGGATATGTTTGAAACTGTTCAAGTTTCATTCGATAGACATCCCAATCGCATATTTACACAAATGGACTTTTAGTGCGGCTGATTTTTGTTTTTGTGGATATGTTTGAAACTGTTTTCAAATTTCATTCGATAGAGACATCTCTATCGCATGTTTACACAAATTGATTTTTAGTTTGGTTGATTTTCGATTTTGTGGATATGCTTGAAACTGTTTTCAAGTTTCATTCGATAGACATCCCTATCGCATGTTACACAAATTGACTTTTAGTGCGGCTATTTTCGTTTTTGTGGATATGTTTGAAACTGTTTTCAAGTTTCATTCGATAGAGACATCCCTATCGCATGTTTACAGGCCTCCGAGTTCTGTAATCAGTTCTACAGAACTTATTTTTTAACTATAGAACAAGAAATATTTGCTGTATTGACCGACACATTCCACAAGCTCGGTTTCAACACTCCATGTTTTACACAAATCGATTTTTAGTTTGACTGATTTTCGATTTTGTGGATATGTTTGAAACTGTTTCCAAGTTTCATTCGATAGACATCCCTATCGCATGTTTACACAAATCGACTTTTAGTGTGGCTGATTTTCGTTTTTGTGGATATGTTTGAAACTGTTCAAGTTTCATTCGATAGACATCTCTATCGCATATTTATACAAATAGACTTTTAGTGCGGCTGATTTTCGTTTTTGTGGATATGTTTGAAACTGTTTTCAAGTTTCATTTGATAGAGACATCATTATCGCATGTTTACACAAATCAATTTTTAGTTTGGTTGATTTTCGATTTTGTGGATATGTTTGAAATTGTTTTCAAGTTTCATTCAATAGATATCCCTATCGCATGTTTACACAAATCGACTTTTAGTGCAGCTATTTTCGGTTTTGTGGATATGTTTTAATCTTTTCAAGTTTCATTCGATAGACATCCCAATCGCATATTTACACAAATCTACTTTTAGTGCAGCTGTTTTTCGTTTTTGTGGATATGTTTGAAACTGTTTTCAAGTTTCATTCGATAGAGACATCTCTATCACATGTTTACACAAATCGATTTTTAGTTTGGCTGATTTTCGATTTTGGGGATATGTTTGAAACTGTTTTCAAGTTTCATTCGATAGACATCCCTATCGCATATTTACACAAATCGACTTTTAGTGCAGCTGATTTTCGTTTTTGTGGATATGTTTGAAATTGTTTTCAAGTTTCATTCGATAGAGACATTCTCATCGCATTTTTACACAAATCGATTTTTAGTTTGGCTTATTTTAGTTTTTGTGGATATGTTTGACATGTTTCATTTGATCGGACATCGCATGTTTACACAAATCGTCTTTTTGATGCGGCTGATTTTTGGTTTTTTGGATATGTTTGAAACTGTTATCCAAGTTTTATTCGATTGGACATCGCATGTTTACACAAATCGTCATGTGTTGCGACTGATTTTCGGTTTGGTAAATATGTTTTAAACTATTTAAGTTTTCATTTGATGGGGCATCTCGTATGTACACTAATCGTCTTTTGAAGGGTTCCAAGATAGTGTTTCACTTGTTTTTTTTGGTATTCTTTGAAATCTTTCGACACTATTTATGGTTTTGAATGTGGTTAATCAAATCTCTAAATCAACTATGTAAAAATGCTTTTAGATGAACTAAAGTTTGAATTTATGACTAGTTTGAACAGTTCTGCATTAACTTTATAAGTGAGAACCTGCAGTACACTATAAATGATATTTTCTGCAGAAACTGTTTTCATTACCTCCTTTTTTCTTTAACTGCTTTAATTTGATATTTTCCTTGTGAGGTATGAAGTGAAGCAACGATTTATTAATATTTAGAAGCCTGGAGGGTTGTTCTTCTCTATGTGGCATTGTGAGTTATTTTTTGTATATTTGATTGAAGCTGAAGCGCTAAATGATTTTTGGTCTGCACTTTTTCTATAAATTTTATATTTGTGGTTTTTTTCCGGTCCTAAGTCAATGCATGACACGTTTTCCAATTTGCTCTATCGGACCTTTAAATCCCATAAACGCTTTGTCAAACAAAAGCTTTCTTGCACATTTTGCTTTGAGGTTCAACTGAATTAGAGGTTTCTCTTAATACACACTCTTTAGTATCACTATGTGTACATCCTGCTTCCAAACAAGTCTTCGGAATTCAAGGTAGTTTAATAACTCAACTTCAACACTGAGAAGGCCTTTCTTTATTGTTAGTTAAGAGAAAACCTCATTTTTACACAAATCGACTGGGAATGCCCTTTATGTCGTCTTAATAGATTGTTACTTAAGAGAAAACCTTTTAGCATTGTTTTTGGAAAGCAATTAGAATTAGCACTGGGTTATCTTACCCTTAAAATATTTTATGAATTTGTCGACTGGTTTGAAATTCTTGCTCTAGAGATTATTTACATTTTTATGGTAAGTTAGTACTCAACTGAATGAGAGCCGCCTTTAATTGCCTTAATAATTGCCTCAGGTTAGTTGTTTTTTAGTATTAATTTTGAAGTATCATCTTGTTTTTGATAATTGTGCTTATGAAATATTTCAGAGGGTAGAAACTGAAAATCTGATGCTTTTTTTATTTATACAAGCTCAAATTCAACAATTGAAGGTTATTCTTGAGCCTTCTATATGCTAAATAATGACAAAAACTCGTTGTGAAGTTATAATTTAAGTATAAAAGCTTGAGGTAAAATCTTGTGCACATGATGATCTGCATTTTTTTCTCTTGCCTTCAGTCATTATCTTTGAACTTGGCATGATATTATTATTGCTTATATGCTAGATAATGACAGAAAATAAAGTTCTTCATCAGCAAGCACTGGCCATGGTACAGAATAATGAATTGCTCTCCATGCATTCAAGAATCTTGTTTAGTTTATGCTGACCCTTTGAACTGTGACAAAAATGATCTCTTTATGTTATTACTTAAACGCACACTAAACGCCGGTGGAGTTGCAGGGGCTGCTTCAGCTAGAATTGATTCAGGACTGCTTAGCTAGATAAGTGAATCCCACCAGTTTTTCTAGCACTCAAATATTATCATTCATCATGTGCAGTCCTGATAGTACCTTCAGTCATGTGCAGTCCTGATACTAATTGTACCTTTGTCAATCAGGATGCTTAGCGAAGACGACATACTATCGTGTATTTGATTGGTACGTGTTCCAAATTTGATATTTTGTGTATATTTGTTTGTAGCGCTTTAATGATTTTTGGTTTGCGCTTTTTCTGCCATTTTATGTTTGCTTTTTTTCTAGTATGTTTCCCAAGTAAGTCAATGCATTCAACATTTTCCAATATGCTCTATCGGACCTTTAAATCCCACAAGCACTTTCTCGCATGGATTTCACCATGGCACAACTGAATTGGAGGTTTCTCTAAATTTGCAGTTTTTGTACAAAATGAATTTAACGTTGTATCGTGGGAGGACGTTTTGGTCCTGTTCCTGAAGGTATGGACTTGAAAAATTATGATTGATAGGTTAACGACTTCCAAACGTAGTTAAGTTGGAAGAGTGAAATGGTGATGCTTTATTTTATTTATGCAAACACTGAAAAGGCCTTTCTGTCTTCTAATGACCTTTTGGAAGCAATTAGAATTAGGTGTATTGATTGGTGTTGCAATGATTTTTGAAACATTCTTACTTATATTATAAGATGGCTTTGATCTACTTTCACCAGTAGAGTTGTACTTTGTTTGCTTGAATTTTGTTTACTGTTGTGTGCCTGATAACTAAAGGCTGCCCGAGAAATCGGTTCACTGAAGGATAAGCATGAAGACCACACTCTGTGTGTACAAGTTGAAAAGAGAAGAGGTAAAATTTAGTGCATTATGATCTTCATTGAAGTGGGCAAAGTAAGGAAGATAATAACAAATGTTCTTTGTTAGTAAATTCAATCTATGATTCCTGTGTGTAACAATTGGTGACATTTTTTGCATTCAAAATCTTGCTTTCAGGCTAACATTTTTTATATTGGATGCGCGCTATTATATTATACATGTTATAATTAATTTCTACTTCTTCCACAGGTACAATTGAATGCTGATAAATGTACACTTATTTATCACTGCGTTCTTGCTACACATGAGGTAACTTCCTATCACATATACTAACTACCATTTAAAAAAATTGCATCTAATCTTTGTAAATATTGTAGCCTTTTAAGTATTAAATTAAAGTCGATTTTTTGAAATTCGGATGCTAACTATGCAATTATTAAACTTAAAGGTTACAATATTTACAATTTTTAAAAGTTGGGGACCAATATCATGCATTTTATCAAATTTGGGTGTTTACGTGGGTTTATAGTTATTTATTTTTTTATCTTTTAATAAAAAATAAATGGTTTAAGTTGAAATTATTTGTAGTATTATCTTACCATTAATGTGATTAAACTCAAGTGATTACGTGGGTTTGAGTAAGGTGAATCGAGTTCCGGTCATGTAAAAGTTTGAAAATTAAAGCAATTATATATTCATATTTAATATATATAAAGTATAACGTTTTTTTATTTATTTAATTACACTACAATAAGTGAGAATCGTACATAGACATATCAAGTTTTTAATATTAGGATTAAGATTTGAGTTGTAATGTTGTTAGGGTTAAACTCTAATAATCTAGGGTCTTATTTTATAGTCGTGCAACTAAAATATAAAAACATTATATTTTGTGTATTTAGTATGAAATATTATCGAGTTTTAATTTCTATAACTCATACGGCACAAACTCGATTAACTTGACTCATATTGATGTAATCGGGTCGGATCCTGGTTTGGATAGATACACAAAATAACTCTTTACACTTTTTATTTTTTATTATTAGATTAAAAAATAAACAATTAGTAAATATATTAATAAAAGATATAATAGATTTAAAAATTTGATTATTTGGAAATTTTGGATTAGGTGGGAAAATCTCCGGATCCTAATCAATTCAACTCATTCTCGTTTTTCTTGAATGGGGTTTGTGTTGGTTATTACTAAATTGAAATGCTAAAGGTGTGTTCTATATAAATTATGAATAGTTCTTTAATATTTTTATAATACAAAAATAATGTATAAAAATATGTGTTATGTTGTATAAATAGAACGATAAATTATGTGTTAATCAAATTACATTATCTAATTGCCACAAAATTTGATATTCAACAACATTACCCCATAGAGATGATACACAACTCTGCATCGTCTAAATCTTAATTTCTCAATAAACATACATTGAAATAAAATATCTTTTTATTTTCGTCTAAATCAAATTACATTATGTTTTCTTTTATAAACTTACATGAAAATAATTGCGTTATGATTGTTTTTAACGTAGACATAAATACAGTGTTAGATATATGATGCAAATGTTGGATTTATCATTGTTTTCATACTGGTCCGGAATTCTGTATCGGTCGTAGCGATACGATCGATATATCTCCATATACCGGGGGTACCAGATTTTATTTTTTTAAAAAATATTTAATTAGCTTTATGATCGAAAATGGAAAAATCGATAATAAACCCTAATGCCCGGTACCCGACGGTACCATAAAAAATACCGGTGAAGTCCCGATATACCATTCGCTATGAAAACATTGCAAACTTCAAATGTCAAAATTAGTAATTTCAATAATTAGAAGTAGAAGTTGAAATGGAAAAAAAAATTATATTGTTTTTTATTTATAGTTATAAAATTAAGAAATATGAATTTTACTTATCGAAAAGTAGAATGAACCTACAACTTTCTTAATTTTGTATTTCCTATAATGAAAAAATATATTCCAAAGTTTCTTCCTTGAATATGTCAAGTAGAATGCTAACAAAAACATGCACTATCATTCAAGAAGGCTTTCATCATTTGTCCATTGTTTTGTTCTAGTATAGAACCTTAATATAAAAAATAAAGGCATTTATCATGAATGAACTTCACACATAATAATAATCTACACATACTTATACATAAAATAAAGGGTGACGTTTGCCGGTGACCCTCCAACTTTCGAGTGGTGTAAAGAGCATGCTCTCTAAGTTACGAAATTACAAATATGACATCTCAAGTTAATAAAAATATGTACATATGACCCTCTAATTTTAATTAAATGCATGTACGACACCTCAAGTAAACAATACAGTTTGATATTGACCATCTACGACATTGTTATTGTTTTACATATGGATGCTCATTTCTCGAAGTTGAAATATCAATTTTGTATAATTTTTCGTATAAAAATCTTATTTGCATAATTTGTAAACATTGAAAACGAAAAATGTTTGCAAACTTAATGGAAAATTGGGGGTTAAATACCAGAGATAAAAAACAAATGGTTTGATAACTTGAAGTGTCATTCCTGCAATTTTATAAATTGGAGGGCATGACATATACACACTTCATAAATTTGGGGATTATTTATGCAATTTTCTCTCACATACAACAAGATTTATACAACCGAAGAAACAAAAAAATAACCATTTTTAAAGTTAACTAACTATTAAAAGCAGCACAGAAATCTAGCTTGGACATTCACGGAAACTAGATTTTGAAAATAAAACACAGTAGGGGAAATATTACGTCATCAAGCAAATGAGCCTTATAATTATCAGATTTCTTGTCATAGCGTAACAGGAGCAAAGGTCCCGTCCCTGTTATTGCCTTGGTCGTCAAATATGATTCCCATGGGATATGCCTCTTCAATACCTGCGAATAAACAAATTGCCCGAATAATCTCAAAATTCATATTACTTTCAACTACCAACTTCTGCACAAGATATACAAATATACAACTACGTATCAAATGGAGAAAAACCTCTAATTTTCAGAAAGTGGAAGTATCCACACACAAGCAAAACCACATTATTTACAAGGGAACAACAAATCATAAATACTCTTGGATTTTAGAGGAAGGGGAAAAATTTCTTATTATCCCTAAATATTTTGAATTCCCTTTTAAGAGTTCTTGTTAGATTTGATGCTGGACTTCCAAAACTATGTAATGGGCTTTAAGCTCAAAGTTATGTATTTAAATATGTTGTGGTTAGGGTTATGATGCATCTTGAAGTTTCATATTTGAAATAAGAATTTGGCTGTTGCACTCTCGGTTTTACAGCTTCTGTTCGTGCATTCGATTGTCTCTAAGGTGGTCTCGTAGCTTTACAATAGTTACGAGACCACCAACAAATCAGCTATATGTTTTTTCTTTCGGAGCGGTAGGTTGAATGTTGTCATATATCGTTTATCTTGTGTTTTCAATATTTTCGGATTTATCTAAAAACCGATACTTCTAGTTCAGAAGCTACAAAACATCTCTAAGTTCTTTGCAATAGATTCATTCGTGCGATCCTGACTAGTTCCATGGCTCATTTTTAGCAGTTTCTTAGAACTTCAACACTAGGTAATAGGTACATTCCCCGGGCACCAAAAACAGTCGATCGCGTAATATGCCCACCTCCGAATTTATATGATGACCATGTAAAGCCAACGACGTTAAAAAGAGGAATAACGTAACGAGCAACAATGTTATTAAGAGGATCGAGAGATTGGGCGGAAATCCAACAACAAATTGAGGAAGCTACCTGGCCGGTAGAGAGCTCCGATTGAATCGTCGGCATTAGCAAGAATGAGAATGGGAAATACGCTGATCAAATCAACGATTCACACGAGTTTGTATTTTTAATTCCATCTTTTAAAACTACAATTTTTTTTAAATTCATTTCCAAATTACATTTTTTTTAAAAATTATAGAAAATTTTCATATATAATATTTACAAGTTATTGAGTAAAACATTATAAAATATAAGTTAGAGTAAAATAAAATGATCTGGTTTAGACAAATGTTTTCATAACGTCCGATATATCAAGGAACATATGATGAAAATCAAGTCTAACCGATATTTCGACCAGTTAAACCCGACACCGGGTTACAATTGGGTTTTACCAAGTCAACCGGGAAAAAATAAGAATAAAATTTGAATTTTTCTTTTTTAAAAATTAATTCAAAAATATTATTTTTTAATAAAATAAAAGGATAAATTTCGTATTCAGTAATTTACCGAATACCGAATTCTATTACCGAACAGAAAACAAACACCAAAATAACTGAAATTTTAAAACCAAATACTATGGGTGTGCATGAAAATCCGGTGATCCGAATAACAGAGATATTCGAACCGGTTTATCAATTATCCGAACTTCAAGTATTGTCGGGTCAGATGCGATTCAGATCGGATACAATTTTCAAAATTCTTATCCGATCCGATATTTTTATTATATTATATTCTTATTTTTCTAATTTTGTAAAATTTATTATGTTATATATATGGTAATACATTTTTCCTTATTATAAATTTTTTTATTCATTACTTTGTGTTGATAAATGCTTATAAAAATATCTATTAGTGTAATATTACGTTTTTAAATTTTATTGTTATTTTTCAGAAATAACGGATATGGAAAATCAAGTAATCAAGGATTAATTTTTTAAATAGTTATTTTCTAGAAAATATTTCTTCTTCACGTGTTCATTTGAAAACTTAGAAATTCAAGACGATGTAATTACGAATATCTAAGTTAATTATATTTATTTTATTACGGGCATTGTTTACAAGTATTTATTTTAATTCAATTCTTGTATAGAATTAAAATTTTACTTTATTGATGTTGTCCAAACATGGGTTTTTTTATTGTTTTATAATTTTTATATTTGCAAATAAGTAACTTTTTTTGCGAATCGGTTTCGGATGATCATTTTTCTGATCCGTATCAATCAGATCAAATAAAAAAATGATGATAATATCGATTACCCGATCCACACACACCCTTACCGAATACTGAAATAATTTTCAAAATTCAATACCGGTTTGATAAAAAAATTCGGTATTTGATTCAATATATGATTTCTATCGAATAATGAAAACCCTATTCCAATGTCAGTTGCTGTTGGAGTCTATATAGATACAAAAAGAAAATGTTTTTTTAAGTTTTGCCGTGTAATATATTATTAAATTAATAGATTAATGCGTAATTAAATATTATTCACAACGGTTTTATTTTTTGAAATTTGAAATTACTCAAACGGTTGGACGGTTTGTTTATCTTTTGAAAATTGAAATTTGAATTTTACTGCACAATTAAGTGGGAGTTCCCAACGGTTGTTCTCTTCGACTTCCTTTCTATTTGTCCTGTCCTTCGATCGAGTTCCCAAGTAACTGGGAGATTCTGTTTTTACGCGATTTGTCTATTTATATTCTTCGTCATTTTTACGCGATTTGTCTTTTTTTAGGATTCACGATTCAGTTTTTTTTCTTTTTCATGGGTATTTTTGGTGTAATAGGACAGAAAGTTCTCTTATTTGACAGTGAAGTTACAGATCTTTCATGGGAAGTTCAGTCATGTACTGGTTTCAATAATCGTTGATGAAAATAATTACCA
Source organism: Utricularia reniformis (assembly GCA_009725065.1). Classification (NCBI taxonomy): domain Eukaryota; kingdom Viridiplantae; phylum Streptophyta; class Magnoliopsida; order Lamiales; family Lentibulariaceae; genus Utricularia; species Utricularia reniformis. The sequence continues at coordinate 260,041 of RWGZ01001071.1, forward strand.
ATTGCAAAAATCTTTCTTAGGTTTTCATAGGATGTTTGGTGATTGGTCAAAATTGGTTATTGACATAATTGGGGAAATTTTTTTTATTTAACACAGGGGTCGGTGCTTTGAGTGATTTTTGGATTTTGAAATGTTTATTGAATCTATTATCCGAGTTTTAGTTATTGGGGAATTTTTAAATGTTTTACGATGATCATCTTTTTCAAGGTTTCAATGATGCAGTTTCTTTATTTTTTTCCTTTTGGATATTCTTTCTATACGTTTCTTGGGTTTTTTCATGATGTTCTCTGATATGGGACAAGATAGGTGAATAAGAAATCAGTCATGTTTCTTGATTTGAAATTGAGTATTGCGATGGATTTTGGGATTTTAAATATTTCATGACTGTTTTTTGGGTTTCATTCGATTGGGTCTCTATTGGAGGTTTTGCACAAATAATCTTTTTTACGGTTTCAACACAAAGTGTTTCACTTTTTTTTGTTTATCTTGGATATTATTCTGACTAGTTTTTAGTTTTTTATAGGTTGTTTTCAGAAATATGTCAAGATTTGTGAATCATATTAGTTGTTTTATTTTGCAATCGGAGTACAAATTGTTGGAGAATTCTTGTTTTCAAAATTTAAATTCAGTGTGTGACTGATTTTCGGTTTTGTAAATATGTTTGAAATTTGTTTCGGGTTTCATTTGATGAGACATTCCTATCATATATTTACACAAATCGACTTTTAGTGCGTTTGATTTTCGTTTTTGTGGATATGTGAAACTGTTTTTAAGTTTCATTCGATAGAGACATTCCTATCGCATGTTTACACAAATCGATTTTTAGTTTGGCTGATTTTAGATTTTGTGGATATGTTTGAAACTGTTTTCAAGTTTCATTCGATAGACATCCCTATCGCATGTTTACACAACTCGACTTTTAGTGCGGCTCTTCTCGGTTTTGTGGATATGTTTGTTTTTGTGGATATGTTTGAAACTGTTTTCAAGTTTCATTCGATAGAGACATCCCTATCGCGTGTTTACACAAATCGATTTTTAGTTTGGTTGATTTTCGATTTTGTGGATATATTTGAAATTGTTTTCAAGTTTCATTCGATAGACATCCCTATCGCATGTTTACACAACTCGACTTTTAGTGCGGCTCTTTTCGGTTTTGTGGATATGTTTGAAACTGTTCAAGTTTCATTCGATAGACTTCCCTATCGCATATTTACACAAATCGACTTTTAGTGCGGCTAATTTTCGTTTTTGTGGATATGTTTGAAACTGTTTTCAAGTTTCATTCGATAGAGACATCCCTATCGCATGTTTACACAAATCGATTTTTAGATTGGCTGATTTTCGATTTTGTGGATATGTTTGAAGCTGTTCAAGTTTCATTCGATAGACATCCCTATCCCATATTTAACACAAATTGAATTTTAATGTGGCTGACTTTCGTTTTTGTGGATATGTTTGAAACTGTTTTCAAGTTTCATTCGATAGACATCCCTATCGCATATTTACACAAATCGACTTTTAGTGCGGCTGATTTTCGATTTTGTGGATATATTTGAAATTGTTTTCAAGTTTCATTCGATATACATCCCTATCGCATGTTTACACAACTTGACTTTTATTGCGGCTCTTTTCGGTTTTGTGGATATGTTTGAAACTGTTCAAGTTTCATTCGATAGACATCCCTATCGCATATTTACACAAATCGACTTTTAGTGCGGCTGATTTTCGTTTTTGTGGATATGTTTGAAACTGTTTTCAAGTTTCATTCGATAGAGACTTCCCTATCGCATGTTTACACAAATCGATTTTTAGTTTGGCTGTTTTTCGATTTTGTGGATATGTTTGAAATTGTTTTCAAGTTTCATTCGATAGACATCCCTATCGCATGTTTACACAAATCGACTTTTAGTGCGGCTATTTTCGGTTTTGTGAATATGTTTGAAAATGTTTTCAAGTTTCATTTGATAGACATTCCTATCGCTTGTTTACACAAATCGTTTTTTGGTGTGGCTGATTTTCGGTTTTGTGGATATGTTTGAAATTGTTTTCAAGTTTCATTGATAGAAACATCCCTATCGCATGATTACACAAATCGTTTTTTAGTTTGTCTGATTTTTGATTTTGTGGATATGTTTGAAACTGTTTTCAAGTTTCATTCGATATACATCCCTATCGCATGTTTACACAACTCGACTTTTAGTGCGGCTCTTTTCGGTTTTGTGGATATGTTTGAAACTGTTCAAGTTTCATTCGATAGACATCCCTATCGCATATTTACACAAATCGACTTTTAGTGCGGCTGATTTTCGTTTTTGTGGATATGTTTGAAATTGTTTTCAAGTTTCATTCGATAGAGACTTCCCTATCGCATGTTTACACAAATCGATTTTTAGTTTGGCAGTTTTTCGATTTTCTGGATGAACTTGAAATTGTTTTCAATTTTCATTCGATAGAGACATCCCTATCGCATGTTTACACAAATCGACTTTTAGTGCATCTAATTTTCGTTTTTGTGGTAATATTTGAAACTGTTTTCAAGTTTCATTCGATAGAGACACCCCTTTCTCATGTTTACACAAATCGACTTTTAGTGCGGCTATTTTCGGTTTTGTGGATATGTTTGAAACTGTTCAAGTTTCATTCGATAGACATCCCTATCCCATATTTATACAAATCGTCTTTTGGTGCGTCTGATTTTCGTTTTTGTGAATATGTTTGAAATTGTTTTCAAGTTTTATTCGATAGAGACTTCCCTATCGCATGTTTACACAAATCGATTTTTAGTTTGGCTGATTTTCGATTTTGTGGATATGTTTGAAACAGTTTTCAAGTTTCATTCGATAGACATCCCTATCGCATGTTTACATAAATCGACTTTTAGTGCGGCTATTTTCGGTTTTTGTGGATAAGTTTGAAACTGTTCAAGTTTCATTCGATAGACATCCCTATAGCATTTTTACACAAATTGACTTTTAGTGCGGCTTATTTTCATTTTTGTGGATGTGTTTGAAAATGTTTTCAAGTTTCATTCGATCGGACATCGCATGTTTACACAAATCGTCATGTGTTGCGACTGGCTTTTGGTTTTGTAAATATGTTTGAAACTATTTCAGTTTTCATTTGATGGGACATCACTTGTTTCTTTGTTAATTCTTTGAAATCTTTCGACACTATTTATGATTTTGAATGTGGTTAATCAAATCTCTAAAATCAACTATGTAAAAATGCTTTTAGCTGAACAAAAGTGAGAACATGCAGCATATGTGCCATATATTTCAGTAGTACTTCAGTTCGAAAAGAATCTGATTTTTTTATAACCAAGATGCATTCATCTTATGGAAAAGGTTTTTTTATTACCTCCTTTTTTCTTTAACTGCTTTAATTTGATATTTTCCTTGTGAGGATGAAGTGAAGCAACGATTTATTAATATTTAGAAGCCTGGAGGGTTGCTCTTCTCTATGAGGCATTGTGACTTATTTTGTGTATATTTGATTGAAGCTGAAGCACTAAATGATTTTTGGTTTGCACTTTTTTTGGAAATTTTATGTTTGTGGTTTTTTTCCAGCCCCATGACACGTTTTCCAATTTGCTCTATCGGACCTTTAAATCCCACAAATGCTTTGTCAAACAAAAACTTTCTTGTACATTTTGCTTTGAGGTTCAACTGAATTAGAGGTTTCTCTTAATACACACTCTTTAGTATCACTATTTGTACATCCTGCTTCCAAACATAGTGCTTCCAAATAATGTGAGCAGTATTGACGAAAATGCGGCATGTAAAAAGAAGATGAATCTGATTGGAGCTCAGGTTAGTTTTTTATTTATACAGGCTCAAATTCAGCAACTAAAGGTTATTCGTGAGCCTTCTATATTATGGAAAAAAACTAGCTGTGAAGTTATAATTTGCGTATAAAAGCTTGAGGTAAAATCTTGTGCACATGATGATCTGCATTTAAATTGTTCTACACAGTTGGACTTGCATGATGTGCATTTTTTCAGTCATTATCTCTGAACTTGGCATGATATTATTATTGCTTATATGTTGGAAGACAGAAAATAAAGTTCTTCATGGTACAGAATAATGAATTGCTTTCCATACCTCATTCACTGGCTCTGCTACACATGAGGTACCTTCCTATCACATTACTAACTACCATTTATCCATATGCATGCCTTTAAGTTCAAAAATTGCATCCAATCTTTGGAAAATGTTTACCCTGATGCCCCTTTTAATTATTAAATTATATTCTTTTAAAAAATTTGGATGCTAACTATGCAATTATTAAACTTAAAGGTTACAATCTTTACAATTATTAAAAGTTGGGGACCAATATCATGCATTATATCAAATTCATGTACTTTAGCATGCATTTTGCAAAATTTGAAGGCATACAATATTTTAAAATTTAGGGATGACATTACCATGATTTTAAAAAACTGGTTGGACTGGTCGATTGAACCGGTTCGATCGTGAATCGTTCATTATCTCAATCCGATTCAAACCGGTTGGTCTATTATTTTAAAAACCAGTTTTAGAGCCAAAAAATCTGGTTGNCAAATAATGTGAGCAGTATTGACGAAAATGCGGCATGTAAAAAGAAGATGAATCTGATTGGAGCTCAGGTTAGTTTTTTATTTATACAGGCTCAAATTCAGCAACTAAAGGTTATTCGTGAGCCTTCTATATTATGGAAAAAAACTAGCTGTGAAGTTATAATTTGCGTATAAAAGCTTGAGGTAAAATCTTGTGCACATGATGATCTGCATTTAAATTGTTCTACACAGTTCGACTTGCATGATGTGCATTTTTTCAGTCATTATCTCTGAACTTGGCATGATATTATTATTGCTTATATGTTGGAAGACAGAAAATAAAGTTCTTCATGGTACAGAATAATGAATTGCTTTCCATACATTCAACAATCTTGTTTAGAATAATGTAAAAATGCTGTTAACTGAACTAAAGTTTGAATTTATGACTAGTTTTGAACAGAACCTGCAGCACAGGTGCCATATATTTCAGGAGCATGTTTCATATTTGGTGCTAAAGTTGTATTTGTTTCATATATTTGCAGCATGTTTTCAAGATGAAGCACTAGAAAAGAAATTGATCTTATTGAATATGTTTTTTGTTTAACTAACTGCTTTAGTTTGATATTTTTCGTGTGAGGTATGAAGTGAAGCAACGATTGGTATATATGTTTGTGTATATTAGACCTTTAAATCCCACAAACGCTTTGTTGAACAAAAAACTTTATCGCATGGATTTCACCTTTTGGTTTGAGGTTCAATTGAATTGGAGGTTTCTCTAAATTTGTCATTTTTTGTACAAAATAAATTTAACGTTGTATGTGAATATGTTGATTGTGGCAGGACGTTTTGGTCCTGTTCCAAATTCTCATTGATAGGTTTATGATGGTTCAAGCAATAGCTATGATACATGTATTATGAGAGCAAAAACTGTGATTTTTCTTGCCTTGCACAAGGCACCAGTATCTATGCCTCACCGTTTTGTACACATTTAGCACATATGGTCCACTTTTTTTATTGATTTGTGCACAGAGGATATGTCTCCAGTAGTCATGGAGATTATTTGTAGTCATAGTATGTGCCTAATAACTACTATAGGCTGCTCCAGAAATCGGTTCACTAAAGGATAAGCTTGAAAAGAGAAGAGGTAAAATTTAGTGCATTATGTATGATCTTCATTTAAATGTTATATAAAAAATATAACATTTTTTATATTGGTGCAAGCTGGGATGCGCGCTATTATATTATACATGTTATAATTAATTTCTACTTCTTCCACAGGTACAATTGAGTGCTTAGCTAGCTAGATAAATGATTCATCAATGTGCACTTATTTATCACTTCGCAGGCTCTTGCTACATAGACATGAATGATATCTTACCAGGCTGCTCTGCTACACATGAGGTACCTTCCTATCACATTACTAACTACCATTTATCCATATGCATGTCTTTAAGTTCAAAAATTGCATCCAATCTTTGGAAAATGTTTACCCTGATGCCCCTTTTAATTATTAAATTATATTCTTTTAAAAAATTTGGATGCTAACTATGCAATTATTAAACTTAAAGGTTACAATCTTTACAATTATTAAAAGTTGGGGACCAATATCATGTATTATATCAAATTCATGTACTTTAGCATGCATTTTGCAAAATTTGAAGGCATACAATATTTTAAAATTTAGGGATGACATTACCATGATTTTAAAAAACTGGTTGGACTGGTCGATTGAACCGGTTCGATCGTGAATCGTTCATTATCTCAATCCGATTCAAACCGGTTGGTCTATTATTTTAAAAACCAGTTTTAGAGCCAAAAAATCTGGTTGAACCGGTTTATTTCACTCAAAATCGGTTAAAAAAACGGTTTTAAGAATTTATATTAAAAAATTTTTAAAAGTTTTTTAAATATAATATATCAAATCTTTTTTATATTACCTAATTACATTTTTTATGAATTTATTTAGAATTCTTTATAAAAAAATATTTTTTTAAATATATTTTTCTTATTTATTAATATTATTATTTATTTTTCTATTAAACCGGTTCAAACCGATCCGACCAGTAGAAAGCATTTCCGAGGTTTTTAAAACCATGGACATTAGTCATGATTTTAATTGTTTTTTCATGATTTTGAAACGGTCCTAATCTGGAGAATTTCTCAAATAAGCATATTTTTATTTTATTAATATTTGTTTATAGTTATTTATTTTTTATCTTTTAATAAAAAATAAATGGTTTAAGGTGCAAATTTAAACTTATTACCAACGCTAAAATAATTTGTAGTATTATCTTAGCATGGAGGTGATTGAATTGAAGTGATTATCTGGGTCTGATCAAGGAAGTTAAACCGGTCGGAATATGACCGGTACGAGCAATTTTTTCTATATATCGGTGATATACCGGTGCTATATCAGAATATTGATGTATCGATATTAACCGATATTTACCAGTATGATCGGTATACCACTGGTATGACTACCGAGTGTGAATAAGGTGAATCGAGTTCCGGTCATGTACAAGTTTGAAAATTAAAGCAATTATATCTTCATACTAAATATATAAAAAGTATAATGTTTATTATTTATTTAATTGCACTACAATAAGTGAGACTCGTACATAGACATATCAAGTTTTTAATGTTAGGATTAAGATTTGGGTTATAATGTTGTTAGGGTTAAACTCTAATAATTTTGAGTCTTACTTTATAGTAGTGCAACTAAAAAATAAAAACATTGTAATTTATGTATTTATTATGAAATATTATCGAGTTTTAATTTCTATAACTCGATTAATGTGACTCATATAATCATATTGTTGTAATTCGGTTGGATCCTGGTTTGGATCCATGTTTTCAAACCCAACCTAATTCGTCTGGATTGGACGGTTGGCCCGCCACCCGACTCATTGGGCGGACGGATTGATGGGCTTGAGTTTTTCTATAATTTTATTTTAAAAAAATTCAAAATATATTTTTTACTAAAAATAAATAAATTTAATAACATTTTCAACATTAGTTCGATAACGGTTTGACAACGATTCGACAACGGTTTGGTAACCCGTTAAAATTTCCGATTCACGGACCGAATCGTATTTAAGAACACTGGTTTGGACTTTGGATAGATACACAAAATAATTCTTTACACTTTTTATTTTTTATTATTTGATTAAAAAATAAACAATTAGTAAATATATTAATAAAATAAAATAATAAAAGATATAATAGATTTAAAAATTTGATTATTTTGGAAATTTTGGATTAGGTGGGAAAATCTCCTGATCCTAATCAATTCAACTCATTCTTGTTTTTCTTGAATGGGGTTTGTGTTAATCAAATTACTTTATCTAATTGTCACAAATTTTATATTCAACAAGATTATCATATGGATGATACGCAGCTGTGCATGGTCTAAATTCTAATTTCTAGATAAGCATACATTGAAATAAAAATAATGGCGGGTATGCGTTTTTTCGGGTCAGTTGGGTTTTATATTAAACAAATAAAATATGAATATTTTATAATTTATTTTATTTTAATATTCCGGTACATATCCGGTGTTCCCGAAACATATCCGGTATATCGATCCAATGAGCTTATCCGTTATACCGGCGTGTACAGGTTTTTAAAAGATTGGTTTTTATATAAAGAATGTCAACTTAAGAAGAGTGTTCCATTGCATAATTCATCGGGAAATGATGTGGCATGATCTAAACACTTATCTTGTTTTAACTTATATATTATTTCTTATAAAACATTTATAATTGTCTTTTTATTAATTAATAATATCAGGATATAATATCATAAAATTCAATAAACTTATATTGTGATAATAATATAACAAAAGATAGCAAGATATATATTTTAAATATAATTCCTACCAACACATAGTTATACTATTAACATTGGAAATCTATCATATGATTAATTATTATTAACATTCTTTTAAATAAATTAAATTAAATGCTTGGTTACCCTATTTCCTTTATTTCAAAATTACCATATTATCTGTCCATCCTATAAAAATTAAAAATATAAACACTTTTGACTTTATTATTAAAATACATAATATATCTAATAATTGAGTTACTCATGACATGTCAACTATAGGAATATTCCGGTATGATAACACTTTTTGAAAGTCTTGTTGTTGGGAAATTAATAGATTTTACATTTATTATTAAATTCTTTTTTGTATTTTATAGTTGTTTATTTAACATTTTTAAAATAAAAAATAAGAATACCCATAAAAAGTGAGCATAACCAGTTTTTAAGAAATTGAAAATCTGCAATTTTCTAGAATTTAAATATATTTTTCAATTGTTATTTAATTAAAAAATTAGATATTTGCTAGTATTTATTATATTAATTAAATCAAACTATTTATTAGAAAATATATTTTAATGATAGAATGTCTGCCAATTGTCGGAAATGACGTGTCATGATCTTATCTTAATTGTATTTGTATATAATTTGGTCTTAAAATATATGGATTATTGTCCTTGTAAGTTATATTGACTTTTATATTACGTATTATTGTCGTTCAACGCGGATAAATTCACCATGATTTCAACTATCAACAGCTACTGTTATATAAAAATACTTTGAATATTAGATTAGTTAATATTAGCATTATTGGATTATTTTAATAATGATGTATAATAATGGATTATCCACTAAGGATTGCTACTACTAAGGTTATCTGTAACTTTGTTCGCATCCAAAACCATTTTCACGTATAAATCTCTTTACACATTATTATTCTCTCACATCCACATCATATTCTCTTTCCACTTCTAAAACTTCTGACTCATCCACGTCATTATTTATTTCTCTTTCGTCCACATCATCTTCTCTCTCTAAATTTCATTTTATCTTTCTATCTCATCAAATTTATTTATTTACTATTCAATTTATCAATAAATATTAAGTTTTAATTTTAATAGTTTTAATTTCGATAATATCGACATTTAATATTAATTATTAATTTGATCATTGTATATATTATATTTCATTGTTTCAATTTTTTTTTATTGATTCTTACACTTTTTAATATCGTCATTTCGAAACAATCGAATTTCACATAAAGTTATGTATTTATCGTATCAAAATAAAAGTAATAATTTTTTAAATATTATTTACTAAATTACATATTTAAATATAAAAATAAATTAATAATTAATAAAACTAATATTTTATTATATATATATTAAACTAAAATATTTTAAATTAATAAAAATAAATAAAAAGTTCTTCTCCGCGGATAAGGGGGCGGACAAGCCCTTGTCCGTGGAGCGTATTTCTCCACGGAGGAATCAGCGCCTATGGTTACATGGGAGCCGATGTGGCGGACATGGGGGCGGACAAGGTCGTATTTCCATACGTTCTTGTCTGCCGTTACAGGTAGTCTAATGGATGATTTAAGTTTATATTTATTTTTAAATATAAAAATACTAAATAAATTAAATTATTTTTAAATGTTTGATTTGGAAAAATAAGGTGAGTGTTTTCTTAATGTGTATACATTTAACTTTATAAAATAAATTTAAATTTATTCTGTATTATACATGTACACTTTTAAAAATTATTATACATCTACACATCCCTATACTTAATAATTGATTAGTTAGTGGTAACTTAACAATATAATGATATAATAAAAATAAAATAATATTCAATAAAGACTTTATTGATGAGTTTATTTTATTAAAGTATCCTCAATAATTGAGTTATTTATAAATGTCAACTGAACTATTTTTGGGTAGTTACCTCTTCTTATAACTAATAATATCTAATAGATAAATATATTATATATTTCAAAAAATAACACATCACCGACATTTACGCGATCGATCCACTGTTAAATAGTTGACGTGTACATATAGTATTAATATATACGTACGAAGATTGGAATATCACAATACCAACATAAAATTCATTTAGATAATCTCACTCAATTTTTCAAAAACATTTAATCTAAATAAAACTTATAATTAATAATTTAATATATGATTTTATGGGTTTTTTCACCAATATACCCATATTTAAATGAATTTTTATAGCTTTGTACGTTGGGAATATTTGTATTGATTGGAAAAGTAGGCATTGATTTTCTTATGTTATATTCACTTTTGAAGCAATGAATGGAGCTGCAATTTAGAATGAAATGCATTTATTGATTAGATAGATCATAGATATTGTATCATCATATGTCACTTAAATCTAATCTTTTTTATTGTGATTCACCTAACGTAATATTAACATAAATTTCACGTATAAATATAGTTTACCTACGTGTTCTTCTTCACAACTTTCTCCAATTCAGTATTATCTACTTCTATGAATGGTACCAAGAGCTGCTTAAGAATAATAAACAGGTTTTTTTGCTGATATATCCACTTCTTCGTTTCAAGTTTCAATCTCTTGTATGATTGCATGCTATTATATGTGATTCGGGGGGTGTTTTTTAGATCTTCCATACAAGAATGAGTTCAAATGGAACAATCAAATGTTCTCCGCCGATGTCCGCAACATCTAATGGTGTGTTCGAAGGAAATGATCCTCTTCATTACGCACTTCCTCTACTCATTGTTCAAATTTGCTTGGTTGTTACATTAACTCGAATCCTCGCCTTCTTCCTTCGCCCTTTAAGACAACCACGTGTTGTCGCTGAGATTATCGTAAGCTCATTCATTATGAACTTCATGTTGAATATATCTCACATCAATGTGTAAATAGAAATATTGTAGTTTATAAGGAGAATGATATCATAAGTAATTGATTTGGTCTAACATTTTCAACGTGATTAATTTCTATTATGAAGTTGGATACATGGATACTCTCCATTTACGATGAGCCTAGGGTTATTCAAATGGGCGAATCATTTATTTATGTATTTAAGTTGATTCTCTATTGTAATATTGTAGAAGGGTTTCAGATTTTATATTCAAAAAATGATATTATAAATAATTGGCTATTATTTTCTTATAAACTAGAATATTTGTATTTCATTTAAGATATATTTTGTTGGAATTTTTTCCACATCGATTATAGAAGTGAGATTGATTAGTTTTATAATGGTGGGAATTCTATCACACCTTGAGAAATCTTTTAAATGTGTAGATTACTCACCTTAATCTCGTTCTTTCATGCTCTCCAATTATAATTTTGACGAGATTATATAATTTCAACAGATTCAATACTTCACATCAAACTTATTACATAATACTGGTTTGGTTTTTCATACACAGGGAGGCATTCTTCTTGGTCCTTCAGCTTTAGGCCGGAACTCGAATTATCTCAACGCCGTTTTCCCTGCAAAAAGCTTACCCGTCTTAACAACCTTAGCCGATCTCGGCCTTCTTTTCTTCCTTTCTTAGTCGGTGTTGAGCTTGATCCCAAAGCCTTAAGTCGCACGAGTAAAAAAGCATTAACTATCGCAATTGGTGGAATCAGTTTACCCTTTTCATTAGGAATTGGGATCTCTTTTTTACTTAAATCCACTATCTCCAAAGGCGTAAATGAAGCTCCTTTTATCGTGTTCATGGGCGTAGCTCTTTCAATCACAGCTTTCCCAGTTCTAGCACGAATTTTAGCAGAACTTAAGCTCTTAACAACAGATATAGGAAGAATGGCCATGTCTGCAGCAGCAGTAAATGATGTTGCAGCATGGATTCTTCTTGCACTAGCCATAGCTTTATCAGGAACAGACAAATCTCCCATTATTACACTATGGGTTTTGCTTTGTGCTACTGGTTTCTTAACTCTCTGCGTTTTAACATGCCCTAGAATTTTTAAACTGATAGCAAGCCAATGCCCGCATGGTGAGCCAGTGAATGAGCTATTCATTTGTGGCACTTTGGTCATGGTTTTGGCAGCCGGGTTCGTGACGGATGCGATCGGGATTCATGCATTGTTCGGTGCATTTGTTGTAGGTGTTCTTGTACCAAAAGAGGGTTCTTTTGCAAATACATTGGTTGAGAAAGTAGAAGACCTTGTTTCTGGTCTTTTTCTACCTTTATATTTTGTGTCAAGTGGATTGAACACGAATGTGGCTTCGATTCGAGGAGCACAATCTTGGGGGCTTCTTGTTTTGGTTATTTTTGTAGCTTGTTTTGGTAAGATTGTTGGTACTATTTTAATGTCTCTCAGTTGCAAAATACCGATACGACAAGCCATAACTCTCGGTTTCTTGATGAATACCAAGGGATTAGTCGAGCTCATCGTTCTCAATATCGGAAAGAGTAGAGGGGTAAGTACTACTAAACATGAAGCTACTATGTGTTTTTCTTGATTACTAGATTATATGATATATTTATTTTAATCCTACCAAGCTTTGATTTTATATATTTGTTTATAATATTTTCAATATTATTAATGTGGGATATTTATTTTATAATTTAAGTTGTAAATTATCATTTTATCATATCAACCATTGATTTGATATATTTGTTTAGCATATTTTCAATATTATTAATGTGGGATAAAATAATTTTACAATTAAAGTTGTAAAATATCATTTTATCCTATAATGCTTTGATGTGCTATATTTATTATCATGTTTTCAATATTATTAATATGATAAAATGTTTTACAATATAAAATTGTAAAATATCATTTTATCCTACTTTAATTTGATATATTTGTTTATTATAATTTCAATATAATAATATCTTGTATTATTAATCCTACGACCAAAACTAATTTTAATTCATCATATTATATTAATAACATTTAATTACAAACCTAATCAATATTGGATAATTCATATATTTGCATACCATGAGTTACTTTTTTTTTCTTGTTTCTTTGCAGGTTTTGAATGAACAAACCTTTGCAATTATGGTTCTAATGGCTCTCTTCACCACCTTCATAACAACTCCACTGGTTATATGGGTATACAAGCCAAAAGACACAGCAAAAAACTGAAGATTACAAACACAGAACCATTCGTCGTAAAGACGCCAACACACAGCTAAGAATGATGACTTGTTTCCATAGCGTTTCCAATATTCCCACGCTCATCAATCTCATCGAAGCATCTCGTGGAAGCGGCAAAATCGGTGTTCTTCGTGTCTTAGCTATGCATCTCATCGAGCTCTCGGAACGACCTTCTGCAATCTTAATGGTCCACAAAGTCCGTAGAAATGGCTTACCCTTTTGGAACAAAAATCATAGCTCTGATTCTAGTCAAATAGTTGTCGCTTTTGAAGCATTTGAGAAACTCAGCCAAGTTTCTATTACTCCTGCTACAGTCATATCACCAATTCCCACAATGCATGTAGATATTTGCTCTTCTGCTGCTACAAAACACGTTGCTCTCATAATTCTTCCCTTTCATAAGCATCAACGCTTTGATGGGAATTTGGTTTTGGCAAGAGAGGATTTTAGGTCTGTGAATAAGCGTGTTCTTGAGCATGCTCCTTGTTCAGTTGCAATTTTAGTTGATCGAGGCTTAGGTGGAATGTCTCAAGTTTCTGCAAGCAACGTCGATTACACCGTCACAACGTTATTCTTCGATGGTTTCGATGATTGCGAAGCATTATCTTATGGAATCCTAATGGCTGAGCATCCAGGGATTAAGCTAAATGTTATTCGTTTTTTTCCTGATTCATCTGTTATCAGTGAAGATGATGAAGAATTGAAGAAGAAATTAAGGTTAGATGATGAGTTTCTTACAGATTTACATAGAAAAATGTCCAAGGATGATTCGATCCATTATGAAGAGATTCGGGTGATCAAATTTGGTGAAGTAATGGAAGCCATTAATCGTTATAAAACATGTAATCTTTTCTTAGTTGGGAGAATGCAGGAGAGTAAGATCATGGAGACATTTCCTTCTCAAGTTGAGTGTCCCGAGCTTGGCCTCGTTGGGAACTTGCTTATATTGTCGGAGTTTAGAACGACTGCGTCGGTTCTAGTTATGCAACATTACAGGAGCAAAGCGCCAAGTTATGCATCGATGGCGTCAAAGGAGGGCGAAGCGGAAAGATGGGAGGGCGAGGAGAAGGATGAACCTCAGTAAAAATCGACTATTTTGAACTCCGGTGAGTTGTATATGTGCATAAATAATATAAAGAGGAAGCTTGATTCGAGCTTTTGTGATGAAAGAATTTTATTTGATGCTTTTTTTTGTAATAGTGTGTTGAATTTCTCTTATATGTAAACACATGTGATCGTGTCTAGGTGTGCAGACGAGAGACGAACTTTAATGTTTTTAAGGTTCGAGTTAGGTTCATAACATATTAAGTTCTGTTCGAGTTCAAAATAAAAAATCAATGATTCGGGGTTCTATTTGAGTTTGAGGTTTAAATTACTTAAAAATAATATATATAATATTTTAAATATAATAAATATGAATATTAATTATACTATTATTAGCTCAAGAACCTCGAAAAAATTTAAAAATGTTCGTAGTTTGCTTCATTAAATTCGAACTCAATTCGAAAAAATCAAACAAAATGAATCGAGATGAACTTAATGTTTTTAAGATTCGAGTTAGGCTCAAAATATATTAAATTCAGTTCGAGTTCAAAAGCTAATGAATCAATGATTTGGGGTTTGAGTTTGAATTTAGGTTTCAAATTACTTAAAAATAATATATATAATATTTTAATATAATAAATATGAATATTATACTATTATTAGCTCACGAAGGTCGAACAAGTTTAAAAAGGTTCGAGGTTTGATTCGTTAGGAATTCGAACTCGATTCGAGTTGAACTCGATTCGTAAATAATCAAACTCGAACTTGGTCTTGGCCAAACGACTCAAATTTTTCAAGAACCGACTCTATTTGTTTGCACTAAATTTCTTCTTTAAGGGTCGTGTGAGATAATCTCGAATGCATATATTAAATTTGAGTAAGTTGTTCTTGTGTATATTTTGAGAATAAGGGTTTATTATTTCCATATTAATGAGAAAAATCGTATTTATTTATGTATGGAAATTTGAAAGGAATTACTATAATTATCCCATTAGTCTAAATTATTACACCATTTGTCCCAACTTAAAGCTAAGATTAATAATTCCTTGACAATAATGTCTTCTTGTTGGCATCATTTCCATTTCACTTACAAACACGGTTTTTGCATTGTGAAGCAAAACTCTATCACACTTACAATCAGTATGGTGGCTAATTACCATCAACAAACCTTCGCTTTCGTTCGTCGCTATCTTCGAATTCTTTCTCCCGTATAACAATCCATAGCATATCCTGTTTCCGAGATACGAAACTAAATAATATGAATTACAATAATCATAATAATTTAGTATATGCAAATAGAAATATTCTATTTTGCAAGTGATAAAATGATTGATTTTATAAGTTTTTCATAATGTGATTCATTTCTCTAATCAATTAGGTTATACAAATACTCTTCGAGTACATTAGATCACAAATTTCTTCAAAATATCACATATAACACTTTCGAAGTAAAACCAATATTTTAAATATCGGTCATTTCATGTTTGTCTGGTATAAAATTTAAATATTGTTCGGTACGAGTTTAGAGATTAACTTATTGTTTTTTCGAAGTAATAACATATGAGTTGAAAATTTATTTGTTTTTAATGTTAATAACTTAATTTATCTTATCAATTTGGTACAAATCGGATATATTCATTGAAAAATTGTTTAAAGCACGTATTTAACGTAGAAAAAACCATCGAGAAATGAAAGAAAACATTGGAGAATCCAAGATGATGGAGAAAAATGATGGAGAATGTGCATTGAGGAATATTATGTATGTATTGCGGCTAGGGTTTATTTTCTAATGCACCATTTTCTCTCTTTCTCAACTTAAACATTATATATATTTTTTTATCGGCCAAAAATTCATAGAATTAAAAACGATCATTCAAAAAGTTCAACTGTTACAATAATGTGTTATTAATATCTAAAGTAAATTATCTAAACCATTCGTAAAGATTAAGTCTTGTCAGCTATGACCGACAATGTAACTAGCTTAAATAAATGTTTTAAAAACTAATATCAACATATATATCAGATGAGTATAATACACCGATATATCGAATGTGTATTGAACATTTGATGTACTATAATAATAAAATAAATTAAATTATAAGCATAGAGAAAATAAACAATTTTTAAATGCAACATCAATGGTATATTAATAAGAAGAAAAAAATCAACAAATTCATCTTTTTTTCCCAAATCAAGCAATCAAGATCCGACCGCACTAACTAAAATCCGTATAGAATGGTATTTTGTTTAAATATATGCTAAATCCGGTACGTCTGTAAGCCCACTAATCTCATACCCTTTTATTTTCCGACAACATTGGTCGACGTAAATGCATTGATATTCTACTAAATGAATACAAGAAGTGGATGAAATGTCGTTTTAGGGTTAGATACATCAATTTCAGCTGACATCAACAACTTTATTCACTCCATTTTTCTACTATAAATTATGAACAATTTGTCTGTACAGTGAAAGCACAACAAATGGGGCATCATTCTTGTTGCAACCAGCAGAAAGTAAAGAGAGGTTTATGGTCACCTGAGGAAGACGAAAAGCTTATCAAATTTATAAAAAACAATGGCTATGGCTGCTGGAGTGAAGTACCAGAGAAAGCAGGTTTATTTATAGCAGTGTTTCTTTATTATCTTACAAAATGATAAAGCACAAAATATTAGGTTTACAACGATGCGGAAAAAGCTGTCGTTTACGATGGATAAACTACTTGAGACCCGATATTAGACGAGGAAGATTTACAGCTGATGAGGAAAAACTTATCATCACTCTTCATTCTGCTGTTGGAAATAGGTTACATAACTTAACTTTACCTTATTTATTATATACTGGTTGGGGTATACAAAAATAGGTCTCGTACGTTAGTCGATTAAACAATTTTGATCTTCTAAAATTTTATAACTATGTTAATTGTGGTTTCTAAAGTATATTATACGTAAATTAGATCCTCATACTTTGTAATATTTAATAAATCAATTCTCAAACTTCAATGTGTCTGGTTAACTTAGTTTCCAATATTTTCATTTTTGGTAATTGTAGTGTTTCGCAAAAAAATCTAATGTTGAGGACCTGTTTCATACCACATTTGTCGAATTCTACAAACTTTTAGTATAAATTCTGTTAAAATTGTAAATTTCGGGGATTGAAAGTATCATTTCAAATATTGTGAACAAATTTTGCACAAAATATCAAACTTTATAGACTAAAGTGTAATTTTCTCATACTAATTTAATGTATGCTACTTGAATTTGTTAAAATATGAATAATGTCCCACATCGAAAATGTGAAGAAATTTAAATTGGTTCAAATCTTTATCGGTGCGTTCTCTTCATTATTATTCATTATATCCAAACTCACTAATCACATGAAATTGATTCGACTATAGAAATTTAATAGAATTGAACTTGTAGATGGGCACATATTGCGAGCCATTTACCTGGACGAACCGATAACGAGATAAAGAATTATTGGAATTCATGGATCAAGAAGAAGAAGATACGAGTAGCAACTTCAACAACTCAAAACCAGCAGCACGAAAGAGTGATGGCTCCTGCTCTTGCTCCAGATCCTGTTCCATTAGAGCTACAAACACATAATGAAACCCTAATGTTTCAATCGCAGATCGCTCCGATGTTCGTCTTCGATGCCCATCAAGAGGAACGAATGTTCGGGTTTGATCCAGAAGCATGGGAGCTACCATATCCTGTGATGAATACAATGGAAAATATGACGTCTCTCGGCTCTTACTTCTTGGATCATGTAGAAAATGACATGATTCCGAGTTCTACTGCTAATGCTGCTTCAACTTCTATGTTCGATTCTTTTCTCTAGACTATCATGCCTTTATTACAGAGGCTAAATTATTATATTTTACTGTAATGAAAGGATGATGTCGTGTTTATATTTTAACGGTCACAAAGTTGAACATATTACATTTAGAAAATATACTCATTTTAGAAAAATTATTAAAAAATTCCCCGAAATTACATTCGCGCTTCCCATTTTATTATTTTAAATTGACATATCCTAAATAGTATACTTCTAAAATCATCACACATTTTGCATGTGTAATAAAGGTTATTAATCAATCTATTTAAATAATTATATAGTAGGTTTCGCTATTAATCAGTTAATTACGGTTTAACTTTTATAGAATCTCACCAAATATTTCTACAAACTTTGTTATATAATAAGCTTCCCTGTTAATCAGTTATTACCGTTTAACCCTTATACAGTTTTACCAAATATTTTTGTAAACCTTGTTGTGTAATAAATCTATTTAAATAAATAAAACTCGTACGGAATTTGGGTATTTTTCTTTGGTAGAAACTTGGCATAAAAAATTTAAAAATACCGGGAAAATAAAGATCCCAAACTCTCATACTTTTGATAAATTTGATTTCTATAATTTATGATTGCATATTAGCCCCTAAAGTTTAGGATTTTTACAAATTTGATAATCTAAATTAACACTTGACAACTCAAATTCCAAAGTAGCAAAATTGATTCCAAATTTGATTTTGAATATTGAAAATTGTGAGAATCAATTATACTATACCACTAAACATTGGTGACTGATTTTATCAAAACTTACAAAATATGTACATCGGTTTTGATATTTTGATATTTGTCATAATCATAAAACTTTGGACACCAAAATTATCAAAACCATGAAACTAAGAAAGATCAAATTTGCACATCGCCCAAAATTACCTTTAGCCCCAGCTCATCAAACCCCATTTTTTACCAAAAAATAAACTAGACACATTTTGGCTATAGAAAAGAAGAAATGTTACTTTTAAGTGCTTTCCTTGCACGCCAATGAACTGCAGCTGCAGTTTCAGAAGTTCCCATCTGGTAAAGCAAAACAAAACTCCCAACTCTTAATTAATCCCAGACAGCAACATCATTATAAATTAAGTAGACTAGACAACAATTACCTTAAGTTCCATGGAGTAGAACTCTTGCCACAGGATTTGATCTTGGTTATATGTTGTAAGGGCAGATTCATACAGTTTTCTAGCATTTTTAACACCAGATTTGTCTCCGGTTGACGCCATATTTTGTTCAAGTTCAATGCAAGTTTTATAAATAGCAAGTCCCGGATGAGGTAATGCGATAAATCTGCGAGAGGTATGAGGTTCAAGACCGAAATAATCGCACGAATGGAATGGCCAAGAACGTACCTCTTGTACATATTTCTTGCGCTTGAAATTCCATCTCTTTGAAGGATATAAGTTACAATTGCAGATGAGAGTGAAAATCCATCATCAGATCCACCGTCTCTGGGCAGTAATAAGAATGAAATCTCTACAAGCTTGTCGAAATGATGCCTTTGATTTGCAAAATGTTTTAGCCCCTGTAACGAAAATCATTAATCAGGAATGATGAACATGTATTCCACGATATAGTATTGAGAAAACTAAAGCAATAGCCTGGGTGAATCATGCATAATTTGTATGAATAATGAGTCAGAGGATAATAAAAAACATTTGACACTGAAAGAGACAAGCTGTCAAGGCTCCGGACACATCAAATGACAAAACACGCATTAATTTTCCATGTTTAGGTAAAATGAAGATGTTAAGAGATGGTATTACCATTAACCATATGCTTTCCGCTTCCAAGATGCTAAATTTCATCAATGTACTTTTCAGGAGTTCAAAGATATGTTGCAGATCAGCCTTGCTAGGTGTGCAAGTGCTTTTCTGGATACGAGTCATTTCTATAGAGAGCCTTAAAGCCCATAGTTGAACCGCATTTGGAAGTTTTTCAGTGCAGAGCTTTTCCATGAGCACCTTGGCATTGTTCAGTTTTCCCAACTCCAAAAGGAAATTAACATAACGGCAAGCCAAATTCTCAGTAATGAACCCAAGGTTTTCAGCCTTCTCAAATACAGTATGAAGATGTGTAACAAGATCTATGGTATCGCATGGAGATTCTGAGGTATTGACTGCATCCCCTATATAATTTGCATCACCGACCATATCCATGATGAACTTCACATAAAGCTCAACCATCGCAGCTGAAGGCACACTTTCCAGGGCCTCTTCATAAACCTAAAAAGTGAATATGATCAATCCAAGCATCATGCTAAATGAAAATCATTTACAATAAAAGCTAACAGGTGTAATGAATGCAGATGAAGCTATATCATTCCAACTGCAAAGATCTAATGGAAGATATTTCAGAGTGGCATCATGTTCAACGAATTTCAGATATTTAAAAATAACCAAAAAGTTAAAAATATTTACATAAAATCTACCTATAGGATAAGGTAAGAGGCACAACCTTAATTGCTTTCATCAAGTTGTCAGGAGTTTGCCCTCGGCAACCACCTATTTGATATCTTGCCCACCAGTCCCAGTATTTGGGATCCTTTACAAAGTCCTTGGACAAGTCATCCAATATTATCTTTATCAGATCCTCAAATTGCAATAATCTACTGCTTTCTACTATATCAAGAAATGATACTCGAAGGCTGAAAGAAGAAGGAAGGGCTTCAACTGCACTTCTATAAATAATTCCAATAAGACTCAAGCCATGTTCCCCAAGCACATCTTGCTTCTCATCAGGTTTACTACCCTGAGAAATAGTCTCATTAACATTCTCTACATCACTGAGGGGTAGATCAACCGTCTGCTCCTCTTTATCTTTGTTCCTGAGAACGTGCACAAGATCTCCTTCCTCCTCACCCAAGGCAATTTTCCGAGCTTTTAACTTACCGAGATATGTAAGTTCCATTCTAAGGTACTCTACCCATAGGTCCTCAGAAGTTGGGCATTCTCTCAAACCATTTTGCATTATTGCACGGGCAGCTGCAACATTCAGATTGCTGTCAAATTCCCAAGCAGCTGCATAAATCCATACCCCAGGTACCTTTGGATGAAACCTAACTAGCTGAGCCAGAGCCTGTAATATTACATAAACATATACACAATGGATTATAAAATCATGGAAACATCCAAAATAAGAATGCCAAATAAACACGGCCTAAACTTAGAACGAAGAGCCCAAACTGCTACAATGCAAAATCCTCAATCGACCATATCAGGGAGTTACTAGATACTGTAATTCTAAGATTTCAAATGTGACTCAAAATATAAAGCAAAATAAAGGAATTGTCTATTTCTGAAAAAAAAGATTTTATGAACGAATGAAATGAAAAAACACATTGTTAACTAGATTAGGATCTCAGACACCAAAATCACAGGCTATCATCTTTTCAGCATCATCAACACGAGAGGCGATAGAAACACAGAATAATGGTCAAATTCAGAAATATGGAGGGCACAAAGGAAGAATTCACTTGTTTCACATGAACAAGATCGCACCTTTCTCATCCTACCATTTGTTCTCGCTTTACAAAACTCCAAGTACTCGAACCACAACCCAATATCTCCCTTAAACCGCGTGGTCGCCAGCCGGTAAGTATCAATAATCCTTGATACACCCGTGAAATCGGATACTGATTTCTTCAATTTCCTATCACCAGATTTCTTAAAAATAGATTTCTTCCTGAGGCGTCGGAGGGTATCAACCTGTTTCTCGTAAGCAATGTAGGATAAAAAATCTTGCTTCAATGGACTTCGCCTTTTAAGACGGTACTCAAACTTCCGGCGCTGCCTTACAATTTCGGCTATCTCTTGACGACTAAACAAACCACGCTTCTCCAGGTCTTCCAACTCATCCAACATGCGCTCAAGCTTGAATTGCACCACATCCGCCATCTTTCCCCAAACCTAATTCCTACTCTCACAGTGACGGCCTGATGCACGCAAATACTGTAGAGAGAAGAAAATAAAAAAAGCTAGGGCTTCAAAAATTGAATAAATGTTCAAACGGTCAGTTATTTCTAATTTGTAAATAAATACATTTTTTTATAATAATATAATATCAAAATAAAAGTTAAAAAAGAAAATTTCATCCAAAATTAATTTTACTCCATCAATCAAAAAATCTATTTAAATCTGTAAAATTGATTTATTACTAAAATACCCTTAAACTCAAATAAAAAGAAAATATATTGCACTTGAGAACAAAAACATCATTCTAACAAAAAATCATGTTGCATTGCTATTAAGTATTGACACTAGAAACTGACCTGAACTGCAGATTCCCGAGGCCTAACAAAAACTTTCGGGAGCACGTAAATCTATTACTTCAACTATGAACACGGATATCACCCGATCGATCACCAATAATCTTTACACGAACATGTACCATTAAGGAAATGGTGAAAACGATTCGCATCCCGAATCACGATCACTTTACATATAGTTTTCGAAACAGCCTTCATAAACTCATGACAGTCATCGCATATACGAAGATTCTTAAATATTCGAATTCGATTACCCTTCATTTTGCTTATAAGAGCAAAGCTTAAAGCTAACCTCTCACTGTGATGAAAAAGATTGTCTCTTTTCTCCTTCTCTGTCAAATTATGAAGCACATTCTGCACATTAGGAACATACCCTGAATCGAAAGCTCTCTGGTTCAACTCTTCGAGTTTATTATGTATATCGGTTAACATCGGGTGCGACGAATCTCCAGATAAAAAGACGTGAACTCGAGCATTAAGTTCGATCCAGCTGCAGCCAGGTTCCTTTTTAATGCCCTTATTTGACATTGATAATCTTACTTTAGAAGCATCATTCCATCTCCCTACACTGCAGTATAGATTTGATAGTAAAATGTAGTTCGAATCGGTTCGAGGATCGATTCGGAAAAGTTCATCAGCAGCCTTTTCGCCTAATTCAACATTCCCATGAAGCTTACAAGCTCCAAGAACATTCTCCCAGATCGAAGAATCTCGAGGTGTGTCCATTTGCTCGATCAAGCTTTCTATTTCACTAAATTTCCCTGCTCTTCCGAGAACATCGATCATGCAAGCGTAATGCTCGGTACCTGGATTGATCCCGTGAAATTTACTCATTGAATGAAAATACTCTTTTGCTTGTTCAACTAATCCGTTGTGGCTGCACGCAGAAAGAATGCCGATGAATGTAATCGCATCAGGAGAAACACCACTAGCTATCATTTTCCGAAAAGCTTCGAGGGTATTATCAGAATCCCCGTGTAGAGAATAGCCACATAGAATTGTGTTCCATAAAACGGTATCAACTGACTTAACGTCGTGAAATAGAGCTTCTGCTTCTTCGATGCACCCGCATTTTACGTACATATCAACTAATGAACTAGCTACGAATATGTCAGAAGAGTGTCCAGACTTGATCACTAGAGAATGCAATTGACGACCGTTTTCTAAGCTCGAATTACCGGAGCATGCTCCTAAACAGCTAGCTAAAGTGAACTCGTTGGGGTTAACGCCTTCTCTTCGCATTTCATTGAAAAAATGAGCAGCTTTTTCTCCTTGATTAATCTGTGAATGACATGTGATTATAACAGTCCATGCAAAGACATCTTTTTCATCTAATCTTCGGAATATTGCTTCTGCATCCTGAATGTACCCGCATTTCGCATACATGTCGATCAGAGCAGTTCCGACAAACTTATATTTGGCGAAGTTGCCTTTTATTAGGTGTGAATGCACTTGTTTTCCACTTTCGATATTCGAAAAACCCGAACAAGATCTCAGTGTGCTAATGTATGTAAAAATATTAGGCCAGAATCCTTCTACAATCATCTGCTTAAAGATCCTTATTCCTTGATCTGAATTGTCATGATGAAATCCTGATAAAAGGGAGTTCCAAGAAACTACATCCCGATTCGACATGTTATTAAATATACGATACCCCTCAGAAATCAACCCGAACTTCATGTACATTCCAACTAATGCGTTACTTACCAAGTCATCCGAATGCAAACCGAGCTTGCAAGCATATCCATGGATGCTGCGGCCGCAACACAGGTCACCCAAATCAGTGGCGGCACTTAGTAGACTGGATAGCGTGAAATGATTCGGTCTAGAACCGAACTGCATCATTTCAACGAATAGATTTATTGCTTGTGCCTTTAATCCCTGCTGATCGAATACACTAATCATCGAACTCCACGCAACCGTGTCTAGATCTTTAACCATCTTAAACATTTTATATGCATCAGTGGCAAAGCCGCATTTCGAATACATATTGACCATGCTACACCTAACAAAATCATCGAGGTCGCTACCGGACTTGATTGCTGTACCATGAACAGCTTGACCAACTCTAAGATCTTCTAATGTAGCAATTCCTTTGAAAACAATAGATAAAGTGTAGTTACTAAACTTTATTTCAGGCTCTAGCATTTCACAAAATAATTTTACAATTGCGTACCCATCACCTAGCTGCGCGTAACCATTAAGAAGAACATTCCACAAAAAAGAGTTTTTCTCAGGCATTATAGAGAATACATCATACGCCTCCTGCATTTCACCACATTTAGAGTAAAGATCAATTAGAGCTGAACCAATATAAGCATCTGAAAGAACTCCAATCTTCACCACTTCTGCATGAAATTGTCTCCCAAGTTCTAAATTCAGTGACTTTGAGCAGCCCTTCAAAATTGTGGCATAAGTGAACTCATTAGGTGTTACATTATCCATCTTCATAGCACAAAACAACCCAATGCTTTCGATATCGAGCCCTTGCGCAACAAAACCTGATATCAGTGCAGTCCATGACACCACACTTTTCATTGGCATTTTCTCAAACACATTTAAGGCGAATCTCAAAGCTTCGCATTTAGAGTAGAAGTTAATCAATGAAATCCATAAATGCAAATCAGGATCAATTCCACTCCTAATTATATAACCATGAACAGATTTACCTTTAATCAAAGACAGTTCTACTGCACTATCTTTCAGCATTTCTGAACAGAATTTAACTCGATTTATCTGATTTGGACTTTCTACGAAATCTCTATCAAATTTAATGTTAGTGCTTGTTGTAGAAGTGAGTACCTTACTGGGGTTTTCTTTAACACATAACGCAGCATTGGAAAATGGAAAACTGAGTGCCATTTGAGGAATATTTCTAATAACCGGAAAAATAAACTTTTCAAACGTGATATCCGGGTTGCGTCTTAACATCACCGTCCACCCGACGGAAAATCTATGGCTGAGCAATGCTTAAAGCACTGCTCAGGCAGTGAAGGATATGAGAGGAGACCCAGCAGCCAAGGCCGGGTGAAAGCTTCTTCCGCAGAAGCAAACCAAACTAGCCAGCGATAGTCACATTCTGTTATACTGCGTTACCGGAGTTTAGGACAAGAACAACCGCTGAATTTAGGATATTATACTCTGCAATTGGGCGCGTACCAGCATCTTCATTCCCAAATCCAGCCAACGGTAGGAAACAATTATCGAATCCAAAAAGATGACGGTTTCTTAATTATTTAAGAGAAAATGAACTGATTAACATTTTATGTGGGCCTATTACCTTCCCTAGCCCATTTCTCAACTATAAAATGGTCATAATGGGCCGAGACAATCATTTTGGCCCATTTCAAAAATCAAATATTCATAATATGTAAAAGTACTTCATAAAAACGTTTTAATGAAATATAATACAAAAAAACGTTTTATTTACGTAAAAACATTTGTATTAAAAAAATTATTTTTATTAATATAAAATAATAGATTTTTCCGTGAATTTTAGATTTTAAGCTCATAATCTCATTTTATTTCTATCACATTTCTCTATATTTCTCTTTTTTATCTTAGTCCATCAATAATTTGAAATATTTTAATTTATTTGATTTCAATATTAAATTTTAATATATTTATATCATTTTAGTTACAGATATTTAATTCGTTGATTATAGATTTTTTATGTTCTCTAATAATTTTGGGCGGAATGCAGTTTTGGTCCCCAAAGTTTGAAATTTTTGGCAATTTTGGTTCCCAAACTTTTCAATTTTGGCAAAACCAGCCCCCAAAGTTTCATGTACGCAAAATCGGTCCCCAATGTTTACGAATTTTGGCAAACCAGTCCCCAAAATTATGTGCGTGTGGCAAAATTGGTCCCCAAAGTTGTAATTTGTGGCAAATTAGGTCCCCGGACGAACATTAATTTGGGGGCCGGTTTTGCCAAAATTCGCAAACTTTGGGGAAGTATTTTGCGAAAATACGCAACTTTGGGGACCAAAATTGTCAAATTATCAAAACTTTGGGGACTGTTTTTGCCACTCGAAACTTTAGGGACCAAAATTGCAAAATTATCCAAACTTTGGGGACCCAAGTAGCCATTTTCTCAATATATTTTAGTGGTCTTGTAGTTCTTTATATTGAATTTAATATAATTTGAAATGTTTCATGTCCTTAATTTGATTAAAATAGACTAAATTATTACAAAATGGGTATCTTTTTTGACAATTTGATCCTTGTACCAAAACATATTTTAACCACATTAAATTTGTCTTTTTATGGGGATATTATTTCAAAAAAATTATCTTTAAGTTCCAAAAATTTCGACCACCGATTAAGATCGATACACAGATATTAATTTGTGCGATTCGACAATTAATAAACATGATTATTAATTGAATTTACGTGATTACATATTAGATTGCTATGCATTGAATTCATAACAAGAGTTGAAGACATTTAATTTGGATAATGTTGAAATTGTGGTTATTGTCTCACATTGGAAAATGAAATTGTGATGGATTGGTTTATAAGAGGGAATGTGGAGTATAGTAAATGATTTGTTCAAGTATTTTATGATGTGGTCTCATCTCTCTTATACGTTGTATCCGAGCACACTCCCCATATAATTGACTCGACTCTAGAAATTTAACAGGTAGTTACATATTAGATTGATATGCATGATCATATGATTGCCAAAAATTCCGGTACGATCACCGTAATTGCCTAAATTGTTTTGTAGTAAAAAATAAAATTATGGTGTGTTCACCGCACCGTAATGGCCACCGTAAAATCAAACATGCCCATTAGATTCGCCTCGTTACATGCAAACCTTCATTAGGATAATTGGATCAAAGTTTGAGTTCAAGCAATATTATTTTGTAGCAAATCAAAATCAAATCTAAATTGAACTTCAATTGAATCGAAACATGAACCATCGATTCTTTAGTTTTTGAAGTGTAAGTAAACATTGAATTGAATTTAGTTCATTTATAACCTATCTCGAACATTGGAGTCACGTGGTTACACTTTGGATTCATATAGTTAGATGCAAACCTTAACTTTGGATTCATCTCGTTACTATTTTCGACTTCTAGTAATATTTTTTAATCGAGTCAAGTTAGAATTCGTCGCAAACTGAACCTATAACATTTTTAACTTGTTTAAAGTTTTTGAACCAATAATATTAAAATATTTATACACATTTTATATTATATATAATATATTCTAATGTTATATATAATTTTTCAACAAATCTAATCTCAATTAAACCGAACATCTAACCATCGATTATTTTGTTTTCGAACTGAAATTCAACATCCAAGTGAATTTAATGCCTTTCGAACAACTTCTAAATAATGAAGCTCTTATTGTAGACGGAGCAATAAATATGAACCAGCCAACCATCACATAAAATAATACTAATTGTACCGAGTGATGTTTAACTTACTTATATTAAAATATTAAAATAAATTAAATTATTAATATAAATTTATATTGTTATTCAAAAAATAAGAATAAATTTTACAAACTTCGTATTTTGAAACCGGTTCAATGGAAGAACTGAAAACATATTCTATTGGTCGAATTGGATCCATTCAAACTGTTTTTTAAAAATATGTATATTTATAATATTAATATATTAATAATAAAATAAATTTAAAAATATAATATTTTTTATTAATTTAATTGTAAATGAGTTAAAAATATTATTTTTTCCATATTTGATTAAATATTGGATAAAATATAGTACCATTGTCAAAATTGTGACCCAATAACCACAATTTTAGTTGGTCGAACCGATATTGACCGGTTTTTAGCATTTAGATTAGAATCGAACCGACTTTTTGTTGATGTTGCCCGATTTGATATAAGACTATTATTCGGAGTGGATAAATTCACGGTCGAACCAGTTGGATCGATCGGTCGGAATCGGTTTCAATAACTATGACCGGTACTATCGATATTTTGTTTAAATACAACCAAAAAATACGAAATTTTCATTATAATATAAATTTAAATATAGATTAAAGAAGCAAACAATTATGAAGCGGTAGAGGACATTCAATGAAAACCCAGCTACTTCTCCACAGAAGATAACCAGCTAACTTCCTTCCTTCCGAGCCCACTTTATGGAGCACGAGCACGAGCACGAGAAAACTGAAGAAGAGAAGCAAAAGCTTACTCTACTGCGACAATGGATTCACGGCAAAGATCCCTCCTCAAAGGTACCCAGGGCTTTATCTTATGTTTCAAACTTTGATAGTGATTTATGGTTATGGTTTGGGGAGTTACAGGAACCAGAAGACTCGGATCTTGTAAGATTTCTTCGTGCTCGGGATCTGAATGTGGAAAAAGCTGCGGAGATGTATATGAAATATGTTACTTGGAGATCATCATTTGTTCCTAATGGATTCATCGCAGAGTCACAAGTTGAGAATCAAATAGCACAGAATAAGATGTTTATGCAAGGAAAAGATAAACAAGGTCGCCCGATTGCACTTGTTCTTGGTTCAAAGCATTTTTCCATTAAGAATGGAGTCGACGAATTTAAACGTACGTCATTTAAATCTTGATTAATTTGTTTAACCTATATTTTAATTGTTGGTTCAATTTATATATATTGATCAGTACATTAAATACATGATTATATGGTATTTGTCTAGTATGGGGTTTATAGTCAGATCCAATGTTTTTGGGATTGATTCAAAAAAAATAATTAAATATTATTTTCTTAAAAAATAAAATTTGTTATACGTTGATATATCGATTATATGGGTCATTTTGAACCGTCATGAAAATATTGCTTATGAATTGAGTTAAATGGATATTTCTTAAGTCCATTATATCATGATAGTGGAAGTTTTCTCACGTGTTGTTATTCGGGTTTTCAGGGTTTTTGGTGTTTGCTTTGGATAAGTTGTGTTCAAGGTAAATTTACTTTTAACTTATTCGCCCTTTTAATCAATGATACATTACAAGTCGATTTAATTACATATGGAGATGAAAAATGTATAATTTACCATAAATGTGATATTACAAATAATTTGTTAGTTCGATTTTTACTTCTCATTGTGTTAAAAGGACATTTTCTATCTATTGAATCATGAATTTAGTAGTTTTTCGTCAAACTAGGATTGAAAAGGGCGATGGGAAATTCACCATTATTGGAGATCTTGAAGGATTCGGCTACAAAAATAGCGACATTCGTGGCTACTTAGCTGCAATCTCCATTTTACAGGTACGATTATCTATAAGAATTTATATATGCTACCCTTTACATACTCGATATTTCGTAACATCGAATATCCACCTTAGAATATATATTAAGAAAATCTAACATGTAAGATGAATTGACTATACGATGCTACTAATTGTTCGTGACTCTTATATGAGTTTATACGACATTCTCGGGCAATTTTCTATACGATTTGCATTTTGATGTTAGGACTTCTATCCGGAAAGACTTGGAAGAGTATTTGTTGTGAATGCACCATCAATTTTCATGACATTATGGAAGATTATTTGTCCAATTATAGACAAAAATACGAAGAAAAAGGTAACATAATAGAAATTATAAATAATTATTATATCTATTAATTTGTGTTATGTATAATCTTAATATTTATATGTATAGATTGTGTTTGTGGAAAAGGAGAAATTATGTGCTACTTTGGTTGAAGATATTGATGAAAGGGAGCTTCCAAATATGTATGGTGGCAAAATGCAACTTCTTCCTATTCATAGTGAGTAGCTCAAGCTAGAGATATTATGCAATCCGAATACATCGTATTTGAAATGTGTTCAATATGTGTATTATCGTTTGTTTGTTCGAATATAAATATGAACTTTCATTTAAATTTTGTATGTTTGTTTATATTATTTTATTTATATTTAATATAAATATATTATTAAATATTAAAATTTTTAAAAATTATAATCTATCTTATATCATATTATTTTTCAATATTTTTCTATTGAATTATAATATTGTTCTCTCGATGTCATCTAAATATGAAATTATATTATTTTAATTTTTAATCTAAAAATCAATTTTGATATTTGTAATTTCAATATTAAATTAATATTCGATTTTGATAGATTAGTAGAACATGTTATTCGAACATGAACATTAATAAAAATATTAACGAACATCAACATAGAGAGTTCAGTTTCTTTGAAACGTATAATCCGACAAGTAACTGAGACATTTATATGATTAAGAAATCATGTCAATGTGTGCTTTAATTTCAGTCTAGTTCATTCAGGCTAGCAATAAATTGGGTGGATCAATAGACGGTTATATGTTGAAATATTTGTTCTAATTATATGTATTTAATATCAAGTTTTTTTAAATATCAAGGCAACTATTTGATTATATTTACTCTTACGAAATGTTCTAATTCAAACCATTGTTTTCAAACCCAGCCCAGTTCGTCTGGGTTGAGTGGTTGGTCCATCACCCGGCCTATTGAGCGGACGGGTTCATGGGCCGGAATTTTAAAAAATAATAATAATAAATAATATTTTTTATAATTTTATTTTAAAAAAATCAAAAATATATTTTTAATAAAAATAAATAAATTTAATAATATTTTCAACACCGGTTCGATAACAGTTTGACAACTATTTGATAACGGTTCAGTGACTCATTAAAATTTTTGATTCACGGTCCGAATCGTATTTAAGAACAATGATTCAAACACGATTTTTACTTTTACAGTTTTTATCATCAATCTTTAATTAATTTAATGATGGGAACTAAACTTAACCCGAAACAATTCCTAGCCAATTAAGGATCCAGTTTGATAAATTGATTGTATAAAAATTTGAATTTAAACTTCATTTGAATTTTGCCAACGGTTCATTTAACAACTTTTTTTATTTTGTTATTAATATAAATACAGCTGTTTTAAAACAAATTTTACTTTTAAAAAAAATAGAAAATCAAATTAATTTGATGATATCTTCAGTCATTAATTTATTTAAATGTAAATTTATTCATTTTTATAGTATATATATATATATATATATATGTATATATAAGAAATGCTCCATTGCTCCCAGATAAAAATATACAAAGGCAAAAGCTGTGTATTGAAGGTCTGAAATTGAAAGGTACGGAAAAACAAGGGAAATGTTAGAGGATTCGGGAACCCTAAGAAGGAAGGCGAAATGGTGGTTGGGTGGGAGTTTGATTCACATGGAGGGAGGATTTTTTCTGACCATGAAAAGGAGAGTTCAATCTGAAATCGGTAAGTACGAATAACAGTAGCCTTAAATCCTTATAATCAACTTTCTTCAGAATTCAATTCACTCCAATGTTTGTGTCTGGTCTCCTCCTTTGCAATCTTCTATGTTCAACGCATGCATCTGACTCTCTTTGTACTTGTGCTACTTTCACATTGGCAAGGAATAGTATTTCTTAAATGTTGCCCGATCGTTTAAGCATTCGCACAGGCCCCATCCTCCTTACTCCAGAGCTTAAAATAACACAAAGTTTCTTACAGATAAGGATTGTCAGCACCATCACCACTGTGCAAGCAGGCAAGGTATTCGATGATATGCCTAATTGAATTCAGGGCAGTTCTGTCATTTTTTATATTTGTGTTGGGAAATGCTCCTAGTGCTATTGGTTTGGTTTAGAGCAATAAATAATCATATGATTTGATCGCCACTAATGCCTTGCTTTTGTCATAAACTTTTGCTCATGTAAGGTCATCAACCAGAGTTCATTCCCTTTATCATCTTGCACTTTAAACTTGGCTTTTAGCGTTATAACTGGACCTGCTTTTATATGCTGATGAGAATCTTGGTAATATATTCTACAAGTCTTGAAGCAGAAAGAATTTGATGTAGAGAGTTTAATGAAGAGAAATTCGTATTAAGGGCCCTCCATATTTCCATCTTTTACATGTTTGTATACATCAGAAGTTGCTTCGTGCTACATTGAATTCTTGTTATCTTACATGAATAATAATTGCAGAAGGACAGCTGTCTTACAACCCTAGTTCAAACCATTGAAGCACAGCTTTGAGCAGAAGGCTGGGACCCCTCTATAGTGAGCAATGGCAACAGTGGAGCAGGTACATTTTCTGAGCATGTAATTCCAAAAGCACATTAGTATTCAGTTATATGTTTGCAGATAGATTTTCAAACCAGTAAATCTTTTAAACTTTGATAAATAAAATCAAGGGCTTTTCTGGGAAAGTAGCAACAATAGACAAACTTTAAATACAGAACTCTCACTCGACACCATCCCTACTCCTCCAAGTGTCAACAGCAAGTTGTTCTGTCTTAACTAAATTCTTGTATTGTATTTTTAGTGCTACGAAAATGGATCCTGATGGCTTCTCAACCAACATGTTCAAATGGGACCCAAGAACTGATCTACCACGCCCGCCTGTGCCAATGGTTACCCCTCCTCAGGCAGCATATTCTTTGAGGCCCAGAGAGCTCGGCGGGCTGGAGGAGCTTTTTCAGGCATATGGGATTAGATACTTCACTGCTGCTAAGATTTCTGAGCTTGGGTTCACTGTGAACACTCTCTTGGATATGAAGGATGAAGAACTTGATGAGATGATGAACAGCCTTAGCCAAATCTTCAGGTGGGATCTCCTTGTTGGGGAGAGATACGGAATAAAAGCTGCCGTTAGAGCAGAAAGACGACGCCTTGATGAGGAGGAGGTACGGCGGCGTTACCTCCCCTCCGGTGACACTACTCATGCTCTTGATGCATTATCTCAAGAAGGTCAGCGTTTTCATGGTATTTACTTAATGCCTTTCAGAATTGCACCATGCATTTGAACTTAATATTTCTTACAAAAATGTTGAAAATGTGGGAGTAGGGCTTTCAGAGGAGCCCGTGCAGCAGGAGAAGGAAGCAGTAGGGAGCGGGAGTGGTGGGATGTGGGAGATTGTTGCTACGGGAAATAGAAAGCAGCAGCGGCGTAAAAACTATAAGCCACGTTCTGTAATGGCTTCAATGGAAGACGATGACGAAGATGATGAAACAGAAGGAGGCGATGACGATGAAAATTGCGGTGGCGGGGTATGTGAGCGGCAGAGAGAGCATCCCTTTATCGTGACTGAACCAGGAGAAGTAGCCCGTGGCAAGAAGAACGGTCTCGATTACCTGTTCCATCTCTACGAACAGTGCCGCGAATTCTTGATCCAAGTTCAGAATCTTGCTAAAGAAAGAGGAGAAAAATGCCCCACCAAGGTTAGCTTCCTCTATTTACATTAAGATTAATACTTTCTTACAAAGCAGTCAAATGGAAAGGAAAACTATTACATAACGTATTAATTTCATATTATGAATGATCACAACGTAAAGACTTGAACTAGTTATTTATATTGGTCAGCAATCTCTCTTATAAACAAATCCAATTTACATTACACTTTCAATATTGGACAATTGTTTATATATCATAACATCCTTTAAGTCCAACTACTTGATTATTTAATCTGATGGATTACCAATCGTTCAATTTTATCATGTCGGATTAACTCACAGCAATGTTATTGATGGTTTTCCAAACTTGCTCTACCAAGTTCAAACTATAGAGTCTGATAGAAATTGTTAGAAATGTACGGATATAACATATTATGGGAGAAACCCACATCGTAAAATAGTATGTATGATATATCCGTGCACACTCATGTCATAATTTCGGTCATATTCTATAATTAAGCATGGTATCAAAGCTAGTTCGATCAAAATCTTGATTATTAATACTGGGGAAAGTTCGATTGATTTCAATTCACAATCCAATTTTGTTATATATTTGGATTTGAGATGATGTGTTGAAATATCAAATTGTTCACATTTGATTTGTAATAAAATTTGAATTAATTTATAAAAATAAATGTGTAATATAGTAAATGAGATGCTCNTAGCCAAATCTTCAGGTGGGATCTCCTTGTTGGGGAGAGATACGGAATAAAAGCTGCCGTTAGAGCAGAAAGACGACGCCTTGATGAGGAGGAGGTACGGCGGCGTTACCTCCCCTCCGGTGACACTACTCATGCTCTTGATGCATTATCTCAAGAAGGTCAGCGTTTTCATGGTATTTACTTAATGCCTTTCAGAATTGCACCATGCATTTGAACTTAATATTTCTTACAAAAATGTTGAAAATGTGGAAGTAGGGCTTTCAGAGGAGCCCGTGCAGCAGGAGAAGGAAGCAGTAGGGAGCGGGAGTGGTGGGATGTGGGAGATTGTTGCTACGGGAAATAGAAAGCAGCAGCGGCGTAAAAACTATAAGCCACGTTCTGTAATGGCTTCAATGGAAGACGATGACGAAGATGATGAAACAGAAG
This sequence comes from Utricularia reniformis, assembly GCA_009725065.1. NCBI lineage: Eukaryota > Viridiplantae > Streptophyta > Magnoliopsida > Lamiales > Lentibulariaceae > Utricularia > Utricularia reniformis. Next base: position 294,978 of record RWGZ01001071.1, read on the forward strand.
GAGGCGATGACGATGAAAATTGCGGTGGCGGGGTATGTGAGCGGCAGAGAGAGCATCCCTTTATCGTGACTGAACCAGGAGAAGTAGCCCGTGGCAAGAAGAACGGTCTGGATTACCTGTTCCATCTCTACGAACAGTGCCGCGAATTCTTGATCCAAGTTCAGAATCTTGCTAAAGAAAGAGGAGAAAAATGCCCCACCAAGGTTAGCTTCCTCTATTTACATTAAGATTAATACTTTCTTACAAAGCAGTCAAATGGAAAGGAAAACTATTACATAACGTATTAATTTCATATTATGAATGATCACAACGTAAAGACTTGAACTAGTTATTTATATTGGTCAGCAATCTCTCTTATAAACAAATCCAATTTACATTACACTTTCAATATTGGACAATTGTTTATATATCATAACATCCTTTAAGTCCAACTACTTGATTATTTAATCTGATGGATTACCAATCGTTCAATTTTATCATGTCGGATTAACTCACAGCAATGTTATTGATGGTTTTCCAAACTTGCTCTACCAAGTTCAAACTATAGAGTCTGATAGAAATTGTTAGAAATGTACGGATATAACATATTATGGGAGAAACCCACATCGTAAAATAGTATGTATGATATATCCGTGCACACTCATGTCATAATTTCGGTCATATTCTATAATTAAGCATGGTATCAAAGCTAGTTCGATCAAAATCTTGATTATTAATACTGGGGAAAGTTCGATTGATTTCAATTCACAATCCAATTTTGTTATATATTTGGATTTGAGATGATGTGTTGAAATATCAAATTGTTCACATTTGATTTGTAATAAAATTTGAATTAATTTATAAAAATAAATGTGTAATATAGTAAATGAGATGCTCTTTTACAATATAATTCCTATTTTTATAAATCATATCCTTCCAATTTAGACTTTATGTTTTCATATAAACCAAATAAAGTTATAGAGGAGTAATGATGACTTATTTGGAAGTGGGTTTCTTTTAATTAGAGTCCCCAGGCAGAGGTGTCGGTATCTGAGCTCGACACCTCACCTTCAGACCAGCATTCTCAGACTGTCTGAAAAATCTTAACTTTAGGGCTAAAAACCCTAATCATAGAATAGCCATGCTTATCAATTCTTCCTTCACTCACCCAAACTTTGGAATCTTTGCAGGTGACGAACCAGGTATTCAGATACGCAAAGAAGGCAGGAGCAAACTACATCAACAAGCCAAAGATGCGTCACTACGTTCACTGCTACGCCCTTCACTGCTTAGACCAAGAAACCTCCGATGCACTGAGAAGGGCGTTTAAGGAACGAGGGGAAAATGTGGGTGCTTGGCGTCAAGCTTGTTACAAGCCTCTTGTTGCTATAGCTGCTCCACAGGGATGGGATATTGATGGGATCTTTAATTCTCACCCTCGTCTTGCTATTTGGTACGTACCCACTAAACTCCGGCAGCTTTGCCATGCTGAGAGGAGTGCCGCCGCCGTTTCTGCGGCTGCTTGTTCGGTAAGCGGCGGTGTGCGTATGCCGCCATATTAGGTTAATTTATGTGTAGAAACTGTGTCAGTGTATTGTTAGTTTTCTTTTCCATTTTAATGGCTTTACTTATCATTAGATCTTGATTTAAAGCTCTCGTCCAGTAAAAATAATCTATATCAATAGAGTCACTAAGGTCACATTGCTATTAATTTACTAGTTCAATAAAATTACTAGATTTTGATGTGTATCAAGTGATGATGGAGCTTGTTGAATTGTGAATTGGTTTTATTTATGAGTGAAAACGAATCGAACGTAAGTGTTTCTTTTAATGTTCAAGTTCGATTTGAAATATGTAAGTTTTAGTTCGGATTTGGGTCGAAAATTGAAAACTTTAGGGTTCGATATTCGATTCGATTGAGGTTTTGATTTTGTTCTAGTTTGAATTTAAAATTCAAATTAATTAAAAATAATATATATTTCAATGTATTTGAATGCTTAACCCAAAACCTATTTGAAAATGAATGTCATTACTTTATCAAAATACTTGTCACTTGTAGTCCACAGTATTTATTCATATTTGATTTTTGAAGAATTAATTACATGTTTTTATTTCCATAATCAATTAAATTAGTTGAGCGATAAGCAAATATAGGGTTTGTTTGGAACTCTAATGAAAAGTGCGGTGAGGTGCGATACGATCTCAAAATCGTGATTTTTGTATGGTACGCAAAACATAAGTTTAATTGCGATGTGATAATCGTTAAAAAATCACGATTTCATCACAGCTGTTAAAACCAGCTGTGGCTTTATCGTCATTTTGGAAAAGACAAATTTACCCTTACTTTTAATATTTATAATATTATTATATTTATTATTATTTATATTTGAGGGTATATTAGTATTTTTATATAAATCAAGATCATAATATCACAATTTTACCAAACATATTTAAAATTTCACGATCATGATATCGCACCACATCTCACCACACCTCACAACACCGCAATTTTGAAAAACTAAACCAAACAAACCCATAGTTTCACCAATTTGACAATTTTAATCCTTAAAATTTTATATAATGACAATTATAGTCCTGAAAGTATATTATTGACAAATCATGTAATATTTGGTAATCATACTCAAATTTCAATGTGTATAATAAAATTAGTCACGAATTTTTTAAATTTTGGCAAATAATTTCCTACATGAAAAATCAAACTATGAAGACCTTTTCGTTAATAATTATATTTTTCTAATTTTGTAAATTTTAAAAATCTATTTTATCAAAATACAAAATTTGGAGACTTAAACTGTCCATAATCACCATTTTTTCAAATTACTAACATGTTTTTATTTCCATAATTACAATATTGTAATAGTTAGTTTGCAACTAAAATTGTATTTTCATAAGTGATTTACAAAAATTAGAATTAGTTTTTTGTTTTTGAATATAATCGAAATGTTTTAAATATTTGAGTTCGTTTCAAAGTTCTGTTTGAGGTTGAGTTCAAATTCAAAAACTAAAAATATGATTGGAAGTTTGAGTCCTATGTTAAACGGACATCGCCACGGCGCCACGGGGATTCAGGGACTCAGATTCGGCTTCACCGAAGAAGAATCCATTTAACATAGTTTGAGTCTGACTTGGATGTTATAATTGCTTTAAAATAAAATATAACTAATAAGTATAATAATATATTTTTAAAATCAATAATTTTTCATATTTTGATCATTTTACCAAAAGTTCAGTGATTTTTCCATAAAAAATTGTATCCGACAATCATTAAATATATCTCACTTATTTTATCGTTTTATTATCTTTGAATAATTGTTTCTATATTATCCCAAATGATTAAAAAATATATTTTAAATTGCAAAATATTCCTGATATTTTGAAAAAAGTAGCGGTGTAGATTCATGATTCAGTTTCGTTGCTTCAAGGGGATGGACGGAAAATGGATAAGCTCAACATCTGACCGTGCGCCTTGTTGTCGTTGACGTCATTCAGTTTGCGACAAACGGGGAACTCCCGATCACTCGCCATATACTCTTTTGGATAAGGACCCACGACGAATCGCCGACGAATCGGTAACCTCTTCTCCACCATTAAATATCCCAAAATTGTTATGCTCCCTGAGAATTGAGATCATTCACAATTACTTGCCGTGCTGAATTATTCGTTGCGCAGTTCATTCAATCCTTCCCTTTCCCTTTGTTGATTTCTACAAGCAAGGGTTTTCCCCTTTGAAGCTGTTTTTGTTGATAATTTTGATTAGGGATTTGGTATTTGTTCTCTTGAATTTGTTGGGTTCTCTTAACTTCGTTCGAAATCGTGAAGGTTATTTACTTTTTTGTGAAAAATGGCTGCTTGTACTGCTTCTTTTTCTACATCAAATTCTTTTGTTAAATCTATGGGGAAAAACGTTCACAAGAAAACTTCAAAAGTTTCCCATATCTCTTCTGCTTTAAAGGATCCATATAACACTCTAAGGATCACTCGTACAGCCTCTGAATCCGAGGTTAAGAAAGCCTTTAGACAGCTTGCTCTTCAGGTAATTACTGATCCTTTATTACTAGAAGAACAACATTTGCAAGATCGAACTTCAGTATGTTATTTATGTGCAGTATCACCCTGATGTATGTAGAGAAAGCAATTGCTGCGTGCAGTTTAGCAAGATAAATGAAGCTTACGATGTGAGTTATCTATTACATTTCTAGAGTCGAGTCAATTTCTTATGGGGATTGTATTTGTTAAATTTCTAGAGTCGGGTCAATTTCATATGGAGAGTGTGCTCAAATAAAACGTATAAGAGGATGAGACTTTACAATAAAAGACTTAAACAAGTCATTTACTATAATGCGCATTCCCTCTTATAAGCCAATCCAATCTATATCTAAATTCTAATGTGGGACAATTTCTTCATATTCAACTGTATTCGGATATAATTTATAAGCGGTAAGAGGAGGAGATCATGTTGTAAAAGATTTGAACAAATCATTTATTATGATCTACATTGTCTCTTATAAACCAATCTAACTCACATCTAAATTCGAATGTGAGACAATTTCTTCATATTCAATAGTACTCGGATATAACGTAAAAGATGAAGGAGATCATATTGTAAAAAATTTGAATAAATCATTTATTATGATCTACATTCCATCTTATAAATCAATCTAATTCACATCTAAATTCTAATATGGGACAATTTCTTCATATTCAACAGTACTCATATATAATGTATAAGAGGAGGAGACCACGTCGTAAAATATTTGAATAAGTCATTTACTATAGTTCACCTTCCCTCTTATAAACCAACTCAAACAACTTCTCCCTTTCGATATGGGATAATTGTCACTATTTCAACATTATTTTCTTGCGGCTAAAGAAGCATATAGAGTTTTTCTTATATCGCTAGACTCATCTGTTGCAGGTTGTGATGAAGAATCTAAGAGGCGGGAATGATTTAGATGAATATGAATCGGATTCAGATGAGACGATGAGGGGAATGCATGATCCGAATTGGGATCTTTGGGAAGAATGGATGGGATGGGAAGGAGCTGGGATTCGAGATTACTCGTCTCATATAAATCCTTACATTTGAATGTGTTTTACATTGTGAATTGTACAGAGAAGTTCAGTTCTTGATATGTATATAAAGTTGGTAATGGAACTAGAAAACTTCTATTTTATAAGAAGTTTTTTATGATATGATTCACTTCTATTTTGAGTTGATGTTTGGATTTTGAAGTTTTAAGTAAAGTTGGACTATGGCTATATAAATAGAACTCTTAAGAAGTTTGAATAATTTGTAAATGTGCAATGCTCGATTTGTTTGAGTTAGAAAACGAACATTATTCGAATAACAAAACAAACTCGAATAAAAATTTGAATGAACATGAATATGAACGAATATTTAAATTTGAATATTTTCTTTACTATTTATGCACGAACATGAACGACGGATCCGAACACGAACATAAACAAAATTTTAGAAATATATACAATGTTCGTATAATATGAACGGACATGAATAAGTCAAACTCGACTTGTTTGGATAGAATAACAACTTTACCTATAAATACGTTGAGTTGGTTCGTTTAAAGTTCGAGAAAAATAAAGTTCAAATTGATTTTGAATTTTAATCAATTGATCTTTGAACTTTTTAAATTTGTTCGAGATTTGCGAGATAATACAATATTCATTATTTCTCAACAATTTGAACTTCAAAATCGAACTCGATCTTGGAACATTGATTTCATAATTTCAAATTTTACCAAAGTTAGTATATTTTGAAGTCTAATTTTAGACACTCAAGTTTTCGTTTGTACAATTTATATAGGACTCTTACAATATATGAATAGCTGAATGGGTGGTACTGGTAATATTTCATGGCTCAGCTATTATTTGGGCCGGCCCAAGTATAGGGGTAAATCAGTCATTTTAAAAACTATATACTTGTATATTTTACAAAGAATAGAGAGTGGTTTCTCGTCTTGTTCTCTGTAACTTGTGGGAAAGGAAAGCTCGAATTACATTTGTACGCTAACGCTTTCTTGCATAGAATGTCGGCGGCAACAGTGGATGCTCGTCCGGTAGAGGATGCGAAGCAGCAGCAACAGCAAAGTGGTAGTGCCAGTGGTGGTGAAGGACTCCGGCAGTATTATAATCAACGAATTCAGGATATGCAACTGCTTGTCCGTCAAAAGGTTTACGATCTCCAGCGACTTGAAGCCCAGCGCAACGATCTTAATGGCCGAGGTTGGTTATCCCCTTTATTTTCAAATTGATTGNTAATGCGTGGGATTGATCTAAAGAAAATTGCAGAGAAAATGAACGGTGCATCTGGTGCCGAATTGAAGGTATAATGTTATAAACTCCGTATTAAGATATCCTCTTTGATATGATATTTGTGGTTGTCGTTGTTCAGGCTGTATGTACGGAAGCCGGAATGTTTGCTCTACGCGAACGGAGAGTTCATGTGACTCAAGAGGACTTCGAAATGGCTGTTGCCAAGGTAATGAAGAAGGAAACAGATAAGAACATGTCTTTGAGGAAGCTCTGGAAGTAGTCACTTTTCTTCATCTTGTGCTTCTGGTAACTTTTGAATTCATATTTCTTAAAATCAAGAGTATTTTGTGCATTTGGTGATATTATTTTAACTTAAGTGACTAAATTTATATTTCTATCGCTTTTTTAGATGGAAATTATGGGTATATCTAACCTTGAGATGTTTCATTTGCAAGAACTTATTGGGGTTGTTTGGTTTCACGGTGGCCGTCACGGTGCGGTCACCGCATCGTGATTTTATTTTACACTACCAAATAGTTGGGTCAATTGCGGTGATCGTACCGGAGTTTTTGGCGGTCATGTGGTCATGACTTGATACGTATGGCCAACTTACCGTGATTTCGTAAATTCCAAAATTGCCCTTCAAAGTTCAATTAATTACTTTAAAACCAAACTTTAACCCTAACTAATTTTATTCTTATTTTACAAATCTTACACTATTTTTACCAAATTGTGATTCTACATTTTTAGGTTTCTTTTTGTTAGGTATGTATTCGATTGTATGGATTTCTTTTCGGTTTTTTTCTTTTCGGTTGTTCTTCAGATTGTTTATATTGGTTGAAACATTCATAGTTGGGTTGTTTTTTATTTCTCCGGATTTGATATACCGTTTTTAAAAAATATTTTGACTTGTTTTTGTATTTCTACCGTATGAATATGCTGTTAGAGTTGTTACTGAAAGTGTATTTTGGCGGACAATAGAACACATGGACAATTTAGACGGTAACACCCAAAAAATAAAAAAATGTAGCAACTTGTGATAGACGATTAAGAGATGTATTTGTTAAAATATATACGGCTAAAATTATTAAAGGAAATAGATATTTTATTAATATATAATAAATATATTAATATAAAATTTAAAATATATATTTCATTAAAATCACGGTACGATCATCGTAGTTTATGCAACAGTTTTTTAAATTCCGATCATAATTATCACGATCATTTCAACGCACGGTACGATCACTGCATCTCATCGTGATTTTGAAAAGTTAAACCAAACAATCCCAATATATGATTATTACGAATTTTTTTAAATATATAACGAGGGTGTGAGATTTGGGATGCATAGGTGTGTGATTTGTAATTTTTTACTAATATTATGATGGGTAGGGATTTGTTGATTAAGAATTATTAATATATTAATTTTTATATTTTATTAATAATTAAAATGATTAATTTTTTAAATTATTTGCACAAAACTTTGCATATAGCCTCCCATTTATATTAAATGCGTGTAATACATTTTAAATTATCAATATTGTTAATTTTTTACTCATATAAATAATTTTCAAACTTTAATGATTATTTTTATATATTTTTCATTTATATGGTATTATTTACGTACTTTTTGAATTTTGAAAGTCAATAATACTAATAATTTGTCAACTTAGATGAAAACTTAGTGTTATAGTGTAATGAATAAAAAAACAAATGATATTGATAATTTGAACTATAATTCTTCCTCTAATTGTAGACATAATCTTTATGATTTGAAGGGTTAATAATGTAATTTTCTCCAAAATTATGTATCAATTATTGGTAATTGTATTTTATTATAGATTGAATATGGTTTTGAATATGCCCGGTGAATGAACAAGAAATTTGATTTGATTGTACAAGAAAGTCGTGGGTGTGTATGTATGACCGAAAAGTTTCAACCTAATTTTTTAGATGATTAGTAAAAAACCTATGCGTCACCGACTCTTCAATTTTTCATATTCTCCCGTGTCGAATCGAACTCTCCGACTCATTTCGACTCTTAACACAAAACGACGTCGTTTTGATTTCTTCCTTAATTTGATTTTTTTATTCACCGGAAACGTATATTATGTGCTTTCACGACATTTTAATGTTGTCAATCTACTTGTGAATTCTTCGTGCAAGTGATGATGGACCGAAAAGTGGTTGTTTTTGGGATATAATAGAATCGACGAACGATATTCATTTTTTATAAGTTAAATCTTCTTATATAATGAATTGATAAAATATTTGTAGTTTTAAATTTGACTTTATGCAACTTTCTACAAATTCTAACAATTACTTTTTAAATTTTGCTTTTATTTAATAATCCCAACCGAGTCGAAAAATTAACTCTTATATTCTTGCCGAGTCGAAAATTTAACTCTTATACTCTTGCCGAGTCTTATTGAGTCGAGTTGAATCGCACCGAGTCAGTCGGACGAATCGATGCCGCATAGTAAAAAACTAAGTTTTCAACTTGGATAAGAATGTTAAGCATATTTAGTTTTTATGTCAATTTAATATTGCAATGCTTAATTTGAAACTATTTTTCTATAAAAAAGAATTATTTGTTTTCGGATATTCGATTTATGATTGTTTGCATCAAATATATTTTATAATTATATTAAACCAATAAATGTATGATGTTATATTTAAAACCATTCTCGTACCATTATTATACTTAAGAGCAAAATCCAATTGTGGATTAATCTGGGTCGGGTCCGCGGGCGGTTTTGTGTACGGGTAAGGATGGAGGTGGGCCTGTATTGCCTATCTACCTGTCGCAAAAAAAGTGATTTTCCAATCTACCTATTAAAATGTAAAAATTGCAAAAAAAAAATTGACGTGAATGAGTAGTTTGGCAAGACAGTTTTTCTGCGACCCATATTTCGTCAAAACACCCATGGAGGTGGCACGGGTCACAGGAAAATATCTGGGAATATGTGTAACGGTGTTCTTTCCAACTTTTTATGGGAAGAACACCGATTCGTCTCATCACGAACGCATGCTACTCAAGAATTCCGATTCGTGTTCCAAATTGCAATGCCAATTCGTTATCCACAAATATGGGTTCTACTCCACAATCCCTGACGCACGCAGCCTGGAGCTGTGGAAGGTCTTTTTTACTGAAATACCATTGTAAAAGTGGGTATTTGTCAAAATGTCTATATGCCGTGTATTTTGGTAGATGGATTTATATTGTAGATGAGTATTTTAACAAATACATACATTTACAGTAGATATTTTGTCAAAACAGCCTATGTGGAAGGTAACGTACAATCTTAAATGTATTTTGACACAATTTCTAAGAGAAATTATTAGATGAACTCGTTGATCAAGTTATGGCTAATTTGGGAATATGACAATCACAATGACATGACATGCAAACCAATTATCTCGCTTAATTTGTTAGGTTGAATTTGTCGTCTATGTAAAATTCAATAGATTCTCAAGCATGGCAATCGAGTTGGGATTTTCCTGCCTTGCTAGATTTATTTAAATTGATGGGTGTTGATTTTATTAATATTATATTAATTAGATAATAAAAAATCAAGAGATTCTTGATTCTTCTAAAAGTATATTTTCTATTTTATTGGGGAAGTGGAGGAAAAGTGGAGAGATCTATTTACACCTAGGCTGTTGGACACGTAATACGTGAATACTTAAAAACGTCAAAAACGGGAACGAGGACACAGTCATCATAAAGTGTCCAATCGGACACGCCACACGGAATATTTAAAATAAAAACAAATTAATTAAATTTAATGAATTAAATATTATATTTTGATACACAATATAATAATTGGTTTCCTAAAATATCCAAATGTTTTCAAAACAAAATTCTTGGACAAAGATCGGGCTGAAAAATGAATTCTTGGGCGAGAAACAAAATTTATTAAAAATTAAAAGTTAAAAAAATTAATTAAAAATTATTAAAATATAAAATACGTATTATTGGGTTGGACACGGTAACCTTTTAATTTAAAAAAATTGATGCACCCTAGATTTACACATTCTATTATATAAATAATAATAGTATTGTAGATGATAGAGATATAAAAATATACTGAGAAATATATAATACTTATATTCTCTTGTTTTATCATATTTCTTACTTGTGTTGATTTTGAGTTCGTCGACAACAATCATTGCTCCTGAGCAAGAGAGTTTGCTGCTTGTGTAACCTGCAGAACATCGGTTTTGTCGGAATTGTTCTTAAGTTCAGCGTTATTACGACGTGCCACAAGCGATATTCAACCATATTTGATATTGAGATCAAATCAATTTTCTGCTATTTTTATATTTACAATATTTAATATTAATCTTGTTTATTTCTATGAATGTTTGATCCAGATTTCCAACAATTTTAAGAACAATATATCTCTGGTTCAATCAAAGGAAGATGTAAATCATCATCGTTATCGTCTAATTCCAGGTTTCATTGTTTTATTTTAAAGAAGAGTAATGTGCTTGTCTGTTAAAACTTACATGATGGTTACCGTAGTTCAGGATGCCAAAACTTTGAAAAACTGGTTTTGCATGTGTTTTGAAAATTGATTTCAATAATCATTTTCTATGTAATCACAAAGGAAATTGAGTTTTAAATGTTGTTGCAGTTTCTTCATTCTGAAACCTTCTAAAAGTATCGCAAATATTATTGTGATACAGTCCATACCCGTGAAGAAGCTTTTGATAATAAATAAAAAATTTATTGTGATACAGTCCATACAGTCCATATCACAAGTATTTTCATACCGAGCTGTATACCGTCGTCAAATTTCGCCCAGTACCAGTATTTTTTTTCGTACCGCCCGGTACCGGGTATTCGGGTCAATTTCCGGGTTTTTCGGGTTTGATCCTAAAATATAGTTTGTTATGGTCTCTTTTTAGAGATACCAACAGTCGTCCGATTCGTCAGCCAACGAACTCGGTTTTGATTTGTTTTTTATGGGGAAAACGATTAAGAAACTAGAAATAATAATGAGGCACATCGATTTATAGTGGAAACCCCATGAATTGAGGAGAAAACCACTTGACTAAGAGCGAATTACGCTCATACTCTGTTCACTAATCAAGCAATCCATTACAGAATACAGTAGAGGTTTTAAAGAAGATGACAAGAAATAAGAAAGCAGTAAGAACTTCAGCAGGGTAACGTCATGTTCTTACGCGTCCAAATGGTCCTGCTATTTCCATCGTTGTGCTTTGTATTTATAGATTTAATGGCGTGTGTAATTCACACTATGTAACTGCCTCTGACAGGTTTGTTAGAGGTTGTTGTCGCACGATGTAAAACGAGACCGGGATCGAGACATGGTCTGCGTGATCGGGCCCGAAGCGTGATAAACGTGTGAAGGCACGAAGCGTGGAAAGCGTGGGTTTGTAACCATTTGGACCGAACCACGGAGTCAGATGTCAGAAAACGTTTTATTTCGCCAAGGTTATCTTCGGTCCTCTCGCAGAACATCGGGCCATTTTACCTTAAGTATACAATGGGCTGCACAAGTTCGCTTCCACCATATGGATCGACCCAATCGTTATTGGGTCTCATCCATTGCAGTTAAATAAATATTATTTAACTGCAATGATTCTAAAGTTCCCATCATAGTTAAATATTATTTTTTTAAAAAATAAAATAAAATAAATATTGGTACCGGTATACCTATCCGGATCGGTACGTAATTCCGAACCAGTATGAAAAACATTGGTCAAAACTTTATTTTAAGATTTGGAAAAAGTTTGTTTCAAAACTGAAATTTAGGAATAAAAGTCTATCTACTTACTGATTCTAAATAAAATTAAGAATATGTCTTCATTTTGTTATTTTCGCCTTAAATTTATGATCTTTGGTTATTGAATCTCATTTCATTTTAAATTCAATAATTGTTTGAATTAGTATTTGTGTTTAATAATTTGATGATAATCATCTCTTCTGCTTGTTAAACTGTATTTTGTGGCAAAAAATATATATTTATTATAGTTGATGTGAATATATGTTAAATATTAAAATTAAGGATTAGTCTTCAATTTTTCGGGAAATGTTGGTCGTTAGTTATTGAATGTGTATATGAAATTAATTAAAAAATAAGTTTAGACCATTCCTAAATTTGTAATTTTCGGCAGAAATTTAGGATATTAGTTTTTGAATTATTTCCTTTATTTTATTGCCCTGAATGTTTAATTATTGCATGGAAAATAGCTTCGGTAAAATCTAAACTAATTTCTAAGATTATTTTTGTAGAAATACTGTATTTTTATTTTAATTAAAATCATTTTCAAATATCCTTGAATTATTGATTTTGAAAAGTTATAGCGCTAGAATAGAATAATTCAATTGAGAAAAAAAAATATACAAATCCATTTTCCAAGATGGGAATAGGATGCTAGATTTATTTTAACAATAGTTTTTTTTAAAAAACTGTTGAAATTTGTTAGAAGCAATGAATTGCAATTTTATGGGCATCGTTTGATAATAAATTATTTTCACTAATTAATTGGTGTGATTATTAATTGATATATATATATATATATATTCTTGATTAATTGGATTATGATATTTATTGATTGATTCATGTAATTTTGGAAAATTTAATCTAAACTTTAAATATCCCAAAATGTGCGGGTATTATGTGAATGTCTTTCCATTATATCAATAAATAAAGATAATTTATAATATCAAATTATATGTTTATAAATTATATAGAGAATATTGTATTGAATCGTTTTGTGATGAGAAATAATATCATTGACTACAACACTATTTATGAGACAAAGAATGTTGAATTCTTTAAACACATTGTTGACAACCTTTAAACCGGATACCAATGATATGATCTTGTTGAGAACCATTAAACCCGGTACCAACGAGGAGTCATAAGCAAGAATGAAGGTGGTCAGGCCCAATCGAGAATTCGACAGCTGAAATTATCAAACAGACCGATTGGTCCCGGAAAACAGTTTAGGACGATCGGTCCAGGCAAACAGCATAGGCGATCGGTCCAGACAAACAGGATAGGGCGGTCGGTCCCTGCAGTTTGCTTAGGGGCAGCATATCGATTGGTCCCGACAGTTTGCTTAGGGGCAGCACACCGATCGGTCTGGCAGATTGCTTAGGGCCAAGCAGATCCGATCGGTCCGCAGACTGCTTAGGGCAGTAGATCGATCGGCCCAGCAAACAGCTTCAGGTCAAACAGACCCGATCGGTCCGCAGACTGCTTAGGGGAATAGACCGATCGGTCCAGCAGACAGCTTAGGGTCAAACAGACCCGATCGGTTCGCAGACTGCTTAGGGCAGTAGACCGATCGGTCCAACAGACAGCTTAGGGTCATACAGACCCGATCGATCCAGACAGACCGCTCAAGGCAGCAGACCGATCGGTCCTGACAGACTGCGTAGGCCCCAGCAGATTACATAGACCCTGACAGACTGGATGTGGGCCCATCAACATGCATTCCATGCTTCAGGCTCAACCACGCTTTCCAGCATGCAGAAACAACATTGTCAGAGGCGCTGACATGACATTAATTACACGTGTTTCCCACTCTTTAAATACAGAGCTAAAAGATAAGCTCAAGAGGACGGGGGAGGAGGGCCAATTTCGAAGAACCCTAGCAGCTGTAATTTCATTCCCGCTGCTCTTATTCCCTTTGTATATTTCATTGATTTATTAATAAATTTGCCGTGGAGGTTCTCCTCTCGGCAACGTGGTTTTTTTCCCCTTTCTTAAGGGGTTTTTCCACGCTAAAATCGCATGTGTTCTTTCCATTTTCTATATTTCAAGTTGTCTCCACAAACAACAAATAAAACCGATTTTCAGAATCCGGTGATTGTTAGTACCCCCTAAAAAGGAACCACAACAGTTTGGCGCCGTCCGTGGGGACGATTTGTGGATTTACCCATTGAGGTCTCTATCCCGACGAGGATCACACAGGCGACAGATCTCGCAATCGGTAACGAATCCTTAACAAATAAGGGCATATGCTTTTATTGGAATTGTCTTCTCTCACATAAAGATATGGGTTAGACTTGGACGGCGGGGGTTTTGGACGGGTTTGGACTAGTGACATCTCTGACTAAGTCGAGAAAGTCTTAGAACTTACCAAGAACTTAATTCCCCGCAAGAACTCGTTGGCCAAATCGAAAGTGTGAGAAATGTTACTTTCCAAGGTATTCGTTCTATCGACATGCTGAGAACAAGGAATATAAAGGGGAAGCTCATCCGAGAGGAAAATGAGGAGTCTACCTTGGGACTTATAAAAGAACCGGGGNATCTCAAACAGACAACAACAATTCACTTGTTTTACGAAACAAGTCTCCGAGGTGGCACGAGCAACTCCAATGTTGGTGCTTGAACTTTCATGGCCGAGTTACAGTCGCATCGGTGAAAAACTTTCAGCTCTTTGCTTCACCGGAAAACAGACAAGCCCCAGCTGAACATGACAAAGTTGTCTTACTTCAGTTTGGAAAAGTTGGCAAAGATGTATTCACAATGGATTACAGGTATCCCTTATCAGCTTTTCAAGCTTTTGCTATCTGCCTTAGCAGCTTTGACACCAAAATCGCTTGTGAATAGTTAGATTTGTGCATTATGTATTCTGCTCTTGTACAGTTATTTTTCGAATTTGTATTGTTTCATGAACGCTTCGAGCGCATTTGTTATTCGATGTTCGAAAATATGAACTTGGATATGCATTTACAAGTAAATATATGTTGTTTCACACTCTGTTAACTAGTGAAGACCAAGAAGGGGTGATCTTAACAGCAGCAAGTATTTGAACACGAATAACTTCATGAACAGCACCACGCCGAAGTACACCGAGAACTTCAGTATCCGGTGCGGCTAAATCTCCTAACGAGATGCTACGTGAATGCAGTTCATCGCGTAAACGAAACCCGTAAAGCCATCTCCCAAGCTTCCACCAATGAACACACACTTGTCTTTCTGAGATATTGCAGCTCTGTAATGCTTCTATCATATTTCCAGCCTGCAAGAATACACACTGTAAGAATGTAGTAAATATTCGAGTTTTTTGGAGTTTTTACGGAGAGATGAAGCCAGAGGATGCAGTAATGCAATCCAATTAAGTTCAGCAGCACACTTTGCTTCGGTTTGAGTAGAAAAATTTGAACATCTTTGAATCCAAAGCGGTGTGTGTGGAGTAATTCGAGTGCTCCCAAGTATTTCCCGACTTCGATCGACTCAGAAGCCATGGCTTCTTCAAGAAATCCTTTCAACAAATCAGCTTTTGCTGTCATTTCATTGTGCTTCGCTACGTACAAACTCCTCCATACCTGAACATGAATGCGTATAACTCAAGCCCAGGCTAATTTCAGAACAAATTGAATCTTTCTGCGCGACGAAAGAAGCCCGTAAAATCGAAATTGATTGATCTGTAACCTGATTGTGAGGAGCGAAAGAGTATTCACTCGGCCATCTCTCTCTGTAGAGAGATTCCCACAAAGAATCAGACCCACAAATACCCTTAAAGTATCTTGAACATCTGCCTAATGAACAAACCTCAGCAACCTGCGGAAACACTGATTCTCGTTAAAAATTCAACTTGGAAACAGTGATCAATTCGAATTAAAAAGGGCTTTAATAAAATTAAATGATTACCTCGAGAGATGAAGCTATTTTGATGGATATATCATAAGGAAGCGAATTAATCGTATACATGGATTTGCTGAAGAAAAATGGATTCTTGATAGATGATCATGATGTACAACTAATAGGGAGTTTCTTTTCTTCTTTACTTTAAGAAGATGACGTGTAGGAACTAGGAACCTAGACAGAAACTTTCTAACCAGAATTGAACATCGAAATAATCAATAAAATTTGATTTTAAACTAGGGTTTGAACTTTGAGGAGAAATCCCCAGTTCTTGTAGTTATAGTGCTCTGTGTTAGGGTTATCTTCCCAACCAATGTCAACCGTTGATACGATCAGCCTCGCTTCGATTCCCTTCATCTCATCGAGCATCTTGTTTTTCATTTTGAAACTTGAAATCTTCGTCGAGAACCACATACCCATTTCATGATTTGAGATCGGAGGTAAGAAAAATGTATGATTTCGCATCCTTCAACTGCAACCCAGTCACAATTCGTTTTTCCCATCGCCATTGCACTGATTGATTTTCTACATCTTGTTTGATTAATTTTGTTCAGGTAACTGGGCAGCCTTATGCCACGCCACTTAGCTTCGCGGTTCCATCTGTAGAACAAACTGGAGAAAAATCATTTAGATTCAAGAAATTGAAAGATGTGAATGTTTTAGTTGTGGGATCAACTGGTTACATCGGAAAATTTGTCGTTAAAGAGGTGATTAAAAGAGGGTATAACGTTATAGCAATTACAAGAGAAAAAAGTGGGATTCAGGGGAAGAACAGTAAAGATAAAACACTAGAATTGCTAAGTGATGCCAATGTTTGTTTTTTGCAGATGTTACAAAGCTTCATTCTTAAGAAAAAACAAAAAAACCTTCAGAAAATGGTGGAATAAAAGACTCATGGCTAATTGATTATGAATCAACCAAAAAAACTTTACTTGCAGGTAGAAAATATGGTGCTTCACATTTTGTTCTTCTTTCAGCAATCTGTGCTCAGAAACCCCTCCAACGAGCTAAAACTCGAAGCCGACCAAGCCCAATATGGTATATGTTGAATTATATCATACATGATATGTAAAAATAGAAAATGTTTAATTTATAAGAAGAGTAATTATATGTAATTGGTTTGACCTAAATTTTTTTAATGTGATTCATTTCTCTTATGGAATTGAGTTGCACTTTCCAGCCCATTAAATCCTAAATTCCATGAGTACCGAATTCACTCACACCATTTTTCAAGAGCTATGTGTAAGATTCTAATAAAATATCACTTTACCCAAATCCCGACATTATAGTTGAGGAATAATATCCCAACATTAGTTATAATTGGGGAATGATCATAAGTTGAGTAAAGTAATTCACCCATCACTTGCATGAGATGTTTTCATAGCAAAGTGTAAAAGTTTCCGTTAGAATCATAAAGTTAAGTGTGGTTATACTATAGTAGAACCATGATGGATGACCCACTCTAAAGTTAGGGTTAGGGAAAAAGTAAAATCATGAGAATTATATGAGAGTCATTAGGCTAGCTTAATCCAAAGTATATAATATTGTGCAAGTGGGAGCATGTCGTTATAGTGCTTGTAAGTGAAATGACTTATTTAACTCGTAAAGTTTCAAAATCATGAGAATTATATGAGAGTCATTAGGCTAACTTAATCCAAAGTATATAATATTGTGCAAGTGGGAGCATGTCGTTATAGTGCTTGTAAGTGAAATGACTTATTTAACTCGTAAAGTTTCAAAATCATGAGAATTATATGAGAGTCATTAGGCTAACTTAATCCAAAGTATATAATATTGTGCAAGTGGGAGCATGTCGTTATAGTGCTTGTAAGTGAAATGACTTATTTAACTCGTAAAGTTTCAAAATCATGAGAATTATATGAGAGTCATTAGGCTAACTTAATCCAAAGTATATAATATTGTGCAAGTGGGAGCATGTCGTTATAGTGCTTGTAAGTGAAATGACTTATTTAACTCGTAAAGTTTCAAAATCATGAGAATTATATGAGAGTCATTAGGCTAACTTAATCCAAAGTATATAATATTGTGCAAGTGGGAGCATGTCGTTATAGTGCTTGTAAGTGAAATGACTTATTTAACTCGTAAAGTTTCAAAATCATGAGAATTATATGAGAGTCATTAGGCTAACTTAATCCAAAGTATATAATATTGTGCAAGTGGGAGCATGTCGTTATAGTGCTTGTAAGTGAAATGACTTATTTAACTCATAAAGTTTCAAAATCGTTCAATAATAACCATCGAATAAATAATAACAATTTTTTATCTTTTTGTATGTGAATAATTTTGACAAATTATATGTTTTTAATGTTTCAAAATTTGTAAACATAGCTATTAAATCTTTAAAAGATTAATGGATCAAATACAAATTATATACGCATTTAAACGAAAAATTAAGGTCACATATAAATGACTTTGAAATTTCGGGGACAATACACAACTCTATTAATATCACAAATTAAATCTTAAAGTTTGATATCATAGTATTTACAACTTTATATAGTTAGAAATTAACAACAAGGTTTGATGGTTTTGTATGGAATTTAAAAATTTTGGGATATCATTTTTATATTTTAAAGTTTCATGACTGCTGAAAAACATCACTATTAAGTATTAACTATATATAAAAATTATATATAAAAAAGATTAACAAACGATCCATTGAATCAACACAGATTATTCTATTATCGAGATTCTCATATGTTATTTTTGTATAATAATATATATGAGGGGCCCACAATGTAAACACCAATTAATGGTAAACATAATAAATAAGCAACCGGTCTTCTGTATATCTGCCCCCGCAGCCCCTTCCAATCACAGTACAATTATTTAATTATACATAAGGATAAGATAGATTCACACCCTAAATTTTAATGTTAAAATTATAAAATATGATAATCAAATTCAGGATAATCATTTATTTACCTAACTATTAAATATTGTTTATTTATTCATTTTATTATATACCTCCCATATATCAGTACTCACCCACCTCGGAGATTTGAGTTGAAGAACAAAAGAAGAAGAAGATGGAGTCGGAGGAAAAATGCGGCGGCGGCGGTGGAGCGAGACTTGAAAGCGGCCGTGGATCGGCTAAAGTTAACATGAAACATGTGAAGGGCTGGGATTTCTTTCTGAGGTTTTTGGCTCTGGTACTCACTCTCACCGCCGCTGTCGTCCTCGGCGTGAATACTCAGACCACCCAAGTCACGGTGAAGCTGCTCTCTTCTCTACCGCCGGTCACCATTCCGGTCACCGCTAAGTGGCATGATTTGTCTGCCTTCGTGTAAGCCCCCGTCCCCTATATTAACATTTCATTTTTTGAAAAAATCTACATTTTCCATAAGTTCTTATAATGCATATTATAAATAATATATCTCAAATCTTTTTAATTTGTTAAATTGATATTTAAAATAATATGTATTTGGTTAGGATTGATGCCATTAATGTTACAGTCCAATGTCAGTAACTAGTAAGTAGGGAATTTAATTGTGTAGTTGGTTTTAATTTATTATCAAAGTTTAAATTAATATTAATTTTTATTTTATAATTTTTCGAATTTCAAGTTACACGTGATTATTTAATTTGGCGGAAAATAAATAAAGAAGGAATTTTTGTAGGTTTTTCGTGGTAGCAAACGCCGTAGCGAGTGCGTATGCCGCCGTCTCTTTGGTTATAACGCTGGGTAATGTCGGCGAAAAAAAGCCGGTGATGTATCTGGCGGTGGTGATGGGTGATTTATTGATGGTTGCGTTGCTGTTCTCGGCTATAGGAGCCGCGATGGCTATAGGTGTGATGGGGTATGAAGGAAACTCACACGTTCAGTGGAAGAAAGTTTGCACCATTTTTGGAAGATTCTGCGGGCAAGGCGTTGCTGCTCTTGGCGTTTCTCTCGTCGGCGCGTTTGCTTTCCTGTTGATGGTGATGATTGGTACTTGTAACAACAGCAAGAAAGTTTAGGAGGGAGGGATTCTTTCATCTTTGTGAATTCATCTCATTATCTGTTTGTTGTAGCCACTTTTGAATTCCCTGTGTACGCCTTCCAATCTCTGTTTTGGGTTCTAAAGAATCGATTTTTATGTATCAATTATCTATTTACATTCAAATAAATTTGATGTAAGTAAAATGGTACAGTTTAAATGAGATTATTTAGGATTTAGAGTTTAAAGTTTAGTTATATAATTTTGTATACTAGGTATAAAATATTCAATAATGGGGTGTAATATCGAATTTAAATATTAAAGTAATCTAAAATCTTGAAATTATGTGCTGACCAAACCCATATAATTTTGTCAAATTAATTTACAATTTTTGCAATTAATTGGGCCTAAATAGTAGGTCATGTTGAGGCCCATAATTAGGGGAAAAGCCCAATTTATTGTTATGGCGGGACAACGGCAATATAACTTGACCCGCATCTTTTTTTTCGGCCGCGCCATTCCCTTTTTCGGGTCAGAATTTCGCTCTTTTTGTTTCACTCAAAGTGCACACAAATTCTTCCGTCGAAAATATGGGGAGGCCTTCGCGAAGGAAGGGATCTTCCGAAGATTCGATGTCTAGTCCATCTGGGGAAGAAGAGGACGTGAAGGATCAATTCATTGAGGAGGAGGATGAAGAGGAGTTGGAGGCTGTTGCGCGGACAGCTGATGAATCCGATGACGATGAGGAACCGGAAATTGCAGCACAGGAAGATGAAGAGGATGGGGTTCGTGATGTCTCTTCTGCTTGTTTTTATTTATCTTTTGCGGTGGGTGCATTGGTAAAAAATATTAACTTTATGCTGTGTCTTGATCGGTCTCTGACTTGTTTTAATGAGTGTTTTTTTGGAATTTAGGTTTTTTTTCATTGTACACAAGGGGGTTTTGGATGTGTTATTTTCTTGCGTTTTTGTCAGGCTAAATGGGTTGAAGTTTAGGTCTTTCGGGGGAAGTTAGTGCCTGCCAATGAGCATTTCAAGTTTTTTCTTTATTGTTGTTGGGTCCTGAGTCTGGGATACGAACGAGATATTTTGACTCGTTCTTCTTCGAGCATTTTTCTTATTTCAAAATTTTTGTTCGTATTCATGTTCATTTATGTTTAGATCTGTTCATTTTGTGTTCAAGTTTGTGTCCGGATAAGTTTTTTCGTGTTCGTTCGAATTTTTATTCGAGTTCGTTTTGTTGTTTGAATATTGTTCATATTTCAATTTGATAGAACAAGTACGAACACGAATGAGTTGAGCATTGTATGTTCATGAGCTTTTCTGTCTTCTTAATAGCTCTAGTCCTGATTTAACTCACTTTATTTTGTTACCATCATGTGATTTGGGTCTTTTTCATTGTTTTGACTTCGCTTCCAAATTTGTGGAATTTTTAGGTTTTGGACTCTGATCTACGTTTTTTCTTTTACTTGAGTTACCAAATTTGATATTCCTTTGCCTGGTGATTCATTAAGTGCTTAAAAGATATTGTGTATTTACAGGAAGATTATGATGCTGCAAATGAAGTTTCAAAGCGCGAAAAAGAAAGGCTTAATGAAATGCAGAGGGTGAAGAAGCAAAAAATACAGGAAATTTTGGATGCTCAGAATGCTGCAATAGAGGCTGATATGGTTTTTTTTCTCAAGCAGTTAATAATATTTTTATAATCTGTACCTAATTCTTAAATTTGGTTCTCTGTTTCATCTGACACAGAACAACAAGGGAAAGGGTCGCTTGAATTATCTTTTAGAGCAAACGGAGTTATTTTCTCATTTTGCCAAGGGGGGTCAATCTGCTTCTCAGAGAAAAGAGAAAGGAAGCCGGTATTAGTTAACTTGATGAGAATTTATTTCTGAATTGTTGTCTGGTACATTTAAGGCGATAGCCTTGATATGAGCTAGGATTTGTAAAATTGTTGAATTTATCTACCATATGATTGAAAGGATTGTGGCTAGAGTTGTGTTCATGGGATGAAAATAACCTGTTTTTGATTTACTTTGCAGTGGACGCCATGGATCCAAGATGACTGAAGAGGAAGAAGATGAAGAGTGTCTCAAAGAGGAAGAAGATGGTCTTTCTGGTACTGGAACTACTAGGCTACTCGCGCAACCATCTTGTAAGAATTTAATACTTGGTGTTCTATAATTTCTGAGGATTGATGTATGGAACTTTTTATGTTGTGATATACTTCTATATATCATTCCTGTGAATGCTATTTTGTATATACAAATGGTTAGTGCTCTATATCCTGGTATTTAATGTTTTAACCTATTTATCACTGTAAATTGGATAATGCTTTTGTATAATGTTTTTATCAAATTTTCATTTTATTTACATTACAGGTATTCAGGGAAAAATGAGAGATTACCAACTTGCAGGTTTAAATTGGTTGATACGTTTGTACGAGAATGGCATCAATGGAATTCTTGCTGATGAAATGGTTTTTGCATGACTTGCCCCGTTTCTGATCACTTTTTTTAAAATAAAAATTCATTTGACGTTGATTTTTCTTTTTTAACCAGGGTCTTGGTAAAACTTTGCAAACCATATCCTTGCTTGGCTATCTTTACGAGTTCAAAGGCATTAAAGGACCTCACATGGTCGTTGCACCAAAATCTACCCTGGGAAATTGGATGAATGAAATTAAGAGGTTTTGCCCTGTTTTGCGAGCTGTGAAGTTTCTTGGAAATCCCGATGAAAGGGTAGGTTTTTTATATGAAGACTATATTTTTAAATTCTATTTGGCTATGGTCCACTGATTTATTGTTCTCCCAGAAATATATTCGTGAGGAACTACTCGTTGCTGGCAAGTTTGATGTTTGTGTTACAAGTTTTGAAATGGCAATCAAAGAGAAATCTTGTCTTCGAAGATTTAGCTGGCGCTATATCATTATTGACGAAGCTCATCGAATTAAGAATGAGAATTCCCTTCTCTCGAAAACCATGAGGCTGTATAATACTAATTATAGGCTTCTCATCACTGGAACCCCGCTGCAGGTATTTTTTGCATTTTTGTAGGGTTTAAATTGCTTTATCACATTATTACCTTGTTTAGGAATCTTTTCTGAGCTGCTGTTCATGATTCAGAATAATCTTCACGAACTATGGGCCCTTCTCAACTTTTTGCTTCCGGAAATTTTTAGTTCTGCTGAGACCTTTGATGAATGGTTCCAGATATCCGGTGATAATGATCAACAGGAAGTTGTTCAGCAACTTCACAAGGTAACTTCTCTCTTGTAATATACGAATTTTAGTCCTGGAATAGATTGGAATTTCGTGTTTGATTAGATGAAGGACAAAATATTTCAAGTCTTGTGTTTCGACAACCACACTGATTTTCTCTTCCCAAGATTTTGAAACTGCATTATTTTTCTCCTGTAATTTACTAGGTTCTTCGGCCCTTCCTTCTCCGAAGGCTGAAGTCTGATGTGGAAAAAGGATTGCCTCCAAAGAAGGAGACAATACTCAAAGTTGGTATGTCCCAAATGCAGAAGCATTACTATAGGGCTTTGCTGCAGAAAGACCTTGAAGTTGTAAATGCTGGTGGTGAACGTAAAAGGCTTCTTAATATAGCCATGCAGCTTCGTAAATGCTGTAACCATCCATATTTATTTCAAGGTGCTGAGCCTGGCCCACCTTATACAACTGGAGATCATCTAATAGAAAATGCTGGTACACTATATTAGCTATAGTAGTTTGATCTTTTATTTTTATATTCCCATTCACATCTCTAGAATGTGCTCCTTATTGCTCCCAGGCAAGATGGTGTTGCTTGACAAGTTGCTTCCAAAGTTGAAGGAACGAGATTCAAGGGTTTTGATATTCTCACAGGTCACTGTCTCCATTCCTATGCCGATGCTATGTTCAATCTTAATATGCTTGCCTTCGATATACTGATATTCCTTTTTTATTGAAATAGATGACAAGGCTGCTAGATATTCTTGAAGACTATTTGTTATACTGTGGATATTATTATTGCCGAATCGATGGGAATACCGGAGGAGAAGATCGAGATGCTTCTATTGAGGCCTTCAACAAGCCGGGAAGTGAAAAATTTGTGTTCCTTCTTTCAACCAGGGCTGGTGGTCTTGGCATCAACCTTGCCACTGCTGACGTTGTTATTCTATACGATAGTGATTGGTGAGGATGCTACTTTTTTCTGCTTATATTATGACGCATCAGTATTTAGAAGCCCTTTTTTACAGGAACCCGCAGGTTGATTTACAGGCTCAGGATCGTGCTCATCGAATTGGACAAAAGAAAGAGGTTCAAGTCTTCCGGTTCTGCACCGAGGTTTGATTTTTTTGTTTATTATTGTCAGAATTCTATTAGAAATGTGTCTGTCATAAATTGGCCAACATGGTTCTCTCCAGTACACAATTGAAGAAAAAGTTATCGAAAGAGCCTATAAAAAGCTTGCTCTTGATGCCTTGGTTATCCAACAAGGGCGACTTGCTGAGCAGAAAAGTAAGTATTTGTAATCCAAGTTATAGCTCTACTAAAATGAATGGACTACAACAGGCGGAATTACTCAATTTCTGTGACATTTGCTTTGATATTAAGCTGTGAACAAGGACGAGCTTCTGCAAATGGTTCGGTTTGGTGCTGAAATGGTTTTTAGTTCCAAAGATAGCACAATCACCGATGAAGATATAGATAGAATAATTGCAAAGGGAGAAGAATCCACTGCTGAACTTGATGCCAAGATGAAAAAATTTACAGAAGATGCTATTAAGTTCAAAATGGATGATAGTACGCACCGTTCAAACCAATAATTCTTTCATTTTTACTTATGTTATAATATTTTCATGTATCTGATATTACGAACTTAATGTCGCAGCTGCTGACTTGTATGATTTCGATGATGATAAGGTATGTTTGCCATATCCTTCAGTTTTTTGCATGCTACTCTCTATGACATGCGTTTCTTGTCGTTGTCCTCCTCCCTAGGATGATAACAAGTTTGATTTAAAGAAAATTGTGAGTGAAAATTGGATTGAACCTCCTAAAAGAGAGAGAAAGAGGAAGTATGTATCTTCAATATGCTATTCTTTTCGTATTGCATTGACTAGAACTCACGAGTTTTGTATTTAAACTTTTTCTTAGCTATTCCGAGTCAGAGTACTTCAAGCAAACAATGCGCCAGACTGGTCCTGCCAGACCAAAAGAACCCAGAATTCCTCGCATGCCACAGCTGTAATTGCTTTTTCCATATGAACCTTGTGGGCTTCGATAATCTAGCATAGTCTATTGTTTCAGGCATGATTTCCAGTTCTTCAACAATAATCGTCTCAGTGAGCTTTACGAAAAAGAAGTGCGATTCTTAATGGTGAGTTTGTGCCATGTTTTTATTGCTTTCTTAACTAAAATTTTGTTAATATTGGATGTTTTCATCACTGGAAGGCACAGCAAAAGAATCAAGTAAAAGATGCGATTGAAGTAGATGAACCCGAAGGTTTGTTTGTCCATTCTTCCGAGTGTGCCTCCTTTTACCTTTCCATATGCCCATTACCATCTCTTGACTGCAGAGGTTGGAGAACCCTTGACTGCAGAGGAACTGGAAGAGAAGGATAAGCTGTTGGAAGAGGTGCAGAAATGAGTCTTTTTTCTTGTTCTCTTGGTTAATCTGATAATTTTCCGGTGCAGGGATTTTCAACATGGAGCAGAAAAGATTTCAATGCTTTCATCCGTGCCTGCGAAAAATATGGTCGAAATGATATCGCAAGTATTGCTTCAGAAATGGAAGGCAAAACAGAGGAAGAAGTGGCAAGATATTCGAAAGTTTTCAAGGCAAGATACAGAGAACTCACTGGTAAACATTATTTTTACTGGCTTTTTACAGTTTAGAAATCTAGTTGCTGGAATTATTACCGTGAATGTGGCTTTTGCAGAATACGATAAAATCATCAAGAACATTGAAAGGGGAGAAGCTAGAATTTCTAGGAAAGATGAGATCATGAAAGCCATTGGGAAGAAAATGGATAGATATAAGAATCCATGGCTAGAATTAAAAGTTCAGTATGGTCAGAACAAGGGAAAATTGTACAACGAAGAATGCGATCGTTTCATGGTTAGTTTTCGATGTTTCTTCTCGTTTTTTCTACCAAATGAATTATTACAGATATGCTCTCTTTTCTCAGATATGTATGGTTCACAAACTTGGTTATGGCAACTGGGATGAACTAAAAGCCGCCTTCCGTACATCTCCGTTGTTTCGATTCGATTGGTTTGTGAAATCACGTACTACACAAGAACTGGCAAGGAGATGTGATGCACTAATTCGTTTGGTTGAACGAGAAAATCAAGAATACGACGAACGAGAACGACAAGCTCGAAAGGAGAAAAAGCTCGCAAAGGTAATAATACAGTAATACTTCTTCTACCCTTCCCTTCAGCCTAAGAATCAACTTTTTTCACTGCAGAACTCCACACCATCCAAGCGTTCTGCTGCTAGACAGGCTGCAGACAGCCCTCCTTCTAACACGAAAAAGAAAAGACAATCTTTAATGGATGATTACGTGACCCCGGTTCGTCCTTTTTCTCAAACACCATCTTCTGTTTATCGTATTTTCTTACCAGTTTCGTTTCGTTTTTGCATCAGGGAAAGAAGAGAAAGTGAATCCAGTGATTTTCGAAGCTATATTATTCTTCGAGTTCATTAGTTGATGCATTCCTACTCCTTGAAACAACAAGTTAGTCTCCTTTTCTTCTGTAATATCACTACATCCTGAGTTTCCTATCTATAACAGTTACAAGTTGAAACCAGCCAGTTTACACAACACAAAACCTGAGCTTGTTATGGTATAAATTGTCTTGTTCAGTATATAATTCTTCTGTTCTTTGTCCATATCTTAACTCCATTGCTTTCTTTCCCTCCAATTTTCTCCCCAAACTCTGGCTTCTGCTACTGCTCGCTCTCTATCAATATCCCAATTCCTCTCCGGTTTAGATGAAACGGAACCACTCCGGTGGTGACTCGGTGTTGAAACTTTGCTGCTATTAGCAGAACTTGTATTTGGATCATATGTTTGTGATGCTAAATAGTTTAAAGCTGTGACAACATCACCAATAAGTGGTCTTGTTGCAGCTTGTTCTTGTACACACATTGCAGCAACAGCAAGTGCCTGATACAGACCTCGCATTGGATACTTCCCTTGAAGCAACGGATCCGCCATTTTCGCAAAATTTCTCCGATCCTTAAACAAAGGTCTTGCCTGTATTTCAAATAACAAATCTCAAACAAACGAACAAGAAACCGATGTTTTCTAACAAAATTACCCATGTGATAAGATTCTGCCCTTCTCCTTTCCCCCTCGTGTTATCAATCGCCTTACGGCCCGTAATGATCTCAAGTAAAACAACTCCGAAACTATAAACATCGGATTTTAACGTAAGCTGACCAGTCATTGCGTACTCGGGAGCACAATAACCATACGTTCCCATAACCCGAGTAGAGACATGAGTTTTATCACCAACTGGACCTAACTTTGCAAGTCCAAAATCAGACAACTTTGGAAAATATTCATTGTCAAGAAGAATGTTAGAAGATTTCAAATCCCTGTATATAACCGGGGGATTAGCTTTGTCGTGCAAGTATTCGAGACCTTTCGCTGCACCAGCAGCAATCTTCATCCTTGTGTTCCAATCCAAAGGCTCTTTATTTGGTGCTAAATCTGCATAACAATCACAAATCTAACAATTCATTCACATTGATGAAAAATGGAGTTAAACGAACCGTGAAGATGATCTTCTAGAGATCCTAACGACATGTATTCGTAGACTAAAAGACGTTGATCTCCATCAGCACAATATCCAATCAAATTCACAAGATTTGTATGGTGTAAGAGGCTTAGCATCAGAACTTCTACCAAGAATTCTCTGTTTCCTTGAAGACCATTACGATCAAGCTGTTTAACCGCAACAACCTAAATGTTTCGAATAAATCAGAAGCCAAATACATAAGGTTTGTCAACATTTTATATAGACAAAGATTGATACCTGTCCTATGCTTTCTAAACGACCTTTGTAAACACGTCCGAATCCTCCTTCGCCGATCAAACAGTCGCCTCTAAAGTTGTGTGTAGCTGCAGCAAGCTCCCGGAATGTAAACAGACGTGCGGTGATATTTGATTCTTTCGGGATTAGTTCCTTCTTTGACTCGTCTACACTCCGAGTTCTTGATTTATCTGGAGAACAAGAGATAAACAAACTAGTATTTCTCAGTTCATTTATAAGTAACCTCAATCAACACAATATCTAGATTCATTCATAAAATCAATGCCAATCAAAATATAAGTAAGCCTGCAGCTACATTCCCTTAACATAAGACAATGAAAAGCAAAGCAAAACTCATATAACAGAAAAGGGATTGATTATATTCACAGAAGCCAAATAATAACCTGAACCGACTCCACCCAAACGGCTAATAGACTGTGTTGCTGAGCTTTCCTTAAATGATTCAATCGCCATTCCTTTGATTCCATTTTTACTCTGATTAACCTTCTCTTTTGATGATCCAAAGCAAGGAAAACACCCCATATCAACTCAAATTAAATGAACAACAACCAAGAATTTTCTCATCGAATCAACAATTCATCTGCTCAAAGGTATACTACAGAACAACGCTCCTTCTGCCCTTCCCATCTTTGAAATTTGAACATACTCACTACATATTTTCAGCAACTCATCACCAATATTAGAGATCAGTGAAGCAAGACATACCAGATGAACAAATCGAAGAAAATTCAGACTGGTCAAATGAAAGATAACTACACAAAAAGACCCTCGAGAATATATTCTGCTGCAAATTTGTATGCGTGTGGGAATGATGAAATGTGATGGTGGTGAAAGTCAAAAAAGAAGAAGGATTAATCTTTTCTGGGTAAAGTTTGAATTTTGGAAATGAGAAATTAGGTGGACTGGATCTTGTCCGAATAATCTAAATCCTGTCAGTGTTGTGCTGTCCGAATTCATCGAATCTCAACGGAGTTTCCGTCCATCCCGTGGAGAAGGTCATCGTCTAGGGGTTAAAAAAGTAATTTCTGAATAGCCCATAGTCCAAAATAATCTCCTTGACCCAATTATGTAATGGGCCTAGGCCCAATACTAAAGAAGAAAATGATAATTGTAGGAATGTTATATGAAGGCCCATTAGATTTAATTGTTTGGGAGTAAAACTCAATGGGAATATGAGATGGAAGCGATCGATATTTTACGTGAAAAACTACAAATATGATGAAAAAATCACATTGACAATAGAAGATATTCTCATTAGAGGCACTATAATGAACAGTTAAAAAGCAATTTAGCAATCTAAACAAAGTCTTAGATTAATAAACTCTAAAGTCAAGGAAAATTCAAGAAAAAAATCATTGGTCTAGATTCCGATGAAGATTCAAATTAAGATCCAGAAGTAAGATTACGATTCAATCGATCCTAAAGCCATAGTAAGATTAGATCCAAGATCTCATTTTGTCTCATGTGCTTTCATATTTATCAACTTCTTTAGAGACTAAAATATCTTTTACTTGCTTCATCATCATAATCCATACATAGTGTCATAAAGGTGGCCACATATTGGGTAGGGTCGATTTACCCGAAGAAACATGTACTTTATTCGGATATCTCGTTCAATTAAATTTTGAATATTTAAAAAGAAGTTTTTATTATTACATCATGATAGTTTTACGAATATTATCTAATAGAATTACGAAAACTTTTAGTTTCATTCTCTTCGAATCGAACCTCTATATTTTTTTGTGTTCAAAAGGAAAAGAAAAAGTACCCAATTGGATAAAACAAAAACTAGTTGCTTCTCAAGCACACCACAAACAAATATTCTTTCGAAACTCTTCTACCCACAATTCACCATATATTATAATCCCCAAATTACCCCAAGTACAATATCTCACGGTCTATCCATCGTCCATTGAGTTGGTGGATTGATGAGCATTTAAAAAGATATAGTATAAAACTTTTATTTAATTAGATTTAATTTTAATATTTTTTCAAAAAATATATTTTAATAAATAAAATTCCGATTTAATTACCGAATTTTATTTGAGAACACCGCCATAAACAATATTCTTCATTCACTACTACACATATTAGTACAAAATCTCACTTGCTCAATGAGTTTTTCTATCAAGATTTGAGTTTTTTCACGTCCAAAGCGTTCTTCTACACTAAATATATCGAGTTGCTATTGAACTGC